>CM055266.1:23971985-24159367 GCA_029237695.1 Conchocele bisecta
ATTCTTGTTTACATATTGGGAAGCCTACTGGCGCGCTTAGTATACTGCGCATGCGCACCGCAAGCCGTAATGTGAAAGTCGTCGTCCCCGCACATTATCAAAATAGACTGTTACCGACGCGCGTCGCTAACAGTAAATTGATAATTAATAAATGATTATATTTGTATAGCGGGCACTCGTAATTTTTAGAACTGGTGGAATAGTGATATAATTATACACTTATTTAATTCCTATAAAGAACATTTTGTGCCTACTGCGTGGGCATGTACCTTTAAGGTTTTGAACGCACCAAGTCTGTGACCTTGACCATGGGCTTAACGGGGGCGGGACGAATGTGGATTTGTCACAGGGTGGCAGAGGACCATTGGAGCAATGTGTGTGTGAAATGTGAAGCAGATCCGAGCAAGGAAACAGAAATTATAAGACATTTACCCAGCGTTAAGGTTTCGAACGCACCAAGTCTGTGACCTTGACCCTGGGCTTAGCGGGGGCGGCACGAATGTGGATTTGTCACAGGGTGGTAGAGGACTATTGGAGCAATGCGTGTGTGAAATGTTAAGCAGATCCGAGCAAGGAAACAGAAATTGTAAGCTATTTACCCGAGCGTTAAGGTTTCGAACGCACCAAGTCTGTGACCTTGAGCATGGGCTTAGCGGGGGCGGGACGAATGTGGATTTGTCACAGGGTGGCAGAGGACCATTGGAGCAATGCGTGTGTGAAATGTCAAGCAGATCCGAGCAAGGAAACAGAAATTATAAGGCATTTACCCAGCGTTAAGGTTTCGAACGCACCAAGTCTGTGACCTTGACCCTGGGCTTAGCGGGGGCGGGACGAATGTGGATTTGTCACAGGGCGGTAGAGGACCATTGGAGCAATGCGCGTGTGAAATGTGAAGTAGATCCGAGCAAGGAAACCATTTACCCGAGCGTTAAGGTTTCGGGATGTACGTACACGTACGTACGTACGTACGGACACCGGTAACATTATATGCCCCCCTCACCATTCGGTGGCGGGGGCATAAAAAAGACATTTACTCCAACGTTAAGATTATGATGTTGATCTTGGGGAAAGGGGTGGGGGGGGTGGTGGGTCATGGATTTGCTGTAGCACAATAGAGGATCACCAGATGAATGCACGTATGAAATATCAAAGCGTTCCCTGTAAAGAAGCAGAAGTTACACAACATTTACCCCAACGTTAAGTTTATGAACATGCTAAGTTTGTGACCTTATACCTTGGGGTAAGGGTTGGGTGGTGGGTTGTGGATTTGCTACATCATGATAGAGGGTCATCTGAGGAATGCATGTATGAAATATCAAGGTGTTCCATGAAAGGAAACCGATGTTATAAGACATTTACCCCAAGGTTAAGTTTATGAATGTGCTAAGTTTGTGACCTTGGGGAAAGGGGTGGGAGGTGGGTTATGGATTTGCTATAGTATGATAGGGTATCATCAGATGAATGCATGTATGAAATATGAAGGTATTCCCTGTACATAAACAGAAGTTACACAACATTTACCCCAACGTTAAGTTTATGAATCTGCTAGGTTTGTGACCTTGACCTTGGGGGAAGGGTCGGGTGGGGAGTCGTGGATTTGCTACAGCATAATAGAGGGTCATCTGAGGAATGCATGTATGAAATATCAAGGCGTTCCATGAAAGGAAACAGATGTTATAAGACATTTACCCCAATGTTAAGTTTATGAATGTGCTAAGTTTGTGACCTTGACCTTGGGGTAAGGGGTGGGGGGTGGGGGGTGGGTCATGGATTTGCTATAGCATGATAGAGTATCATCACATGAATCCATGCATGAAATATCAAAGCGTTCCCTGTAACGAAACAGAAGTTACACAACATTTACCCCAACGTTAAATTTATGAACATGCTAAGTGTGTGACCTTGACCTTGGGGTAAGGGTTGGGTGGGGTGGGTCATGGATTTGCTACAGCATGATAGAGGGTCATCTGAGGAATGCATGTATGAAATATCAAGGTGTTCCATGAAAGGAAACATATGTTATAAGACATTTACCCCAACGTTAAGTTTATGAATGTGCTAAGTTTGTGACCTTGACCTTGGGGTAAGGTTTGGGTGGTGGGTCATGGATTTGCTACAGCATGATAGAGGGTCATCTGAGCAATGCATGTATGAAATATCAAGGCGTTCCATGAAAGTAAACAGATGTTATAAGACATTTACCCCAAAGTTAAGTTTATGAATGTGCTAAGTTTGTGACCTTGACCCTGGGGTAAGGGGTGGGCGGTGGGTCATGAATTTGCTATAGCACGATAGAGGGTCATCTGTGGAATGCATGTATGAAATATCAAGGCGTTCCATGAAAGGAAACAGATGTTATAAGCAATTTACCCAAACGTTAACTTTATGAATGTGCTAAGTTTGTGACCTTGACCTTGGGGTAAGGGTTGAGTGGTGGGTCATGTATTTGCTACACCATGATAGAGGGTCATTTGAGGAATGCATGTATGAAATAACAAGGTGTTCCATGAAAGGAAACAGAAGTTATAAGACATTTACCCCAACGTTAAGTTTGTGGACACCGACGAATCAGACACCGACGACGCAGACGCCGACGCCGACGCCGGGGATATGCCATAAGATATTCTGCACTTTGTGCAGGCGAGCTAAAAATTACAGATAATCCGCGTAACGAACATCCGTATTCCAAAATCTGAATGGAACCAATACTTGGAAATTTTGTTCTCCGTCAAACAAGATCTCATTTCACATTATGTGGGAAATTATTTGCGGTGTTTTGAATTCGTGGATATCCAGAGCCCGCGAATATAGCGAAAATACCGCCCCCCATTATATCCTTTGTACAGTATACTTTATAACATCACAAATGTGGCTGTGACCTGATAAATAGGGCTTATGTGTTTCAGCATGTGAATCCAGTCAATCGCCATTCCATCAATGAAACGCCTGTAATGCTTCCAACACGAAATATAGTATAACGTAGTGCCCTTTCTCTCATATTACTTCTTCCATAAAGACTGAACACGAAATGTAATCATTCGTTTGGCAGTATTCTATCGTGTTACTATATCAGGCTAAGAAATGTCACTTTTATTCAGCAACATCAATCCTGTTGGCTGTACATTAATTCATATACGGCCATGAATATTTATATACTTGCTCGGAATAAAGAGATTTTCTTCCGAATATCATTGTCATGTAATGACAATCTGCCCATATGACTATGACGTCTCTGAATTCTAGTGCTGGCAGTGTGTGGCTCTCTAACTCTAAGTTTATATTAGTCATTAAATACTCATGGACTTATGTTTAAGAAGTATTTTGTTAATAAAATAGTGTTCAGTAAAGGTATATGTGTTTAACTGTTTCCAAAGACGATATTGAGGCATGAACCCACCACCTATCGGACCGGCTATGCCATAATAGATTGTCACCCATTTACAGGAGTGTGCTATTTGTTCAGCACCTACACTGGTCACAAATACCATAAGCCTATTTCTCCAGTCACAGCCACATTTAATAACGTCACAAATTACTTACTTTCTATAACTTTGGCACAAATTTCTGCTCCGACACCAAACTGTGGCCATCCGCCCTCTACCGTAACTAAATGGTGCGTCTTCATGACAGATTTGATAATTGCCTGCTCATCTAGTGGACGTATTGTTCGCAGATTGACAACCTGTTAAAGAATAAATAACACCAATACTGTCTGTACTATATTTTTGTGCCCTACAAAGTTTGACTATTAAACACGGTCAAACATATTCAAACTCAAGCACAGATTTGTTTTACTGCTTTAGCAATTTAACATACTGGAAGCAGCAGCAGGTCTCAGATACGAAAATTGGAAATTTGCCAGATAACTTGGAAATGATAGATGAAAACAACAGTTCGATTTTTAATTTTTGCTTTAATTGTCCTCATGTTTTTATTTCCCTTGTCAAACCTGAATATCTACCGTTGGATGCAATTTTAATTTGGGAACTACCAGTACATGCATTCCATTAATTAAGATTGTTCAAATGAGTGATCACAAAATATACCAAATTTGGTTACGATCCATCAAGTAGAACTTGAGTTATTGCGTGGACAAGGATACGGAGAGAGAAAATTAAAAATGGCCTCCAAGTGCACATAGGTCAGAAAATCAATATGGTTCTTCAGCCGTGATAAACATGTATACCGAATTTGGTCATGATCCGTCTTGAGTTATTGAGTGGACAAGGATACAGAGCTGTAGGAGAACAGCATAGCTCGACTACGAGGGTTGTCGATGTACACATAGCTTGACAAAGAAGGTGGCTGCGGCCTGCATAAAAACCTTAACCAAGGTTGACTAAAAACATTAACCAAGGGAAACTAGAAATGTGGCCTGTCGGCACACGAATACCCCCACTGGCAGCCAAAGAAAACGAGGCATTTTTGATTATAAGCCATTTAGCCGAGCGTTAAGGTTTCAAACGCATCAAGTCTGTGACCTTGACCCTGGGCATAGTGTGATAATCCATGCATCGGTGTAGAAGATATAGACCGGAAGGGAATTTCAATAGGTTTGACCTTTGACCTTCAACTATGACCTTGACCTTGGACGTAGGTGCGTGGTTATTGATCGAGCCACACCTTCTCATCCTGAGAAACATTTGTGCCAAGGAATTTGATAATCCATGCATCGGTGTAGAAGATATAGAGCGGAAGGGAATTTCAATAGGTTTGACCTTTGACCTTCAACAGTGACCTTGACCTTGGACGTAGGTGCGTGGTTTTCCAAGTATGGTTGCTGTAGGCCCAGGAGTATTCCATATACAAGCTTGAGTAAAAAACCGTAACCAAGGGGAGATAACTAAGTAATCCAAGGATAAAAGTAGGTCAAGGTCAAATATAGGTCAGGGATTATTGATGTAGATCACTAGGAGATGAAGTTGTCCAAGTATGGTTGATGTAGGCCCAGAAGTATTCCATATACAAGCTTGACTATAAACATTAACCAAGTAATTCAAGGTTAAATGTAGGTGAAGGTAAAATAAAGGTCAGGGGTTATTGATGTACATCCCTATGAGAAAAAGTTATCCAAGTATGGTGTATGTATGCACAATAGTATTCCATCTACAAGTTTGACTAATAACCTTAACGAAGGTTGAGTAAAAACCTTAACCAAGGGGAATTAAGTAAGTAATTTAAGGTTAAATGTAGGTCAAGGTCAAATATAGGTCAGGGGTTGTTGATGTACATCACTAGGAGATGAAGTTGTCCAAGTATGGTTGGTGTAGGGCCACGAGTATTACATCTACAAGCTTGACTAAAAACCTTAACCAAAGAGAATTAAGTAAGTAATTCAAGAGGAAATGTAGGTGAAGGTCAAATATAGATCGGGGGTTATTGATGTACATCACTATGAGAAAAGGTTGTCCAATTATGGTGTCTGTATGCACAATAGTATTCCATGTACAAGCTTGAGTAAAAAGCTTAACGAAGGTCGAGTAAAAACCTTAACCAAGGGGAATTAAGTAAGTAATTCAAGGTTAAATGTAGGTCAAGGTCAAATATAGGTCAGGGGTTGTTGATGTACATCACTAGGAGATGAAGTTGTCCAAGTATG
This sequence comes from Conchocele bisecta, assembly GCA_029237695.1. NCBI lineage: Eukaryota > Metazoa > Mollusca > Bivalvia > Lucinida > Thyasiridae > Conchocele > Conchocele bisecta. The sequence continues at coordinate 23,977,585 of CM055266.1, forward strand.
GTTGGTGTAGGGCCAGGAGTATTCCATCTACAAGCTTGACTAAATACGTTAACCAAGGGGAATTAAGTAATTCAAGAGGAAATGTAGGTCAAGGTCAAATATAGATCAGGGGTTGTTGATGTACATCACTAGGAGATGAAGTTGTCCAAGTATGGTGGGTGTAGGGCCAGTAATATTGCATATAGAAGGTTGACTAAAAACCTTAACCAAAAGGAATTAAGTAAGTAATTGAAGAGGAAATGTAGGTCAAGGTCAAATATAGATCAGGGGTTATTGATGTACATACCTATGAGAAAAGGTTGTGAAAGTATGGTGTCTGGATGCACAATAGTATTCAATGTACAAGCTTGAAAAAAAACCTTAACCAAGGTTGACTAAAAACCTTAACCAAGGGGAATTAAGTAAATAATTCAAGAGGAAATATAGGTCAAGGTCAAATATAGATCAGGGGTTATTGATGTGCATCACTAGGAGATGAAGTTGTCCAGGTATGGTGGGTGTAGGGCCAGTAGTATTGCATATACAAACTTGACTAAAAACCTTAACCAAGGTTGACTAAAAACCTTAACCAAGGGGAATTAACCAAGTAATTCAAGAGGAAATGTAGGTCAAGGTGAAATATAGATCAGGGGTTATTGATGTACATCACTAGGAGATGAAGTTGTCCAAGTATGGTGGGTGTAGGGCCAGTAGTATTCCATCGACGGTGACGCCGACGCCGGGGTGACAACATAAGCTCTACTTATTCTTCGAATAGTCGAGTTAAAAATGGCCACCAAAGGGAGATAACTCATCAGATTTTTTTTTTGAAAATCAACAGACTTCTTTATCTTGTCATGATAAACATGATACAGAGTGCGAAAATTAACTAGATGGACACAGCTCGCATGTTGCGCCCGCCGAACCATTTGATAGTAAAAAAACAACTTTCAATGCAAAAAAGTTTGACCCGTACACATACTACCCATGTGAAGTTTGAAGTTAATCAGTGAAGCAGTTGCAGAGATATAGTATACGTAAAAACGTTTAACCAACTTTTCATGAAAAAATTAAAGGTACATTTCAAAGTAATTTGACCTTGACACTGGACCCAATGGCAGCACGGGTTGGGCATATAATGAAAATATGGATGATGATAAACACACATGTGAAGTTTCGAGTGAATTGTCGAAGCGGTTTCAGAGATATAGTGTTCTTAAAAACATAAATGCAAAAAAGACTAAGGTAAATTTCAAAGTAATCTGACCTTGACATTGGGCACAGGAGCCGCACAGGTTGGGCATAGAAAGAAACTAGAAAATTAGTTCATAGAACACGGATGCCCCCATCTGCAGCCTTGATAGTAAAAGGGCATCATTATTACGAAGCTAATCCCTAGACAGACATTGTGGGCAAATATTGTTGAAGGAGTTATTGAGAAAAGATTAAAAACTTAAAAACGCATTTGCCTTACAAACCAGGTGAACATAAGTCCCCAATGACCTTGACCTTGGGTGTTCGGGCGTGGGTTATATGTGAAAGAAAGCACCATCCCTAGACAGACATTGTCAACAAATAGTATTGAAATTGGTGAAGGAGTTAAGGAGTAATTGAGAAAACATTAAAAACTTAAACACATTTGCCTTACAAACAATGTGAACATAAGTCCCCAGTGACCTTGACCTTGGGTGTTTGGGTGTGGGCTATATGCGAAAGAAAACACCATCCCTAGACAGACAGTGTGGACGAATATTATTGAAATTGGTGAAGGAGTTAAGGAGTTATTGAGAAAACTTAAAAACTTAAGCGCATTTCTCTGACAAACAAGATGAACATAAGTCCCCAGTGACCTTGACCTTGGGTGTTTGGGTGTGGGTCGTATGCGAAAGAAAGCACCATCCCTAGACAGACATTGTGAGCAAATATTATTGAAATTGGTGAAGGAGCTAAGGAGTTATTGAAAACTTATATAACACATTTGCCTTATGGACGCACGCACAGACATGGGTAAAACATAATGCCCCCCTACCCCCCACCCCTTCAATAAATTGGTGGGGGTATAATAAATTGATGGGGGCATAAAAATGGCCGCCAAGGTGAGATAAGTCATCAGAATTTTTTTTTAATGAATAGGCTTCTTATTCTTGCTGTGATAAAACATGAATTCCGAATTTGGTTACCATCGGTCAAGTGGAACTGGAGTTATTGCATGGACAAGAATACAGAGTGCGAAAACTAACAAGAATTCTGCCTGTCGTGCCTGCTGAGGCATTTGACTGTAACATGATCATGGGCATGTGCTAAAGTAAATATCACAAAAACTGTCAGAGAAAAATGCATGCACACGAAAAAGGTCAAGGTTAAAGAAACATTTTGACATAAAAAATGGCTAAGTGTTTCCACAATCATGTGAAAGTCAAAACGGTCAAGGGCATGTTAATGGCGGCAAAAGTGTGTTCCAAATGCTTACATGTATAAGGTTTCCAAATATTGAAGTAATCCATCAAGTAATATTAAAGGTACATGCCCACTCAGTAGGCACAACTGTTCTTTATATCAGAGACATCATCAGAGACATTTTCTGGCAAAATAAACATTCATTCACCATTATCCCACGTACTGATAGGCATTATTATACATTTTATACCAGACGTACATTTCCACACTGGTATCAGGGAGGATAACCGTGTTTCCTTAAAATGTTAACGGGCATTACTATTTATTCTCTGTATTTATTTTTTGATGTGCAATGATCATACTTTATAATCTGTCGAACATATTATTTTTTCAGGTGACGCATTTAATTAGTATAAATAATTAAAAGATATCATGCATCATTTGCATATGAAAATAGCCTGATACCACTGCGAGTCACTATCAGTAAAATAAATATTACTAACTGTTTATATTTGTATAGCGGGCACTCGTAATTTTTAGAAGTGGATGGCGAGACAATTATACACTTATTTAATTCCTATAAAGAACAGTTTGTGCCTACCGAGTGGGCATGTACCTTTAATGTTATACAATGATGAAGAAACTTGTACAAACTTTTTGACACAAAAAATGGCTAAGTGTTTCTGCAAAAATGTGAAGGTACAAAAGGTGAAGGTCATGTTAATGGGAGCATGAGTGTGTTCCGAATGATCACATGTATCAAGTGTCCAAATATTGAAGCAATCCGTGAAGCAATATTAAAGTTATATCATGATGAAGAAGCTTTTACAAACTTTTTGACATCAACAAAATGGCTAAGTGTTTTTGCAACAAAAGTTGTCAGAAGACAACGAAGCTCGCCTGTTGGCAGCCTTCATTCAAACTTGTCACAGTTGTATTAAAAACATAAATATTATATAACTTGACCTTGGGATAAGGGGTGTGCGGTGGACCTTAACATTGAGGTCAGTGGTGAAAGGTGGGTCGTGGATTTGATATAGCATGATATAGCATATTAAGATGAATGCATGTATGAAATATCAATGCGCTCCCTGAAAAGAGAAGGAAAACAAAATTTAACCCAGCGTTAAGTTTATAAACACACTAAGTTGGTGATTTTCTACAGCATGATAGCTATTCACATCAGGAATGCATGTATAAATGTGCTAAGTTTGTGACCTTGGCCTTGGCGAAAGGGGTGGGGGGTGGGTCATGGATTTGCTGTAGCACAATAGAGTATCATCAGATGAATGCATGTATGAAATATGAAGGTGTTCCCTGTAAAGAAACAGAAGTTATAACAAGACATTTACTCCAACGTTAAGTTTATGATGTTGATCTTGGGGAAAGGGGTGGGGTGGGTCAATGATTTGCTGTAGCACAATAGTAGAGGATCATTACATGAATGCATGTATGAAATATCAAAGCGCTAAAAGTGTAAAGAAACAGACGTTACACAACATTTACCCCAATGTAAAACATTTACCCCAATGTAAAGTTTATGAACAAGTTTGTGACCTTGACCTTGGGGTAAGAGTTGTTGGGTGGCGGGTTGTGGATTTGCTACAGCATGATAGAGGGTCATCTGAGGAATGTCTGCATGAAATATCAAGGCGTTCCATCAAAGGAAACAGTTGTAATCAGACATTTACCCCAACGTTAAGTTTATGAATGTGTCAAGTTTGTGACCTTGACCTTGGGGTAAGGGGTAGGCGGTGGGTCATGGATTTGCTATAGCACGATAGAGTATCATCAGATAAACGCATGTATGAAATATCAAGGCATTCCATGAAAGGAAACAGATGTTATAAGACATTTACCCCAACGTTAAGTTTATGAATGTGCTAAGTTTGTGACTGTGTCCTTGGGGAAAGGGGTGGGGGTTGGTCATGGATTTGCTATAGCACGCTCGAGTATCATCAGATGAATGCATGTATGAAATATCAAGGTGTTCAAAGTGTAAAGAAACATAAGTTACACAACATTTACCCCAACGGTAAGTTTATGAACATGCTAAGTTTGTGACCTTGACTTTTGGGTAAGGGCTGAGTGGTGGGTTGTGGATTTGCTACAGCATGATAGAGGGTCATCTGAGGAATGTATGAAATAGCAAGGCGTTCCATGAAAGGAAACAGACATTTACCCCAACGTTAAGTTTATGAATGTACTAAGTTTGTGACCTTGACCTTGAGGTAAGGGATGGGCGGTGGGTCATGGATTTGCTACAGCATGATAGAGGGTCATCTGAGGAATGTATGAAATAGCAAGGCGTTCCATGAAAGGAAACAGACATTTACCCCAACATTAAGTTTATGAATGTACTAAGTTTGTGACCTTGACCTTGGGGTAAGGGATGGGTGGTGGGTCATGAATTTGCTACAGCATGATAGAGGGTCATCTGAGGAATGCATTTATGAAATAGCAAGGTGTTCCATGAAAGGAAGCAGAAGATATAAGACATTTACCCAATGTTAAGTTTATGAATGTGCCAACTTTGTGACCTTGACCTTGGGGTAAGGGCTGGGTGGTGGGTCATGGATTTGCTACAGCATGATAGAGGGTCATCTGAGGAATGCATGTATGAAATAACAAGGTGTTCCATGAAAGGAAACAGAGGTTATAAGACATTTACCCAACGTTAAGTTTATGAATGTGCCAAGTTTGTGACCTTGACCTTGGGGTAAGGGCTGGGTGGTGGGTCATGGATTTGCTATGGCATGATAGAGGGTCATCAGAGGAATGCATTTATGAAATAACAAGGTGTTCCATGAAAGGAAGCAGAAGTTATAAGACATTTACCCAATGTTAAGTTTATGAATGTGCCAAGTTTGTGACCATTGTACCTTGTAAGGGCTGTGGTGGTCATGGATTTGCTACAGCATTATAGAGGGTCATCTGAGGAATGTATGTATGAAATAACAAGGTGTTCCATGAAAGGAAACAGAAGTTATAAGACATTTACCCAACATTAAGTTTATGAATGTGCCAAATATGTGACCTTGACCTTGGGGTAAGAGCTGAGTGATGGGCCATGGATTTGCTACAGCATGATAGAGGGTCATCTGAGGAATGCATGTATGAAATAACAAGGCGTTCCATGAAAGGAAACAGAAGTTATAAGACATTTACCCAACGTTAAGTTTATGAATGTGCCAAGTTTGTGACCTTGACCTTGGGGTAAGGGCTTGGTGGTGGGTCATGGATTTGCTACAGCATGATAGAGGGTCATCTGAGGAATGCATGTATGAAATAACAAGGTGTTCCATGAAAGGAAACAGAAGTTATAAGACATTTACCCAACATTAAGTTTATGAATGTGCCAAGTTTGTGACCTTGACCTTGGGGTAAGGGCTGGGTGGTGGGTCATGGATTTGCTACAGCATGACAGAGGGTCATCTGAAGAATGCATGTATGAAATAACAAGGTGTTCCATGAAAGGGTAAGGGCTGGGTGGTGGGTCGTAGATTTGCTACAGCATGATAGAGGGTCATCTGAGGAATGCATGTATGAAATATCAAGGCGTTCCATCAAAGGAAACAGATGTTATAAGAAATTTACCCCAACGTCAAGTTTATGAATGTGCTAAGTTTGTGACCTTGACCTTGGGGTAAGGGTTGGGTGGTGGGTCATGGATTTGCTACATCATGATAGAGGGTCATCTGAGGAATGCATGTATGAAATATCAAGGCGTTGCATGAAAGGAAACATATGTTATAAGACATTTACCCCATGTTAAGTTTATGAATGTGCTAAGTTTGTGACCTTGACCTTGGGGTAAGGGTTGGGTGGTGGGTCATGGATTTGCTACAGCATGATAGAGGGTCATCTGAAGAATGCATGTATGAAATAACAAGGTGTTCCATGAAAGGAAACAGAAGTTATAAGACATTTACCCAACGTTAAGTTTGTGGACGACACTGACGCCGACGACGACGACGCCGACGACGCCGGGGGTATGCCATAAGCTCTTATGCACTTCGTGCAGGCGAGCTAAAAATGTGAAGGTAAAAAAGGTCAAGGTCATGTTAATGGCGGCATGAGTGTGTTCCCAATGGTCACACGTATCAAGTGTCCAAATATTGAAGCAATCCGTCCAGTAGTATTAAAATTATACCATGATGACAAATTTTGAACAATTTTTTTTACATTAAAGCAGGCGCAACAAAAATGGCCGCCAAGGGAAGATAAGTATTCAGAAGTTTTTGAAAATGAATATGCTTCTTTGTCTGGCCATGATAAACATGCAAACAATGTTAAAATCCGTTGAGTTATTGCATGGAGTGCAAAAATTAACAAGAGTTGTCAGAAGACAACGAAGCTCGCACGTTAGCAGCCTTCACTCAAACTTGGCACAGTTGTATAAAAAACATTAATATTATATAACTTAAGGGGTGTACGGTGGACCTTGACATTGAGGTCAGTGGTGGAAGGTGGGTCGTGGATTTACTATAGCAATATTAAGCATAGCATATTAATATATACATTGTAGCATACTAAGATGAATGCATGCCTGAAATATCAATGTGCTCCCTGAAAACAGAAGTAAAACAAAATTTAACCCAACGTTATGAACGCACTAAGTTGGTGATTTTCTACAGCATGATAGCTATTCACATGTGGAATGCATGTATGAATGAGCTAAGTTTGTGACCTTGACCTTGGGGAAAGGGGTGGGGGGGTCATGGATTTGCTGTAGCACAATAGGAGGATCATCAGATGAATGCATGTATGAAATATCAAAGCGTTCAAAGTATAAAGAAACAGAAGTTACACAACATTAACCCCAACATTTACCCCAATGTTAAGTTTATGAATGTGCTAAGTTTGTGACCTTGACCTTGGGGTAAGGGATGGGCAGTGGGTCATGGATTTGCTATAGCACGATAGAGTATCATCAGGAACAGATGTTATAAGACATTTACCCCAACGTTAAGTTTATGAATGTGCTAAGTTTGTGACCTTGACCTTGGGGTAAGGGATGGGCAGTGGGTCATGGATTTGCTATAGCACTATAGAGTATCATCAGATGAATGCATGTATGAAATATCAAGGCGTTCCATGAAAGGAAACAGATGTTATAAGACATTTACCCCAACGTTAAGTTTATGAATGTGCTATATGACCCTTGACCTTGGGGGGTAAGGGATGGTGGTGGGTCATGGATTTGCTATAGCACGATAAGAGTATCATCAGATGAATGCATGTATGAAATATCAAGGCGTTCCATGAAAGGAAACAAATGCTATAAGACATTTACCCCAACGTTAAGTTTATGAATGTGCTAAGTTTGTGACCTTGACCTTGGGGTAAGGGATGGGTGGTGGGTCATGGATTTGCTATAGCACGATAAGAGTATCATCAGATGAATGCATGTATGAAATATCAAGGCGTTCCATGAAAGGAAACAAATGCTATAAGACATTTACCCCAACGTTAAGTTTATGAATGTGCTAAGTTTGTGACCTTGACCTTGGGGTAAGGGATGCGTGGTGGGTCATGGATTTGCTGTAGCACGATAGAGTATCATCAGATGAATGCATGTATGAAATATCAACGCATTCCCTGTAAAGAAACAGAAGTTATAAAAAGACATTTACTCCAACGTTAAGTTTATGTTGATCTTGGTGAAAGGGGTGGGGGGTGGGTCATGGATTTGCTGTAGCACAATAGAGGATCATCAGATGAATTCATGTATGAAATATCAAAGCGTTCCCTGTAAAGAAACAGAAGTTACACAACATTTACCCCAACGTTAATTTTATGAACATGCTAAGTTTGTGACCTTGACCTTTGAGTAAGGGTTGGGTGGTTGGTTGTGGATTTGCTACAGCATGATAGAGGGTCATCTGTGGAATGCATGTATGAAATATCAAGGCGTTCCATGAAAGGAAACAGATGTTATAAGACATTTACCCCAACGTTAAGTTTATGAATGTGCTAAGTTTGTGACCTTGACCTTGGGGTACAGGGTGGGCGGTGGGTCATGGATTTGCTATATCATGATAGAGTATCATCAGAAGAATGCATGTATGAAATAGCAAGGCGTTCCATGAAAGGAAACAGATGTTATAAGACATTTACACCAACGTCAAGTTTATGAATGTGCTAAGTTTGTGACCTTGACCTTGGGGAAAGGGGTGGGGGGTGAGTCATGGATTTGCTATAGCATGATAGAATATCATCAGATGAATACATGTATGCAATATGAAGGCGTTCCCTGTAAATAAACAGAAGTTACACAACATTTACCCCAACGTTAAGTTTATGAACATGCTAAGTTTGTGACCTTGATCTTGGGGTAAGGGTTGGGTGGTGGGTCGTGGATTTGCTACAGCATGATAGAGGGTCATCTGAGGAATGCATGTATGAAATATCAAGGCGTTCCATGAAAGGAAACAAATGTTATAAGACATTTACCCCAATGTTACGTTTATGAATGTGCTAAGTTTGTGACCTTGACCTTGGGGTAAGGGATGGGCAGTGGGTCATGGATTTGCTATAGCATGATAGAGTAATATCAGGAACAGATGTTATAAGACATTTACCCCAACATTAAGTTTATGAATGTGCTAAGTTTGTGACCTTGACCTTGGGGTAAGGGATGGGTAGTGGGTCATGGATTTGCTATAGCACGATAGAGTATCATCAGATGAATGCATGTATGAAATATCAAGGCGTTCCATGAACGGAAACAGATGTTATAAGACATTTACCCCAACGTTAAGTTTATGAATGTGCTAAGTTTGTGACCTTGACCTTGGGGTAAGGGATGGGTGGTGGGTCATGGATTTGCTATAGCACGATAGAGTATCATCAGATGAATGCATGTATGAAATATCAAGGCGTTCCATGAAAGGAAACAAATGCTATAAGACATTTACCCCAACGTTAAGTTTATGAACGTGCTAAGTTTGTGACCTTGACCTTGGGGTAAGGGTTGGGTGGTGGATTATGGATTTGCTACAGCATGATAGAGGGTCATCTGAGGAATGCATGTATGAAATAACAAGGTGTTCCATGAAAGGAAACAGAAGTTTCAAGACATTTACCCCAACGTTAAGTTTGTGGACGCCGACGAGACGCCGACGCCGACGACGCCGGGGGTATGCCATAAGCTCTTATGCACTTCGTGCAGGCGAGTTAAAAAATGCCTGCCATAAGCTATCGGAAATTTTTGAAAATCAATAGGCTTCTTCATCTTGACGGTGAATACATAATACGTTTCGTTTTTTCAAACGGGCGTATAAAAAGCATATTCTAAATGCACGTAATCCCGTATACATTCTTGTCACAGTATTATGAATAAAACATGTGACAGTGACTGGAGAAATTGGGCTTACAAGTTTTGCGACCAGTGGAGGTCCAAATCAGCATGTGTATCTGCACAGTCTGATTCAGATCTGCACTGTTTGCCATTCAACCAATTAAACACCTGTTATGCCGCTAACAAGCAATATAGATCGTCATTAGGCTACACGAGTAGCCAAAAATGCCATAAACCCAATTTCTCCAGTCACAGCCACAAATTTATAATAATCAGAATCTCTTAGGAATATTACATGCTACCCAGTGGTTTACCGTGATTCTGGTAGGATTTATTTCCTCCTAGACGTTCACGAAACGTAATAATTGACATAACATTTTGACGTCATTTCTAACGAAGAAACAATTCATACGCTAACGTCAAAATTTTCAATTTTGACAACGCTATAAGTTGGTCTAAGAGCAAATTTCACATTTGAAGAGCATGTACTATGCAATTTATTTCACTACCATTTGGAAATACCAGACTTATTTCCCTTGACAGCTGTTAGTCCGACGAAGAAACTTGTTCTCCATACTTGTTTCTTTGTCGGATTTCCAGATGTCTCGGGGAAATAAATCCGGTATTTCAAAATGGCAGTAGAATAAACTCTAAGTACTCACCTCACATTCTACACCAATTCCTGCCAGTTCATTGGCTGATTCTAAACACGTGCCCACAAACTTGGAGTGTGACACTAACGTTATGTGGTTACCTGTGAAAATAATATGCATAAAAATAAACAGAAAACCCTTTATTTCTGTGAAATAGGTATGCTATATTGTCTACTGAACACGGCTTTAGGCGAAAGTTTCTTATTCAAGGTTCACACTCTAGAATCAGGCGCGTAGCTGCACTAAGGCACTGCAGGCCCGGGTCTGCAGAATTTTCAAGAAAATGGAAAAATAAAAATGACCAGAGTGCATCATTTACCTTCTAGTTTTGATTTTTTTTTCTCGGGGGGCATGCCCCCAGACCCCCCTAGCATACTCGCACCAATGGTGCTCGAAGTCGTCAACCGGGTCTGCAGATTCAAATTGGCTAGCTACGCCCCTGAGAATGCTCGGAAACATATCATTTTCAAATTATGTAACTGAAGGTCTCTGGGGAGAAATGGTGAAAAAGGATACTAGTAACTGTTTGTAATCACAGGCCCGGTTTCAAATTAATAGGCCATTGTTCAGAGTTCACAGGTTTTTTTTAGCATTGATCAACGTAACAATTTCAGTTGTCCAAATATAGTTAATTTCACCGAAGCAGAAGTCTGGGAATGTAATAAATTTGTGGGATTTAATTTTATTTATTTATTTCTTTAATGGTGTTTACTGGCCTGTCAACAGCTACGGTCATTTTAGGCTTAACAGGGTCGAATCCCATATTTCACCTGTTGTGACGGGGAAATGACAAGAGGGTTGTTTTTCAGACAAAAACATATGTCCCACACCAACACTGCAGGTTATCGGGACTTGGAAAATTAGAATTTAAGGCAAGAACAGCATATATGTAGCTACCTTGTTTTTCTGTGTAAGTGAGCTGTGTATTGGGAGATAATTAAACAAGAGGCCCAAATGGGCCTGTATCGCTCACCTAAAAGCCTCCATAGTGGTCATCTTGATTGCTAAAGACTCTTCACTTACAACTTCAAATGTTCATCAGAATTTGTTGGTACCTTCTGATCTAACATATATTGCGAATGTGCATGTGATTTACTGCTATACCTTCGATTTGATATATAAAATGACCATATTCGGTCAAAAATAAAATTTGACCCCTATTTGACCCCTCGGGCCATGACCATTTTTGACCCAGAGGCCACCATATGAACAAATCTGAATCAGCGTTAATTATCGATCATTCATACAAAGTTTCGTCGAAATCGATCTGGCGGTTTGTGAGAAGAAGATTTTTTTGACAATTTGACCTACTTTTCAACAGCGGACATCTTGGATTTGGTGATGACCTCCATTTTGACAAAAATGAACAGGCTTCACCAACAAACCATTTCAGTTAAGTTTGGTCAATATCGGCCAAGCAGTTCACAAGAAGAAGTCCTTTGAAATCTTTAGTAAAAGAACAACATTTTGACCAGTCGGTGGCCATCTTGGATGACGTAATCATCTGATTTTGGCAAAACATGCTCCAGAGTGAACGTCTCGTCGATACCTTGGATTGGATATATTATATGACCATATTCGGTCAAAAATATAATTTGACCCCCAGTTGACCCCTCGGGCCATGCCCATTTTTGACCCAGATGCCACCATATGAACAAATCTGAAACAGCGTTAAATATCAATCATTCACACCAAGTTTCGTAGAAATCAGCCTGGAGGTTTGTGAGAAGAAGATTTTTTTAACAATTTGACCTACTTCTCAACGGCGGACATCTTGGATTTGGTGATGACCTCCATTTTAACAAAAATGGACAGGCTTCACCCACAGACCATTACAGTTAAGTTTGGCCAATATCGGCCAAGCAGTTCACAAGAAGAATACGTTTGAAATCTTTAGTAAAAGAACAACTTTTTTACCTTTCGGTGGCCATCTTGGATGACAAAATCATCTGATTTAGACAAAAAATGCTCCAGAGTGATCGACTAGTGGATACCTTCGATATGATATATTACATGACCATAATTCGTGGGCAAAAATATAATTTTGACCCCTAGTTGACCCCTCGTGGGCCACACCCATTTTTGACCCAGGGGCCACCATATGAACAAATCTGAAACAGCGCTAACTATCGATCATTCATACCCAGTATCGTCGAAATCGGCCTGGCGGTTCGTGAAAAGAAGATTTTTTAAGAATTTGACCTACTTCTCAACGGCGGCCATCTTGGATTTGGTGATGACCTCCATTTTAACAAAAATGAACAGGCTTCAACCACAGACCATTACAGTTAAGTTTGGCCAATATCGGCCAAGCAGTTTACAAGAAAAAGACGTTTGAAATCTTTAGTAAAAGAATGACCATTTGAACTATCGGTGGCCATCTTGGATGACGTAATCATATGATTTAGACAAAAAATGTTCCAGAATGACTGTCTCGTCAATACCTTCGATTTGATATATTACATGACTATATTCGGTTAAAAATTAAATTTGACCCCTATTTGACCCCTCGGGCGACACCCATTTTTGACCCACGGGCCACCATATGAACAAATCTGAAACAGCGCTAACTATCGATCATTCATACCAAGTATCGTCGAAATCGGCCTGGCGGTTCGTGAGAAGAAGATTTTTTAAAAATTTGACCTACTTTTCCATGGCGGCCATCTTGGATTGTCGATGACCTTCATTTTAAGAAATCTGAAATGGCATCACCCATATATCATCCCTGTGAAGTTTAACCAATATCGGCTCAGCAGTTCGGGAGAAGAAGATGATTGAAAATGTTCACGGACGGACGGACGGACGACGGACGACGGACACTTTGCCATAACAATAGCTCACATGAGCTTTGCTCAGGTGAGCTAATAAAAAGAGACACCATATGCAATTTACACTTGTCAAGGGCCATAACTCTGCCAATACTACATGAATCCGCATCAAAAACCACAGGTGCACAACTGCACAACTGCACATAGTGACAAACATTCATGTAAAATATGAAATCATTTTATCCATTACACCACGAGTAAACAATCACCAATTAACTAATGACCAAAGGTAGTAAGCTAATCAACATTACAAGGTGGCGTAAAGATTCTCAGTGACTTGCGTAATGACCGGCGTGATATGCTTAATGAATGATGACAAACACACAAATATATCCACGTAGACTAATTAAGCAAACAACCTCAGGTAGGTGTGAATTTATTTTGTTTTGTTTGATAATATGTTTGGAAAATTAGTGTCAACCAAATCGATCTTGGCAGCCAGGCACTTTTGTGATTTATCCAAGCATTTATGTGATCGAGATAGCGAAGAGATTTTTAACATATTTTTATACGGAGGGGACAGAATGAACAGTCGAGATAGAGAACATATATGAGATAAGGCATGGTCGAGATAGCCGAGGAAAGTTATATTAAACAAATAAGGATATAATTCGGGACTTTAGTGAATCATCGAGATAGGGGATATCATTGAGATACTGATATTCGAGCTACTGGTGCTTGACTTTAGTTTCATGCCTACCGGCGACACAAGTTAACAAGAGCTGTAGGAGAACAGCATAGCTCGACTACGAGGGTTGTCGATGTACACATAGCTTGACAAACAAGGTGGCTGCGGCCTGCATAAAAACCTTAACCAAGGGAAATTAAGTAAGTAATTCAAGGTTAAATGTAGGTCAATGTCAGATATAGGTCAGGGGTTATTGATGTACATCACTAAGAGATGAAGTTTTCCAAGTATGGTTGCTGTAGGCCCAGGAGTATTCCATATACAAGCTAGACCAAAAACCTTAACCAAGGGGAAATAACTAAGTAATCCAATGATAAAAGTAGGTCAAGGTCAAATATAGGTCATGGATTATTGATGTACATCACTAGGAGATGAAGTTGTCAAAGTATGGTTGGTGTAGGGCCAGGAGTATTCCATCTACAAGCTTGACTAAAAACCTTAACCAAAGAGAATTAACTAAGTAATTCAAGAGGAAATGTAGGTCAAGGTCAAATATAGAGCAGGGGTTCTTGATGTACATCACTATGAGAAAAGGTTGTCCAAGTATGGTGTCTGTATGCACAATAGTATTCTATGCACAAGCTTGAGTAACAAGAGCTGTAGGAGAACAGCATAGCTCGACTACGAGGGTTGTCGATGTACACATAGCTTGACAAAGAAGGTGGCTGCGGCCTGCATAAAAACCTTAACCAAGGTTGACTAAAAACATTAACCAAGGGAAATTAAGTAAGTAATTCAAGGTTAAATGTAGGTCAATGTCAGATATAGGTCAGGGGTTATTGATGTACATCACTAGGAGATAAAGTTTTCCAAGTATGGTTGCTGTAGGCCCAGGGGTATTCCATATACAAGCTTGAGTAAAAACCGTAACCAAGGGGAGATAACTAAGTAATCCAAGGATAAAAGTAGGTTGATGTAGGCCCAGAAGTATTCCATATACAAGCTTGACTATAAACATTAAGCAAGTAATTCAAGGTTAAATGTAGGTGAAGGTAAAATAAAGGTCAGGGGTTATTGATGTACATCCCTATGAGAAAAAGTTATCCAAGTATGGTGTCTGTATGCACAATAGTATTCCATCTACAAGCTTGACTAAAAACCTTAACCAAGGTTGAGTAAAAACCTTAACCAAGGGGAATTAAGTAAGTAATTTAAGGTTAAATGTAGGTCAAGGTCAAATATAGGTCAGGGGTTGTTGATGTACATCACTAGGAGATGAAGTTGTCAAAGTATGGTTGGTGTAGGGCCATGAGTATTCCATCTACAAGCTTGACTAAAAACCTTAACCAAAGAGAATTAAGTAAGTAATTCAAGAGGAAATGTAGGTCAAAGTCAAATATAGATCAGGGGTTATTGATGTACATCACTAATGAGAAAAGGTTGTCCAGTATGGTGTAATGTATGCACAATAGTATTCCATCTACAAGCTTGACTAAAAACCTTAACCAAGGTTGAGTAAAAACCTTAACCAAGGGGAATTAATGTAAGTAATTTATTTAAGGTTAAATGTAGGTCAAGGTCAAATATAGGTCAGGGGTTGTTGATGTACATCACTAGGAGATGAAGTTGTCAAAGTATGGTTGGTGTAGGGCCATGAGTATTCCATCTACAAGCTTGACTAAAAACCTTAACCAAAGAGAATTAAGTAAGTAATTCAAGAGGAAATGTAGGTCAAAGTCAAATATAGATCAGGGGTTATTGATGTACATCACTATGAGAAAAGGTTGTCCAAGTATGGTGTCTGTATGCACAATAGTATTCCATGTACAAGCTTGAGTAAAAAGCTTAACCAAGGTCGAGTAAAAACCTTAACCAAGGGGAATTAAGTAAGTAATTCAAGGTTAAATGTAGGTCAAGGTCAAATATAGGTCAGGGGTTGTTGATGTACATCACTAGGAGATGAAGTTGTCCAAGTATGGTTGGTGTAGGGCCAGGAGTATTCCATCTACAAGCTTGACTAAAAACCTTAACCAAGGGGAATTAAGTAAGTAATTGAAGAGGAAATGTAGGTCAAGGTCAAATATAGATCAGGGGTTATTGATGTACATACCTATGAGAAAAGGTTGTCGAAGTATGGTGTCTGGATGCACAATAGTATTCAATGTACAAGCTTGAAAAAAAACCTTAACCAAGGTTGACTAAAATCCTTAACCAAGGGGAATTAAGTAAGTAATTCAAGAGGAAATGTAGGTCAAGGTCAAATATAGATGAGGGGTTGTTGATGTACATCACTAGGAGATGACGTTGTCCAAGTATGGTGGGTGTAGGGCCAGTAGTATTCCATATAGAAGGTTGACTAAAAACCTTAACCAAAAGGAATTAAGTAAGTAATTGAAGAGGAAATGTAGGTCAAGGTCAAATATAGATCAGGGGTTATTGATGTACATACCTATGAGAAAAGGTTGTCGAAGTATGGTGTCTGGATGCACAATAGTATTCAATGTACAAGCTTGAAAAAAAACCTTAACCAAGGTTGACTAAAATCCTTAACCAAGGGGAATTAAGTAAGTAATTCAAGAGGAAATGTAGGTCAAGGTCAAATATAGATGAGGGGTTATTGATGTGCATCACTAGGAGATGAAGTTGTCCAAGTATGGTGGGTGTAGGGCCAGTAGTATTCCATATACAACATGTACAAGATTGACTAAAAACCGTAACCAAGGGGAATTAACTAAGTAATTCAAGAGGAAATGTAGGTCAAGGTCAAATATAGATCAGAGATTATTGATGTACATCACTAGGAGATGAAGTTGTCCAAGTATGGTGGGTGTAGGGCCAGTAGTATTCCATATACAAGCTTGACTAAAAACCTTAACCAAGGGGAATTAAGTAAGTAATTCAAGAGGAAATGTAGGTCAAGGTCAAATATAGATCAGGGGTTATTGATGTACATCCCTATGATGAGAAAAGGTTGTCCAAGTATGGTGTCTGTATGCACAATAGTATTCCATGTACAAGCTTGACTAACAAGAGCTGTAGGAGAACAGCATAGCTCGACTACGAGGGTTGTCGATGTACATAGCTTGATAAACAAGGTGGCCGCGGCCTGCATAAAAACCTTAGCCAAGGTTGACTAAAAACCGTAACCAAGGGAAATTAAGTAAGTAATTCAAGGTTAAATGTCGGTCAATGTGGCCGCGGCCTGCATAACAACCTTAACCAAGGTTGACTAAAAACCTTAACGAAGAGAAATTAAGTAAGTAATTCAAGGTTAAATGTAGGTCAATGTCAGATATAGGTCAGGGTTTATTGATGTACATCACCAGGAGATGAAGTTTTCCAAGTATGGTTGCTGTAGGCCCAGGAATATTCCATATACAAGCTTGACTAAAAACCTTAACCAAGGGGAAATAAGAAAGTAATCCAATGATAAAAGTAGGTCAAGGTCAAATATAGGTCAGGGATTATTGATGTACATCACTAGGAGATGAAGTTGTCCAAGTATGGTTGGTGTAGGGCCAGGAGTATTGCATCTACAAGCTTGACTAAAAACCTTAACCAAGGAGAATTAAGTAAGTAATTGAAGAGGAAATGTAGGTCAAGGTCAAATATAGATCAGGGGTTATTGATGTACATCGCTATGAGAAAAGGTTGTCCAAGTATGGTGTTAGTATGCACAATAGTATTCCATGTAAAAGCTTGACTAAAAACCTTAACCAAGGGGAATTAACTAAGTAATTCAAAGTTAAATGTAGGTCAAGGTCAAATATAGGTCAGTGGTTGTTGATGTACATCACTAGGAGATGAAGTTGTCCAAGTATGGTGGGTGTAGGGCCAGGAATATTCCATATACAAGCTAGACTAAAAACCTTAAACAAGGGGAATTAACTAAGTAATTGAAGAGGAAATGTAGGTCAATGTCAAATATAGATCAGGGGTTATTGATGTACATCCCTATGAGATAAGGTTGTCCAAGTATGGTGTCTGTATGCACACTAGTATTCCATGTACAAGCTTGACTAAAAACCTTAACCAAGGTTGACTAAAAACCTTAATCAAGGGGAATTAACTATGTAATTCAAGGTTAAATGTAGGTCAAGGTCAAATATAGGTTAGGGGTTGTTGATGTACATCACTAGGAGATGAAGTTGTCCAAGTATGGTGGGTGTAGGGCCAGGAGTATTCCATATACAAGCTTGACTAAAAACCTTAACCAAGGGGAATTAAGTAGGTAATTCAAGAGGAAATGTAGGTCAAGGTCAAATATAGATCAGGGGTTATTGATGTACATCCCTATGAGAAAAGATTGTCCAAGTAGGGCCAGTAGTATTCCATATACAAGGTTGACTAAAAACCTAAACCAAGGCGTGACGGTGACGCCGACGCTGGGGTGACAACATAAGCTCTACTTATTCTTCGAATAGTCGAGCTAAAAACCTTAACCAAGGTTGACTAAAAACCTTAACCAAGGGGAATTAACTAAGTAATGCAAGAGGAAATGTAGGTCAATGTCAAATATAGATCAGGGGTTATTGATGTACATCACTAGGAGATGAAGTTGTCCAAGTGTGGTGGGTGTAGGGCCAGTAGTATTCCATATACAAGCTTGACTAAAAACCTTAACCAAGGCGTGACGCCGACGCCGGGGTGACAACATAAGCTCTAACTATTCTTCGAATAGTCGAGCTAAAAATCAGCAATGTTCACTGAGTCTAGGGCCATAACTCTGTCCATACTCTATGAATCCGCATCAAAATCACCAGATGCACAACTCTTCATGTTGATAAACATTCCTATAAAGTTTCATGACAAATAAAAACTTCACATGATGACAAATATTCCTATAAGGTTTCATGACAGTAGCTCAAATAGTTTTTCAGTTATGTGGGACACGAGTTGAAAATCGCTACTTTTTAGTAAGTCAAGGACCATAACTCTGCGAATACTGGATGAATCCGCATCTAAAACCCCAGGTGCACAACTTCACATGATGACAAATATTCCTATAAAATTTCATGACTCTAACTCAAATACACATTGTTTTAAAGTCACTCTTTGTATTCCTCTAGGGTTTTCTATAATAAAAAGAGTGACTTTAAAACAATGTGTATTAATGTGCTTCCCTTTGGAGGTTATTGGAAATCACTAACTCAAATATTTTTGGAGAAAAGCGCAACAGAACTTTTGTGACGGACGGACAGACGGATGAACAGACAGATGGACAGAAAGACAACCATGAAAAAAACAATGTCTCCCCATATATGGGGGAGACATAAATATTTACAGAATATATATTCAGCCCAGAAATTAGAATGCCCGGACCTGGTGCCTGGTCCTCACCACACCAGTCACTTGGACCCACACCCTAAAAGTAATATGATTGGTACTAATCTTATTACTTTTCTAATGTGTATAACCGGATTCAACTCTCAAGTAACAAGAAAGCCAAAAATGTACCCGAGGGCCAAAACCAAGGATATAGGGCTTCCGGTAATGATGAATCACATCATTAAGTTTACCTTTCACATACTGCCAACCAATCACCCACGTGGGATTTCATAAATAGAGATCTGAAGCTAAAATATTTGTGTACCAACCTTCTCGTTCTATTTTCGCCTTGCCAATGGGCAGAAGGAATTCATCAGACATTGCTTCATCAGACATCTCCATACCAAGGCCGTACATTATTTCGTTTTCCAGGAACACCACTGAAAGGATGATGAGCATGTACTCATGAGAGGTTCTATACATAGGAAAATCGCCAAATATAATAGCTGCAAAAGGCAGTTAGTCCCTGGGCATGATAGGGTTTTCGGTACTGTCCGAGCGCACCAAAGATTTCTTGTGCCAATGTATTTAGACACATATACTGTATATATTTCTGCATGACAGACCTTTCAAAGTAGTAGCTTAAGCCCACTAATTTGCATAAACAAGATGGCCGACAGCGAATAACACATTTGGGTACATATTTCATCATGTAACCAATATCAGCGCATCTTAAAACATTTAATAACTAACACATCACTGAATATATAACAATCAATCAAAGCTTGAATACAGTTTGTAGTTCGGGGGCAATTGTTCAGAATCCGGCACCTCATATTAATTTTTCTTTCATAGTGGTGTTGTATTCATCTGGAATCCAACTTTCCGAAAAATCTGGGTGCCATTTTTTTCAGACACTTTCAAGGTCATTTCAAGATCATTTAAAATCAAGGTCAAAATGCTGGTTTTTATGCCATAAAACACGAATACACGAATACACACTGGTATAAATCTAACGTTTTGTTATATTTCCGAGGCAATCGGAAATCAGCGCTTCATGTTACATGTGTTTGTGTTTTCGTCGTTGTTTTAAAAGATTCAGCTTTCAGAAAAATGTGGGTGTCATTGTTTCCAAATAGGTTCAATGTCATTTCAAGGTCATTGAACATCAATATAATTTTGATGCAATATATATACACAATGTACTTTAAAACATATTAATTCATACACTTGTCAATAGTATTCATTATTAATGGACATATTGATATTACTAAATGTATTTATGGAATAGAAAATCAGTCGTCAAATTTCAAGGTCACAGAAAGAATGTTGATACGTTTAAATTCAACTATTAACAATGCATACTTTTCGAAGTTTTGTCATAATTCCGCACGTATTTCTATAGCAAAATATCTTCACAAATGCAGTTATCAAATGTATTTGTCTTAATTTTTATTTTTGTCAAGTTGAATGCCAGCTCAAATACATTGGCAATTAAGAATAAGTATTTTATTTATCTAACACAAAATAAAACGACAACTAACAGATCTGGAATACCGAAAGAGCCAATTGTAATACATTACCATGTTCGACTTTGACATTATTCAACTATGGCATGCTGTTGCTATTGTGTATTGCGTTAGAGTTGTGTTTACATGGGTTCATCGGCCTCCTCAATGTCTGTTATTTTCTATTGTTGATAAGGTCTCAGTCTGGTCAATATCGTCGAAAACATAAACATTATGACTGTGCACACCAAAGTGCTGACGGTATTCCTAATTTTAAACTACGAATATTTAAAATGATAACCTATACTTCTTAAACATATGTATAAAATCGAAACACACGGCTCAAATTAAAAGCAAATAAGATGATAAATTCAACGTCAGTTGTAATACAGAGAGTATTAAAGCATTATTTGCAGTTCAAATAAAACGGTATCACGACTAACGGTGTCTAATTAGTAACAGAGACTTTCAAGAAAAGAAGAAACTATACTGTGAATTAAATGAATGTTTCATAAAACACAAGTACACTGGAATTCCAATAATAACGAGACGTACAAGGAATATATGACATTGTATAATGCCAATGGTTACATTCAATACAATCCGTATATTGATGGCAACCACGATACCGACATGGAAGGGAGAATGAACATAAATTATAGTTGGTGCTTCAAATTAGCTGACCTGTCACATTGTGGCTATGTCAATAATGTAACCCAGATACGTCAAATCACACTTAAATAGCTTGGCGTAAAGATGTACAGTGTACTAGATTGATTGTAACAAAATGTCATAGATGGCAATACACCCCTATTTTCCACTGGTTTGACCATATCGGTGCTGCGAGTTATCCTTACGTCATCAGTAGTATAGGAGTCAAAATGATACAAGTTTATATGGAAGCCACCCACCACGTGTGATGGCTTCCACACGAAACTTGTTATCATTGTTGACTCTCCTATACTACTTGGATTTTCCCCCACTGTTCGGTGGGTATGTATGAGAAGAATGAAACATATTTTTCATCAACCGCGAGACCATATATTTCCTAGAGCAAAAAAAAAAATAAAATAAAAAAAAAGTTTTAGGTCTAGCCGAGATTCGAACTCACAACCCAAGTCCATAGAGTGGCGCCTTAGCCCACACGATCACGAAGCGAAGGCTGTTACTAAATATAAACCTGAAGATGAAACATCAGGTAGTGTTGTGCAATAATCGATAAGGTGAAATACACCCTATTAGAGATAAGAAATCCATTGGTTATACTCAGTATATATGACAATCTGTCATACATTTATTAAAAATAAAATAACAACTGACACCCTATTAAAGATAAGAAATCCATAAGCTATACTCAGTATATTACAACAATCTGTCATAAATATCAACTGACACCCTATTAAAGATAAGAAATCCATAAGTTATACTCAGTATAAATACAGCAATTTGTCATACATTTATTAAAAATAAAATAACAACTGACACCCTATTAAAGATAAAAATCTATTGGTTATACTCAGTATAATGCCTACCATAAAGCAAATGAGAGAGCAAGCTAAGAGTTGGGGAATTTCCCTAAGAGGTTTGAGACTCAAGAAAGATATAGCAGATAGGATAAGTGACGCGCGAGCCGTCATCTACGAGGAGAGGCTGCGACGTGCGGTTTCGACTGGACGACTGCCCGCTGACCCCGAAAAACGCTCCGAGAAATTGGAGAACGAGACGACGGCCAGTCTGCGTGCCACTGCTTACGCGCAGCGTGTAAAAGATCCCAATAGAAAACCACTACACAAGGCGTACTACAATAAGATTTATCAAGGGTTGGTGGGGAGAGAGAGATATCGCCAGAGCTTTGGTGGAGGAGGGTCCCAGGATTCTCGCCGAAGAAGCCGAAGTTAGGGAAACTGTTGATAGGGGTAGGAGGAAGATAGTATGGACTTTCGAGAGGGGGTAGATGGGGAGATCGCTAATCGCATAATGAATAAAATTCGCCCAGAGATGACCACGGCATGTTATCTGAGGTATTCATGATCTTATCGTATTAGGAACATCGAGACCGACGAAACGATGATCTATCACAAACAATCAAAGGGCAGTCTGTGGATAAACGAGATTTCCAAAGCGGAGAGTTGGATATCCGATGGAGAGAAAGGTCGAATGGACATCGACAAAGTTGATAGACCAAACACAAAATGGACCTTCGTTCGTTGGATATCGGTAGAGGTGAAGATGATCATCGGTGATCATCGGTGAAGATGATCAACTTCTCATGGGAGCGGGAAAACTCCCAGACTGGTTAAGACAGAAAAAGGGAATGTAATCCGTCGACACGTACGATGACTACTTATGTCTGTTTAGGTGCATAACCATCCACCGTGGAGGGAGAGCCGACGGGTGCTGTAGGGAGGCACGAGCTCTGGCTCGCGAATACCTCGGTCACGATAACGGACCGGGTAGTAAGGGAATCCTCCTGGATGATATTAAGAAGGTAGAAGAGAGCTTCAAGTTGGGCATTCGCGTTTACGAGCCCACCGCCGACGGAGTGTGGTACCTAATGAAGTCTCCGGCAAACTACGACGCGGTTGGGGAGAAGATCATGACAATAGGAATGTTTGGAGGTCACTCATTTCTCATAACGAACCTCCGCAAGATGACGAACGAGTACGGGTGCACCGGATGTCAACAACGGTTCACAAAGTCGTGTAACATGCACAGGCACGCGACCACCTGCATGGGTGGGAAGACCGTGGTGACATGTCCAGGTAAGAGGGTAGAGAGACCACAGTCGGCCTACGAGAAGGCGTTCTATCCCAAGGGGTCAGCAAGCGCGAGGTCAATTCAATGGTTGAACAGAGAAGAGGAGAGGGTGGGAAAGCACATACATCACGCCGACTGTGGTCAAATGGCGAGAGGTGGGTGGCCGGCGATCCGGTCGAAACCGTGACCGTGTTTCAGTTTCACGGATGTTACTGGCACGGGTGTCCGAGTCATTGCAGGAGAGGTAACGCGAGATCGCTGTACAAGAGGACGAAAATTCCAGACGCCAAGATAAGGAAGGCGGGTTACGAGCTGGTGGTGATGTGGGAGTGCGAGTGGTTGAATGAGGTAAATACCTACTATCCACAATCACCGCGCGAGGTGGAGGAGACGACTCTGTACCCTCACCAGATAGTATATGACTTCGAGGCGTATCTCGACAAGTCGAAAACCACACGACCCACCAAAGACCTGACCTTCGAGGTCGAGCACGTTCCTATATCGGTGTCGTTGGGTGATACGATGCATGAAGGGATCACACACATCTGCGAACGAGATCCTGACACACTAGTCGAGAAGTTCGTGACCGAGCTACATATGAGAGGCAAGGCAATCAGGGAGGGGGTTAGGAAGAAGTATCTGCCGGCCGACATAGATATGTTATCGAGGTCTCAGCAAGCAAAGATTATCTCTTGGATTGACCAAGTCCCGGTGGTGGGGTTCAACTGTAGCAGGTACAACCTGAACCTCATCAAGCAGTACTTTGTCGAGAAGTTGGCGGCCACCGTGAATAAGGTGATGGTCGGAAAGAGAGCCAGCACGACAATGTTTTTGTCTACCCCGGAGTTTAGATTTCTCGACATCATCCAGTATCTGGGACCCGGTACCACGTACGACCGGTGGGTTAAGGCGTACGACTGTAAAACGATAAAGTCTCACTTCCCGTACGAGTGGTTCGATAGCGCGGACAAGCTCGACCATCCGGGGCTGCCAGACTATCCCGAGTGGTACTCGAAGTTGAAGGGTGAGTTCCTACTGTCGTTGTCCGAGTGGAAAGAGTGTAAGAAGGTATTCCGAGAAAATGGGATTTAGACGTTCAAGGAATGGTTGCAATACTACAACGACTTGGATGTAGGACCGTTCCTGGATGCTCTGACTAAAATGAAGTTCTACAGGGGAAGAGGTGTGGATATACTCAAGGATGTTGTGTCTCTGCCGGGTGTTTCCCTTCAGTACCTACTCCGCGGGTCCATCAATGGGAAGGCGGACACGCCCGAGCTGTGGTCACCGAAGTCTGAAACTTACGAGATGATGAAGCAGGGATTGGTTGGTGGTCCGTCCATAGTGTTCTCCAGATACGCAGAGGCTGGCAGGTCGACGATCAGGGGTCAGGTAGGTAGTCGGGAGGAGAAGATGTGCAAGGCGGTGATGGGGTACGACGCCAATGCGCTGTATCTGTCTACCCTGTCGAAAGACATGCCGTGCGGGGAGGAGACGATATGGACGTGTGACGACCCGGAAAGACAGTCGTATATAGACTGTTTCGTGAGGAAGGTCAGGAGTGAAAAGTGGTTCGGATTTGCGGAGTTGGATATAGAGGTCCCGGAAACGTTGAGAGACAAGTTCTCGGAAATGTCACCGCTGTTTGTTAATCGAGAAGTCGATGAGAACAAGGTTCCGCAGCACATGAAGGACTACCTGGCCTGGACTGGGAGGAAAAGGGTCGAAGTACAGAGAAAGCTCGTGGGGGCAATGCCGCCAAGAAGATGATCATATACTCCCCACTGCTAAAGTGGTATCTGGAGCACGGTCTGATCGTCAAGGTGGTGCATAGGGTGATAGACTACACGCCCGGCAAACCGTTTCAATGGTTCGTGGAAGAGGTCACCGCTGCCAGACGGACGGGGGACGTCGACAAGAGCAAGGCGGTGTTATTCAAACTGGTTGGCAACGCGTGTTGTGGTAGCTGATAGAGGCACAAGAGAGACACATGAACACCACATATACGAAGGATGAGAAGACTGTCGACCGGGCACTGAGGTCGGCGTGGTTCGAAGACCTGGAGGAGATTGGGGAGGCTTACGAGATATTGAGCAGGAAGACTCGAGTGGTGATCAACAGAGCGTTTCAGTATGGCATAGCGGTCTACCAGTTGGCCAAGCTCCGGATGCTCGAGTTCTACTACGACTTCTTGGACAAGTACGTGGATCGCGGAGATTTCGAACTGATACAGATGGACACTGACAGCATGTACTTCGCGCTTTCGGAGAAGACGCTGGCGAAGGTGGTGAGAAAGAAGATGAAGAGAAAGTTCAATAAGGAGAAGGCCGAGTGGTTGGCGTGGGACGCGTGGAGCAACAGAACTCCGGGACAGTTCAAGCTGGAATTCGAGGGAGATAGAGCCATCGCTCTGTGTAGCAAGTGTTTGGGGCTCTGACGGTACATAGAAATCTGAAAGTTGGGGCTCGTGATCCAGCGGCGAGAGACTTTTCTGCGGATATGCCAGTGCGTACTCGCGGTTGGCTTCTTCAACGTTCTGGAAAGTTTGCGAGGCGTGATTCTCGCGGCGAAGCTCTTCGTTGACCCAGTCCAGATGGGCGGTTCATTTTTTCGACCACGCTTCCTTTGCGCTATTGAGTTGTTCTACAGCTAAATCGTGATGCTTGCGCTCCTCATCCACGTTCGAGCTTCTCATTTTCGAGAATATAAAGTTGCTACCGCTGAACGCCAATGCACCACCTATCATTATTCCGATCGAAGCCATTTATTTCCATATATTAACAGGTAGAATTCCAACTTTAATTAGATAATCTCGGGTCCAAACTGCGGCCGCTACATCTAAGGTCACGAGCCCTACGTCTCTCACAGTAAAGTCCAATTTGGGAGCGGAGCCTCCTAGGGCCATCTTTGATAGTCAAGCATAACCGATACTGAAACCCGATATCACCATGGCGTGATAAAGCGCATTCACTATCATTTTACCATCTTGTTCAGCCATTGTTGATAATGCCACCGGGTGTTTTACTGTTTCAACAGCAATCGGGTTCAACGGTGTTGAGTGCAACGACCGTTTGGCCTCTCGAAGCTCGGCGAGTATTTTATCTTGTTTAACTTTTCGGGCGGCAGCCGCTGCCCGCCCAGCTGCCTGTCTTTTTGGGTTTTTATATCGTGCAATCGGGTTCAACTCCAACTCCAACGGCGGTTGGTATTGGGTTGGAGCAATCGGAATGGGAGTTGAGGGTTCCATCACTCTCGCAGGTGTGTCTTGTGTCATCATTTATAATATTAATATTAGAACTTATAGTTTGTGGGCATATATGTCCAAATTGACAGTATTTACCCGTGGTCAACGCGGTTGTCAGCGGAGCTAAGTACATTCCAAACTTGTGATAAATTGAGCAGCAGGCTGTTCTGAGAGTGTGTCCTATAAAAGGGTCAGTCTCTAGATCGCGAATCAACCCCGCGGTGTTTGGTATAGGGAGAAGTATACTAACGGCAGTAGCGTACAAATGAATAGCCGCCGATCCAAGAGTTTTTGTCATCTCTGCCCCCAATTTGGATTCGTATCGCGCGTACATTTTATCGATCTCCGCATCTGACATCTTATCCACCTGACAAACTGAGAGACGCCTACCGAGATAATGCTCCGATTGTCCCCCAGCAACCAGCGCAACTAGCCGCTCTCGTCGCGCCGCATTTTCATTTTCATTCGTATCGGCAGGTGTTGCACTCAACCCAATCGAAATTGGGAGTTGATGTTTCATTATCTTTCAGGAAAGATACCGTGTCGGCAGTCGGAGTTGAGGTTTCTTCCATTAGCTGATCGAGAAGTTTGTCGCAGTTCATTATTGCTAATTATCTTAAAATTAATTTAACTATTCTAACAAGTCTCATAACTTTAACATATTGCCAAGCACACCACCCGATACTTATGATCACCGTTATGCTCGCAACAAAGCTCGCAGCGGAGCACCAAATTGTTAACATTGTTAACCATTGTTCAGCATTTGTTCAACATTTGTTAAGCATTTCTTCAGCATTGTTCAGCATTGTTCAGCAATTGCTAATCATTGTTAAGCATTTACTCAGCAGTTACTAACGAGCGTTAAGTAATTGCTCAGTAATTAATTGATAACTTCGTAAGCAGTTGGTTGATCAGTCTTTAGCAGAAGCTTGGCGTGCTTAGTTTCCGAAAGCATCTGTCGAACCTTCAGGCGCTCCTCGCGCGTTGGGATAACGTCGTTCTCTCGAAGACAGTCATCGAATGAGTCTCTGTCCTTGCAGTGGAAGAGGGCGACCCATTTCGTTTGCTCGCGCAGATCCTTGAGGACGGAGTTGTACTTTTGAGTGGAGATCCATACGCTTTGCCTCGCATGGCGGCCAGAAAATGCGAGCTCGGAGAGCATGTCCTTTTTGGTCATCGCCGCCTTGGCCGAGCAATCGTCAATCACGTGTAGGTGGGCTCACCCTGGAATCATTGGTATAAACCACGCAACCAATCGTGAAGTCTGTCGCCGGAGTCAAAGATGTATATCTCAGGGTCGGTCCATATCCACTGGCGCCGCTGATAAGTCTCGTTGTGCCGCACAGTGGGACACAGGATCACAATGTGACGAAAGGCATTATGGTAGGACCCCTCGAGCAAGTCCAGGATGAAAACCGTTTTTCCACATCCTGTCTGCCCACATATTATGGCAGAGTGGGCATCTTTCGGTAGAGTTAAATCTCCAATCGTGAATTGGTATTGATTCTTTATTAATAAATCGTTAGAATGATTGCTAATTTTCTTAAAATTAATTAAATCAGTAGAGTGCTGAGACGTATCGACCATCTTCGATGTTGAGTTGTGCGTCTGTAATTATATATAAGTACACGTTCAATGGCCCATTTCCATCCGCCTCTTTGGTTATCTGGATCGTCACACCCTCACTAGCGTTCTCAACTTGGCGTCCGCTACCGTGTATTTGGTCGTCGTCGCTGGCTCGCATGTCTAGCCATAACGCGTATTTGGTAGTCAGGAACTCCGCGAGGGAGACGGCCGAGAGTTGCAGGTCTTTGGTAACCGCGGCAACCTCCGGGGAGCGCTTAGATCCGGCAGCAAACTGCTTTCTTACTTCATCCCACTGCTGGTGCGCGCGAAGACCCGCGCTGTAGAGTTGATTGGGTACTCCCTCGATCGTCACCTCTACCTTTGTGATTTTGGGGTTATAGAATTTGTCGGTTTTTCTAGCACCGAGCGCGAACCGAGCATCCTCGAACAACATCAGTATACCTTTCATCGAGCGGGCGGGTACGTTGACATTAATATTCCACAATGTGTCGCTTTTGTCTTGCGTCATCTTGCGGTGACGAAGAACTCGGTCGTAAAGTATGGCAACGCGCCCAGCGTACTGGGATCTGATTAATCGCGCGAGTTCGGGCATCGCGACCACGTCGTACTCCAGCGAAACATTATCGATCGTATACGTCGATGCCACGTCGGTGGCTATGAGAACTCGGCCGTAGTCATTGAACGTTAGTTCGTATTCGAGGCGGTCAGCCAAAGCACTCTGATAGTAGGGCATGTGACTCTCCAGCAACTCAAAGTATGTAGAAGCGATTGCCGTAAGCGGCCGCGATCGCGTTGTCACTCGCGTTGTTATCTGCCTTGTTATCAGCCCCAATTCTAAGTTTGGTTACGTTCTTATTTTTGCTGGTGTCAATACCCTGATAGACCGCGTTTTCGCGCTCTTGTGTCGTCTTCCACAGGTCCTGATAACAATGGTAGACGTCGCTGTCATCGATCGACATCACCTCATTACCAGAAATCTTTATCATGGTCTTCTTGACGATGGCGCGACCCAGGTTCTGAATGACGGTTCGGTTCGCGTCCGTCGACGTTAGCGAAATAGTGAAAGCGAGGCGAACAGTCCCCGGCAAAATGACGTCGTTAGCTCCGAGGATGGGGAATTATGCCGACCGCGCTGTAGAGGCCCTACAGTCTACCGACGAAACGATGGCGAAAACGGCCTCCGCGATAGAAACTGTCGAGCTCAGCAAGGTCCCTCAAGTAGCCACTGACGCTATTATTACGATGGAGACCACGTTCAGCCAAAACGAAATACTCAACCGTGACCAAGGGTCTAACGATGACCCACCGTGACCTCTTCGCGAACTCCGGGGCCTCGATAAGGCTCTGCAAACGATCCGGGGCGAACTGGTCCTTAACCTCACCAAACTCTCGGCGCTGGATGAACATATCGCGCTAGAAGAAAGAAAACTGGAGGAAGCCGGTGGCGATAGAGAATCTACCGAGCGGATCACCGAACGCCTGCGGTCGTTGCGGGACGAAAGAGAAGCTCGCTTGCAGGCTGCATCGGCTTGCCGTGAGGCTCTCCGCACACAAATAAGTCGGATTCGCGAAACAATATCGAGGGTCCTGCACGAGGAGACGACACTCGGTGAGCGTCTTCGCACTCTGTTCAGAGAGCAGGGTGTCACGATAGCAAGCATCCTCGTTGCTATCGACATGACTATATCGACCATAGTTCTAGCTTTCACTGGTGGCGCGGCGCCACCACCCGCGCCAGCACCCACACCAGCACCAGCGCCATCCGGTGGAGCCAAGGAGTGGGTAAAAAAACAACTAAAAGCCCTCGCCAGTCTCCAGGTTAAATTAGCCAAAAAGGCGGCTGCCGCACTACCTGGACTGATCGGAAGTATCGTTTCTTACTTGCCTTGCTATCTATATTAGCAAAAACGGCCGGATGGCTCGCCAAAAATACTTGGGCTTTAATCATGGCAATCGCCGGTCTCCTACTTTTACTCTCTCGAGAGTTCCTAAAACCAAAGCGCCAGTAGTCCGATCGCCACGAGGACAACGACGAGCCCTAATTTCTCCTCCTCGTGTGTTGTGCTTCCAATCTCGATTGGTGTTTCCGCTCCTGTTCCAATTTCAACATTGTTGATGATTGGATTGGGGGAACTTGATGGTGCATCCAATTTGTGAATTGGGGGTACTGGGTTCAACGGAGTTGAGGGAGGTGTATCCATTTTGTGTTTTGGGGGTTTTACGTAATAGGTTCAACTTACAATTCCGCTCCCGACCGTCTTGGGGGGGAGTTTGATGATACCTGTCTTCACGTTCCCGTTGCGGCCGATTTTTTGATTGTAACCGTCAACCGGGTCGTCTCGTAGTATCATATTGCTCGGCACCATATAAAAACCTATTCCAAATGCGTAGTCTACCGGTGTGCGGGCAGTCTGCAAAACGTCTTGATAATTCTGGATCGCCTTCTGGAGGTCCACCTTAGCTGAGATGGCGTCCTCGACAAGTGCCAAGAACTGTTTTTGTGCGTCAAAGGCCGTTCCCGTACCCAGTATAGCGCTGCGCGTTTGCTTCTGTGAGGCGAGGATTGCCCATACGTATATGCGAATGGAGTCGTTGAGGCGAATAACCACGCCCTGCGTAAATCCAGTGCTTTTATCTAACATAAATGTGGTCCACGCATTTCGCATCTGTGGAGTATCACCCAGGTCTAGGTATTCCACGTGGCTACTTTAGTAGGTAGCCAATGACAATAACCGTTTTTACACGCAAGCCCACCAAGCACTTCATCACCGAACGTCATCGTATTCAACTTATAATTATATTTAGTCCATGTTGCCATTTTTCTAACTGGTGGTGGGGTAGCTCCGCCAGCACTCCACAACCCTGAGAAATATGCGGGAACTTTATCAAGATGCCCACCACTAACTAAGCCTTTAAGGTGAACTAACCCTAAACTGTTGGTTGGGGTGTATACTTTCTGTCTCCAGTCCGCGTCTTTTGGTACCCCAAATTCGTTACACAATCTTTCGAATGCCTTACGGTCGTATGCGCTGGAAATGGGATCCCAGCCGTCGTCTTGAGGTAGTGGAATACCTAGTTCTTTGAGAATCCTCCTAATGGTGTAATACACGTGAAAGTTGTAGACACTTCGGAGCATGACATTCTTGGATGTCAGATGGTCTTGATGGGAAACTCCACATCCGGCCGTTGCACACCATACAGCGAAATTTAGCTGGTTCTGCCAGAAGTTCATATGGGAAAAATCCCATCTTAGTATTACATCTTGACGGTTGGATGGCAGAATGTGGGGAATAGCGAAGGGTTTTACTATGTGAAGGATGAACAACAAGTAGGTGTAAAGCTGCCTCACGGACTGTGGAGTTTTAGACAGCTCAAAGATTTTGTCACCAGAGCTTGACGGTATAATCAACCTCACAGTATCGAAGACTACCGGGCTCGCAACAATGATCATCGGCCCTGATAGTAAGGTAGTGGTCTCCCCGGCGTTGGGTATTCGACTCGGTTTTAGAGGAGACCATAAACTCCGCCAAAATAAAGGAGAGTTTGTTTCCCGTCCAGTGAAGTAACGTATTGGTTGGATAACCCGGTGGACGTCCATTCACCTTCACAGAAAACTCACGGGGTGCACTTGATGGATCGGGTGAACAACATCGAACAACATGGTAGAAGAAACGGATCCCCCAGCACATTACTGAAAACCGTGCAAGCCAGCGACTGTTTCTTTGGGGAGACGGTGACCTTAGACTTCCCACACCCCGAGATGAAAGTTTTGGAAACGGGACACATCCACGAATTTACGGTCTCTATTCTCGATGATCAAGCGAGAAAGTTGAATAACTATTACCCGATTTCGGTCGTTCTCGAAATTTCCAATTGAGTATAGGTGCCCCAATTTTATAATTTTCTTAAAATTAATTATTATGAGTATAAACGGACCAGGTAGTTCTTCCAATTCCAATCGGGATTGGGTGACAGATTCAAAGAATTTGGAACCGACAGAAGGGGGATTCATCCCGACAGAGAGCGACTTTTTAACTGCCGGAAAAACCAAGGCCCTGATCAATAAAACTATATCGCAGGCCACAAATGGGATTCACAGGAGTATAGCACATCTTAGAGTAGAAGTGCTGACGGCGACTGCACAAGTTGGGGAAGAGGCCAGGGTGAAAATTGCGTGAGTCCGAACGGGTATTGAGAAAGACCAGGCGACACTTACGGAGGCTTATAGGGTGTTGAGCTCAGAGGATCATGCATCACTTACTGAACTAGGAGGAAAAAT
The DNA here is from genome assembly GCA_029237695.1 of Conchocele bisecta. Lineage (NCBI taxonomy): Eukaryota > Metazoa > Mollusca > Bivalvia > Lucinida > Thyasiridae > Conchocele > Conchocele bisecta. Next base: position 24,010,019 of record CM055266.1, read on the forward strand.
AACCAAACTTCGGGAAGAGGCCCGGTTGGGGATTGAGGGAGTCTGAACGGGTATTGAGAAAGCCAGAGAAGACCACCAGTTGGCCCTTACGGAGGTGTATGGGGTGTTGCGCTCAGAGGACTCTCTCAACAGAGAAGCAGCACTTACTGAACTAGGCGAAACAATAACAGAATTTCAAAAAGAGACCCGGTTGGGGGTTGAGGGAGTCCGAACGGGTATTGAGAAAGCCAGAGAAGACCACCAGACGGCCCTTACGGAGGCTTATAGGGTGTTGCGCTCAGAGGACTCTCTCAACAGAGAAGCAGCACTTACTGAAGTAGGTGAAAAAATAGCCGAATTTCGAGAAGAGGCCCGGTTGGGGATTGAGGGAGTCCAAACGGGTATTGAGAAAGCCCGAGAAGACCACCAGGCGGCCCTTACGGAGGCTTATAGGGTGTTGCGCTCAGAGGACTCTCTCAACAGAGAAGCAGCACTTACTGAACTAGATGGGAAAATAACCGAAGTTTCCGAAAAACTGAAACGTGTTCGTAGAGCCACGAACAAAGCACTTGAGGAGACCTCTCAAAAGATTCGTGCTGAGGCCCATACCTCTATCGGGGGGCTTGCCGGATTGGTGAAAACATTGAAAACGCAAAAACGTGTCATCACAGTTTGGGCTGAGAAGCGGGGCCCCTTGAATGAGGGGCTCTATGAATATTCGTTCGGTTCCAAAGCGACCAATAAATATGAGGGATACACCATGACATCTCCAGGTATGCTTCTCCGAATGGCTGTCTACTCAGTTAATGCTAATGGCAAACCTGTGGGCACAGTCGTGATAAATCTTGTAGTGGATGGGGAAGAACGGGGGGTTGGAGTCAATAAACTCGCTGGAGATAGTTCGTCGGTGGTTTTGTTCGCCGGTGATGATCTAATTAGACTTTCCGAAGGTAGTGTTATTAACTTTGTTACGAAAATCGCTGACCCAGTGAGTTCTTCCACTATTGCCTCATTGTTAATTGAACTTAATTTGTAAAATACTAATATATTGAAAATCATGAACGAATCACCGCTTCCAATTGTCAATACCAATCCAATTCACGAAAGAAGTTTAGATTTTAGGTTGGATAATATCGTCGCTATGCAGGATATTTTAGTTAGAGAATATAGAAATAGAAAAAGAAACGCTAAAAAATATAAGCGCGCGGCGAATATAGCTGAAGCATCTAGTACGGTTCTGGCATGTTTATCTGTGATGAGTGGTGCGGGGACTGCTGCAACGCTATCTACAATTGTAACGGTTCCACTTGCGGGGGTTTTGAGTGGAATTACCGTTTTATCTGGAATACTTTGTATGGTAATTAGGGCGTCGGGTGGAAAACGAGAAAAAATGTAGAAAACATGATAGAATATCCGTTCTCGCCAGGTCTAAGAAAAATAGCATCGACGTTATAGTGTCCAAAGCGTTGACCGATAATGAAATATCAAATTTAGAGTTTGAATCCGTGGTGAAAGAAATGGGGAGATATGAAGAATTAAAAAATGATATTAGAATCAAAGCGCGCGCCACAATGCCAAAGATTGAGAGTACTGATTGGGATAAATTTAGGGTGAAACTTGGAAATAAAGTCGGAGGAAATGTTACAGCACCACCATCCCGAATTTGTGATATTTTATTAAATAATTAAAAAAATAAAATAAAAATGTTTTAGGTCCCACCGAGGCTCGAACTCGGTGTTGTGATTACAACATAAACTAGAAATGGAAGCTTGTTGACAAGTGCATGTGTATCCCCCTCCCCAGATACACAAGTAGTTTGAAAAAAGGGTGTTCGAGTTATGCTCCGGAGACAAAATTAGTGACGGAAAAACAAAGGGAGATAACTAAAAAATTAGTGATGCAAGAGTTGTCATTCTTGCGTGACACACCTTTAGGGTCGTGGTCTATGCATGTGTGAAGTTTCATGAAAATATTCCAAAGGGTGTTCGAGTTATGCTCCGGACACGAAATCAGTGCACGAAACAACAAAGGGAGATAACTAAGAAATTAACGACGCAAGAGTTGTCATTCTTACGTGCGACACACATTTGGGTCGTCTTCTATGCATGTGTGAAGTTATAATAAACTATAAATGTGTTACATAAACACGATGTCCCACATATCGCTTTGATAATAAATGAGGCCACATACCAATCAAAATGTTCTTTATACCCTGAGTCGTTAAAGTTTTTGAAGCACCAAGTATGTGACCTTGACCCTGGGCTTGGCTGGGGCAGGACGAACGTGGATTTGGCACAGGGCGGTAGGACCATGAGAGCAATGCATATATGAAATATGAAGCTGATCCGTGAAAGAAAACAGAAACTATAAGTATTTACCTGAGCGTTTAAAAGTTTTTGAAGCACCAAGTATGTGATCTTAACCCTGGGCTTGGCGGGGGCAGGACGAACGTGGATTTGGCACAGGGCGGTAGATGGCACCAGCCGTAGAGACATTAGAGCAATGCATATGAAATATGAATGCTGATCCGTGAAAGAAAACAGAAATTATAAGATATTTACCTGAGCGTAAAGTTTTTGAAGCACTAAGTATGTGATCTTAACCCTGGGCTTGGCGGGAGCAGGACGAACGTGGATTTGGCATAGGGCGGTAGAGGACCATTAGAGCAATGTGTATATGAAATATGAAGGAGATCGGTCGAAGGATGAAGAAATTATGAGACATTTACCCGAGTGTTAAAGTTTTGTGACGGACGGACGATGGGAGGACGGGAGGACGGGACGCACGTTCCTACGAATGAATACTTGTTGGGTTTTTACTCTATAAAAATACCCAACAAGAGTACCCAACACTATCCTAACCCTACCCAATAAGATCCCCGTACGCTTACAACAAGTACCCATTCGTTGTGTGCGGACGGACGGACGGACAAGGGTAACACTAAATGCCCCCTCCACTATCGTGGTGGGGCATAAAAATATTCCAAAGGGTGTTCGAGTTATGCTCTGGATACAAAATCAGAGCACGAAACAACAAAGGGAGAGAAGTAAACAAGAATTCCGCGGAATCAAATGCCTCGCCTTGTCCCGCCTTGACCTCGAGCCTGGGCCCGAAAGCAATTTTCACTGGCCCGAACATATTATACAATTATTGACTAGTGAGCCATAGAATATCACTAGTCAATAATTGTTTTATTATATGATAATAGTCTGTATATAGCACTTACGACCTTATGCTACTAGACAAAAATTGAAAAAGAATTTGAAAAAAAAAATGAAAAAAGAAATTGGAATTTTTTTTTTTAAAAATTAAAAATAATAATGCTTGCTACTGGAGCCCAGAATTTTTTTTTAATAGTCCTATATTTATGTACATATATCTGCACAGGTCCACATAATGCCACAATATTTTCAACACAGTTTACGGAAATGTAATATACAATAAAAAACAATGCTCGCTACTGGAGCCCAGAATTTTTCTTAATAGTCCTATATTTATCTACATATATCTGCACAGGTCCACATACTGCCACAATATTGTCAACACAGTTTACGGAAATGTAATAATGTACCTGTATAAATTACCTGTAATAAGTTAGTGGTCAGTTAACTAGATGGCCGCGGCCTGCATGTCGCACCTTGTGGCGAGGCATGGACACTAAAAAAAAAGATATAGTATAACGAAAAACTTTAACCAAAAAACTTAAGCAAAAACTTTAACCGGACACACGTACGTACGACAAAGTGCCGACTATATCGTGCTTTCCGCAAGCGGGCGCGAAAAAAACTTTAACCAAAAACTTCAAAGTAATTTGACCTTGACATTGGGCACAGGGGCCGCACGGGAGGTGGGTAGAATGAAAATATAGATGATGATAAACACCTATGTGAAGTTTCAAGGTAATGGGCAAAGCAGTTGCAGAGATATAGTATATTGAAAAAATTCAACCAAAAAACTTAACCAAAAACTTTAACCAAAAAACTTAACCAAAAAACTTAAACCAAAAAATTTTAACCAAAAAACTTAACCAAAAACTTCAAAGTAATTTGACCTTGACATTGGGCACAGGGGCCGCACGGGAGGAGGGTAGAATGAAAATATAGATGATGATAAACACCCATGTGAAGTTTCAAGGTAATGGGCAAAGCAGTTGCAGAGATATACAGTGCAGTCTCCGTTTTTGTTCCACCGTAGACAACACTTGCAAACTCAACGCGAACGCAACGCGAACGCAACGGTTTGCTGTAGCGTTGTATACGTTGTTTAAACGTATAATACGGTTCGTACACGTGTACACATTGTCAAACCGTTTAGTTTAAAGCGTATACGTTGTTTAAACGTATAATACGGTTCGTACACGTGTAATACACATTGTCAAACCGTTTAGTTTAAAAGCGTTATATACGTTGTTTAAACGTATAATACGGTTCGTACACGTGTAATACACATTGTCAAACCGTTTAGTTTTAAAGCGTGTAATACGTTTAGCTTCAAGGCGTATAACACGCTTTGGCGTATACATATGTAGCGAGGTGAAATAGTTGAAACGTGTACAAGAAACGGTTACACGTTTTAACGCAAATACCTGTCGTTCCGGCCCCGATCGCTTCGAGGCATCCTTGTTTCGTCCCTTTTAAAATATCGCGAATACATACCCTCAGATCGAGTTCAAAGTACATCGGCGGTGTGATTTAGCACTTCAATTGATCCCTAATCCCTGATGCCTAATGAGTCACGCTTTTAACACGACAGATGTACCTTGTCGTTTATCAAAATGTTTGCGAATTGTAGATCACGTGAGCCGGCTCATCAGGATCTGCGGCATTACTATGTACATTTTATATACACAAAAATGACCCCTAATACAGCGTAATGTAACAGTTCCTAACTTAATATGGAATAGCCCGGGCCGATAGTCTGTGTCAGTTACTTGGGGTTAAATATTACGAACACAGATAAACACAATGCATGGTTTCTTTATTTAATTTTAACATCATCAGAAATGGCGAGTCTAGGAACTCTCGTATCTTTACGCTGAAGCCAGTCTATTTCAGTCACTAATCCGCTATACACCTGTCCCACGCGTGTGTTAAGATTAATCGATATTTGGAGAAACTGAATACACAGCGAGCTGCACACTGGTTTAACACGGATATGGCCCGCGGATATGTGTCATAAATTACTTGGTGGTCAAAACCGGTAAATTTACAAGGTTTATATTATAGCGAAATAGCAGCCGACTGGCAATTTTTCTTGGACCGATTTTTAAGACTAGTTTTCAAATCTCAATCGGTCTGAGAGTTAAAAAATCGGTCCAGAACCGGAAAACTGAAAATTTTAGAAGCCCTGCAATGAGTCTAGAAGTATATATACACACACGAAGAACGATCTGAGCATGAGCATTCTACGCGATACACGGTTGGAATACCAAAACGTGTAATGCGTTAAAAACCCGTGGAAACGTGTTATACGTATAACACGGTTTCATCTGTACGGTGCTGTGTACATGTAGAAGCGTGTAACCGTTCTTCAAAGAAAGCGTTAAATCGTTTAAACGGTTTACCTTAGCGTTGTATACGTTTACAAGAACCGGAAAACTGAAAATTTGAGAAGCCCTGCAATGAGTCTAGAAGTATATATACACACACGAAGAACGATCTGAGCATGAGCATTCTACACGATACACGGTTGGCATACCAAAACGTGTAATGCGTTAAAAACCCGTGGAAACCGGTTTCATCTGTATGGTGCTGTGTACATGTAGAAGCGTGTAACCGTTCTTCAAAGAAAGCGTTAAATCGTTTAAACGGTTTACCTTAGCGTTGTATACGTTTACAACCGTTGTATACGTTTACAACCGTTGTACACGGATTACACGCTTTTGAAACTCAATGCGTTGAACACGGTTTGTTCGACTTTCGCGCATGCGCAAGAGTGGGGAAACGCAACGCATGGCCGAAAACGTATTACACGTAGACGACACACGGTTTGAAACGCAGCTAACGGAAACTCCACGGATACGCAACGCACAACACTTTGTACACGTATAAACCCGGAACATTTTGACAGAAACAACTGTAGTATAACGAAAAAAAACTTAACCAAAAACTTTAACAAAAAAACATAACCAAAAAACTTAACCAAAAACTTTTAACAAAAAAACTTAACCAAAAACTTCAAAGTAATTTGACCTTGACATTGGGCACAGGGGCCGCACGGGAGGGGGGTAGAATGAAAATATAGATGATGATAAACACCCATGTGAAGTTTCAAGGTAATGGGCAAAGCAGTTGCAGAGATATAGTATAACGAAAAACTTTAACCAAAAAACTTAACCAAAAAACTTAACCAAAAACTTTAACCAAAAAACTTAACCAAAAACTTCAAAGTAATTTGACCTTGACATTGGGCACAGGGGCTGCACGGAAGGGGGGTAGAATGAAAATATAGATGATGATAAACACCCATGTGAAGTTTCAAGGTAATGGGCAAAGCAGTTGCAGAGATATAGTATAACGAAAAACTCTAACCAAAAAACTTAACCAAAAAACTTAACCAAAAAGTTTAACCAAAAAACTTAACCAAAAACTTCAAAGTAATTTGACCTTGACATTGGGCACAGGGGCCGCACGGGAGGGGGGTAGAATGAAAATACAGATGATGATAAACACCCATGTGAAGTTTCAAGGTAATGGGCAAAGTAGTTGCAGAGATATAGTATAACGAAAAACTTTAACCAAAAAACTTAACCAAAAAACTTAACCAAAAACTTTAACAAAAAAAAAACATAACCAAAAAACTTAACCAAAAAACTTAACCAAAAACTTTAACCAAAGAACTTAACCAAAAACTTCAAAGTAATTTGACCTTGACATTGGGCACAGGGGCCGCACGAGAGGGGGGTAGAATGAAAATATAATGATGATAAATACCCATATGAAGTTTCAAGGTAATGGGCAAAGCAGTTGCAGAGATATAGTATAACGAAAACTTTAACCAAAAAACTTAACCAAAAAACTTAACCAAAAACTTTAACCAAAAAAACTTAACCAAAAAAACTTAAACTAACTTCAAAGTATTTGACCTTGACATTGGGTTGGCAGGGGCCGCAGGGCGGGAGGGGGGTACGAAGGTAGAATGAAAATATAGACAATGATAAACACCCATGTGAAGTTTCAAGGTAATGGGCAAAGCAGTTGCAGAGATATAGTATAACGAAAAACTTTAACGAAAAACTTTAACCAAAAAACTTAACCAAACACTTTAACCAAAGAACTTAACCAAAAACTTTAACCAAAAAACTTAACAAAACAACTTAACCAAAATCTTTAACCGGACACACGTACGTACGTACGTCGTACGTACGTACGTACGTACATACGCCAAAGTGCCGACTATATCGCGCTTTCCGCAAGCGGGCGCGACAAAAAATTGAAAACGAATGAAAAAAAAAAAATAAAATTAAAAAAAAATAATGCTCCCTACTGGAGCCCAGAATGTTTTTTAATAGTCCTATATTTATCTACATATCATGTATGCACAGGTCCACATATTGCCACAATATTTTCAACACAGTTTACGGAAATGTAATATAATCATTTACCTGTATAAATTACCTGTAAGTGGTCGGTGGTCAGTTGCACATGCTAGCACATGCACAGGTGAATAGTCTGTATATAGCACTTACGACCTTATGCTACTAGACAAAAATTGAAAAAGAATTTGAAAAAAAAAATGAAAAAAAAAAATGGAAAAAAAAAGTTTAAAAATTAAAAATAACTAGAAATGGACGCTTGTCGACAAGCGCATGTGTATCCCCCTCCCCAGATACACAAGTAGTTTGAAAAAAGGGTGTTCGAGTTATGCTCCGGAGACAAAATCAGTGAGATAACTAAAAAATTAATGATGCAAGAGTTGTCATTCTTGCGTGACACACCTTTAGGGTTGTGGTCTATGCATGTGTGAAGTTTAATAAACTACAAAATGTGTTCGTAGAACACGGATGTCCCACATATCGCTTTGATAATAAATGAGGCCAAATTCCAAGTCAAAATTTCCTTTTACCTGAGCGTTAAAGTTTTTGAAGCACCAAGTATGACCTTGACCCTGGGATTGGCGGGGCAGGACGAACGTGGATTTGGCACAGGGCGGTAGAGGACCATTAGAGCAATGCGTATATGAAATATGAAGATGATCCATGAAAGAAAACAGAAATTATAAGATATTTACCCGAGCGTTAAAGTTTTTGAAGCACTAAGTATGTGACCTTGACCCTGGGCTTGGTGGGGGCAGGACGAACGTGGATTTGGCACAGGGCGATAGAGGACCATTAGAGCAACGTGTATATAAAATATGAAGTTGATCCGTGAACGGAAAGAAAAATTATAAGATATTTACCTGAGCGTTAAACTTTTTGAAGCACAAAGTATGTGATCTTGACCCTGGGATTGGCGGGGCAGGACGAACGTGGATTTGGCACAGGGCGGTAGAGGACCATTAGAGCAATGTGTATATGAAATATGAAGATGATCCATGAAAGAAAACAGAAAGTATAAGATATTTACCCGAGCGTTAAAGTTTTTGAAGCACTAAGTATGTGACCTTGACCCTGGGCTTAAGATTTGGCACAGGGCGGTAGAGGACCATTAGAGCAATGCGTATATGAAATATGAAGCTGATCCATGATAGAAAACAGAAATTATAAGATATTTACCCGAGCGCTAAAGTTTTTGAAGCACCAAGTATGTAACCTTGACCCTGGGTTTGGCGGGGGCAGGACGAACGTGGATTTGGCACAGGGCGGTAGAGGACCATTAGAGCAATGTGTATATGAAATATGAAGCTGATCCGTGAAAGAAAACAGAAAATTATAAGATATTAACCGAGCGTTAAGTTTTTTGAAGCACAAGTATGTGACCTTGACCCTGGGCTTGGCGGGGGCAGGACGAACGTGGATTTGGCACAGGGCGGTAGTGAACCATCAGAGCAATGTGTATATGAAATATGAAGCAGATCGGTCGAAGGATGAAGAAATTATGAGACATTTACCCGAGTGTTAAAGTTTTGTGACGGACGGACGGGAGGACGGGACGCACGTTCCTACGAATGAATACTTGTTGGGTTTTTACTGTATAAAAATACCCAACAAGAGTACCCAACACTATCCTAACCCTACCCAATAAGATCCCCGTACGCTTACAAGTACCCATTCGTGTGTGTGTGCGGACGGACGGACGGACGACGGACGGACAAGGGTAACACTAAATGCCCCCTCCACTATTGTGGTGGGGCATAAAAATATTCCAAAGGGTGTTCGAGTTATGCTCTGGATACAAAATCAGAGCACGAAACAACAAAGGGAGATAAGTAAACAAGAATTCCGCGGAATCAGATGCCTCGCCTTGTCCCGCCTTGACCTCGAGCCTGGGCCCGAAAGCAATTTTCACTGGCCCGAACATATTATACAATTATTGACTAGTGAGCCATAGAATATCAGATTATATTCTATGGCTCACTAGTCCATAATTGTTTTATTATATGATAATAGTCTGTATATAGCACTTACGACCTTATGCTACTAGACAAAAATTGAAAAAGAATTTGAAAAAAAAAATGAAAAAAATAAATGGAAAAAAAAAGTTTAAAAATTAAAAATAATAATGCTTGCTAATGGAGCCCAGAATTTTTTTTTTCAATGTCCTATTTATCTAATATCTCAGGTACATAATGCACATTTTCAAACAGTTTCGGAAATGTATACAAAAAAAATAAAAATAATAATACGATACTGGAGCCCAGAATTTTTCTATCCTATTTATCTACATATATCTGCACAGGTCCACATACTGCCACAATATTGTCAACACATTTAGGAAATGTAATAATGTACCTGTATAAATTACCTTAAGTTAGTTAGTTAAAAATTAAAAAGAAATAAAAAAAAAAAAATTTAAATTTAAAAAAAATAAAAGAATAAGCTCCCTACTGGAGCCCAGAATGTTTTTTAATAGTCCTATTTTTTTACATTATCATATATACACAGGTCCACATAATGCCACAATATTTTCAACACAGTTACGGAAATGTAATATACAAAAAAAATAAAAATAATAATACTCGCTACTGGAGCCAGAATTTTTCTTAATAGTCCTATATTTATCTACATATATCTGCACAGGACCACATAATCCACCCAAAATTTTTCAACCAACACATTTACGGAAATGAAAATATACAAAAAAAATAAAAAAAATAAATACTCGCTACTGGAGCCCAAATTTTTATTTTCTTAATAGTCCCTATATTATCTACATATCTCACAGGCCACATACTGCCAAAAAAAAACAATTTTGTCAACACAGTTTACGGAAAATGTAATAATGTACCTGTTATAAATTACCTGTAATAAGTTAGTGGTCAGTTAAAAAATTGAAAAAGAATGTAAAAAAAAAAAAATGTTTAAAAAAAAAAAATTAAATTTAAAAAAAATAAAAGAATAATGCTCCCTACTGGAGCCCAGAATGTTTTTTAATAGTCCTATATTTATCTACATATCATATATACACAGGTCCACATATTGCCACAATATTTTCAACACAGTTTACGGAAATGTAATATAATCATTTACCTGTATAAATTACCTGTAAGTGGTCAGTGGTCAGTTGCACATGGTAGCACATGCACAGGTGAATAGTCTGTATATAGCACTTACGACCTTATGCTACTAGACAAAAATTGAAAAATAATTTGAAAAAAAAAATGAAAAAAAAAAAATGAAAACAAAAAAAAATGGAAAAAAAAAGTTTAAAAATAATAATGCTTGCTACTGGAGCCCAGAATTTTTTTTTAATAGTCCTATATTTATCTACATACATCTGCACAGGTCCACATAATGCCACAATATCTTCAACACAGTTTACGGAAATGTAATATCCAATGTAGTAATTTACCTGTATAAATTACCTGTGTTCAACAGTGGTCAAGCACTGGACATTTGCACATGCTAGCCCATGCTAGCACATGGTTCTCCCAGTCTCTATTGTTCTCTCTGCAGGTAAGGTGTACAGAGCACACGAGAAAAGGTGTACAGAGCAGACGAGAAAACGGGTCTTCATGCATTATTGTCCAGTTTGTAGCTATGCAAGTTGTCATTCTTGTGTGCGACACACCTTCGGGTCGCGGTCTATGCATGTGTGAAGTTTCATGAAAATATTCCAAAGGGTGGTGGAGTTATACTCTGGACACGAAATCAGTGCGACAAACAAAAAAGGGAGATAACTAAAAAATTAGCTATGCAAGAGTTGTCATTCTTGTGCGCGACACACATTCATGTGTGAAGTTTCATGAAAATATTCCAAAGGGTGTTCGAGTTATGCTCCGGACAAGAAGTGTCTGCGGCGGACGCGGACGCGGACGCGGACGCGGCGCGCTGTCAAATCCATACGGAGTCCGGGGGATACAATAATGCTTGCTACTGAATTTTTTTTTAATAGTCTTATATTTATCTACATATATCTGCACAGGTCCACATAATGCCACAATATTTTCAACACAGTTTACGGAAATGTAATATCCAATGTAGTAATTTACCTGTATAAATTACCTGTGGTCAGACTGGTCAAGACTGGACATCTGCACATGCTAGCACATGCAGCACATGGAAAGGTGAATGGTTCTCCCAGTCTCTATTGTTCTCTCTACAGGTAAGGTGTACAGAGCACACGAGAAAAGGTGTACAGAGCAGACGAGAAAACGGGTCTTCATGCATTATTGTCCAGTTTGTAGAGTGCGCAAAAAAAAAACAAAAAAGGGAGATAACTCAAAAATTAGCTACGCAAGAGTTGTCATTCTTGTGCACGACACACCTTCGGGTCGTGGTCTATGCATGTGTGAAGTTTCATGAAAATATTCCAAAGGGTGGTCGAGTTATGCTCCGGACAGGAAATCAGTGCGCGAAAACAAAAAAGGGAGATAACTAAATAATTAGCTATGCAAGAGTTGTCATTCTTGTGCACAACACACCTTCGGTTCGTGGTCTAATTGAATATGTGAAGTTTCATAAAAATATTCCAAAGGGTGGTCGAGTTATGGTCAATCAGTGCGCGAAACAAAAAAGGGAGATAACTAAAAAATTAGCTATGCAAGAGTTGTCATTCTTGTGCGCGACACACCTTCGGGTCGTGGTCTATGCATGTGTGAAGTTTCATGAAAATATGCCAAAGGGTGTTCGAGTCATGCTCCGGACAAGAAGTGTCTGCGGCGGACACGGACGCGGACGCGGCGCGCTGTCAAATCCATAGTATCCCCCGACGGAGTCCGGGGGATACAATTAATTATTAGTGTTTTTTTCTGTTCAATAATAATTGTTCAATATCTTTATAAGCGATATCGTAGAAATGTATATTCGTAAACGAATCGTTGGGTTTTAGCAATTTTATATAATACACCTTAGTTTCATATCCGATACGCATTATCCGTCTTAATGTTTGTATTTGCCTCTTGTATAGTTCGCATAATTGCCGGTATAATATTGTAAATGCAACGTTTTTATCGGAGCGTAATAAATTATGCGGATATTTCATGTATTCGATATTGCCTAGTGTTTTCAATTTATAGAATTTATATATAGGACTATAACCCCCGTATTCTTCGTAAACTTCTTCAACACAGTCATTATAAGCTTTCAATTCACATTGTATTTTATTATCCATTTTATCTAATAATATTTGTAGTGTTTTTTCTGTTCAATTTCCAATTTTATAAAATTAGTTTGATAATGTTTTTTTTACGGCGTTTATGTGTTGAAACACCGTGACTTATCAAAACTACACACATCAGATCGATTCTATCTTTCTAACTGACTTCCCGATTTCAATTATTACTGAACGATAATACTTACCAGCACGTACTTCCTTTTTAACCATTCGATGAGTAGCCTGAGTGCCATCGCATGGTGGACATAGCAGTGACTCGGATTTGGTCCCTACCCCACAATGCCGACATGGGCGAGGCGAAACGGACCCTCTTCTCATCCATGCCCGGTGATGTTTGCAATACTCGTAAATACCGGTACGAAAACATCTCTCGTGACTACCTGTCTTCAACCACGCACACTTAACTAGAACCATTATGTTATTATATATATACTGAGTATAACGTAGGGATTCTTATCTCTAATAGGGTGTATCTTCTCATGCCAGAAATATATGGTCTCACGGTTGATGAAAAATATGTTCCATTCTTCTCATACATACCCACCGAACAGTGGGGGAAAATCCAAGTAGTATATGAGAGTCAACAATGATAACAAGTTTTGTGTGGAAGCCACCACACGTGGTGGGTGGCTTCCATATAAACTTGTATCATTTTGACTCTCATATACTACTTCATCAACATTTGTAGCAATATACTATACTATTTATCATTTATTGATGGACACAATTACTTCCATCCGTATTCTCACTGAGATTACATGACCCCCATAATACATGAATATGGCCACGTCTAATTTTTCCGCAAAGCAGGATGCATGTGACATCCCAGAGAGGATGGATTCACTGTAGTACTCACTATAATAGAGGTTATATATAGAAGTGTTTTCCACGTACTAATGTCACCAACTTATCAAAATAGCAACTTCAATATAAGGTATGAAAATACAACGACACATAATCATATAGACGACCACTTAACACTCACACAAATTTGACAAATGTTAGCAAATAAGAAATAGAGGCCCGTCAATGGTACAATAATGAAATTCATAAATTTCCTAATGAGAATAACATCACATTATATATATTTCCTAATATATACTGGCTTGGCAACCAGCAGTCTGTTGTGCCATCCCGCTATGAACTGCAGTTGATTGTCTAAGCCATACTGGCTCTTGGGCACCGTAGTAATAACAAACATACAAGCAATGTGACAATGCAAGCACTATGACTTATAGTTGACATGAGTAGCACATGATATGGCATACACGCATAAGCTTTATACGTACGTTCAACGTTCCAACGAATATCCTAGAACAATCGTTGTTAAGAAGCCGATTATCGCTCTGAATACAGAGCATTCGGGCATATTTCGTTACATATAGAATAGAAGCTAATAAATATGAACTATACGACATAGGTTAAGTTGAATATTTTGATTACTGCTGTCCCCCTACCATACTTAGTGTAACCCAAGGGCATGTGTGCTCTTGTTGTCCAGGTGTCCAGTGTCTACATGGTGTATACTTTCCAGTTTACACTTGCTTAAAACATGTGCTAATATTGCATGTAGAGAAACAACCCAGTTTGGTGACTTTCCAGATGAGGAAACTTTAGTTATTACAATGACTAAATTACTTAGAATAACCAGTCGCTGTTTTAACTCGCACACTTCTGCATACACATGAGCTTATCATAGGATAATGATAGCTTATCATAGGATAATGATATACAAATATTATTTTCTTGGAAATGAATGCTCTTTCTTATGCAGTGTATGTATCAGGTTAACACGAATATGAAGACTCAATTGATGGAAACATGTGAAATGAATTGCAGATATCTTTGTAGCTACTTGTATTATGTGTTTGCATATACCAGTACAAACCGATGAGAATTGCACCGACGAAAATTAATTCAGTCTATGCAGATGTCAGGAATATCATCTCCTTTAAACGTACTATTGCTACAGCACATCATTCATACAGCACATTGGCAGGGCCGTCAAATATGGTTAGATTTGTATAGTCCAGATACTAGTCCCTGCTATGGGATACCCATGAGCACTCTATGCACCCATTTAATGTATGTGGAAACTAAATCATGTGAGCGAATCCTTATAACCACAATGGCAATTCTTTCAAAGAATGTTAAAAAATGTGTGTACATGTTTCAATTAAGCCAAATATCGTTTTGTTGTGCAGACCATGTTGAAATAATTACCGTAATGTAGTTGTTTTATATAAGGCAATATTAATAATAGCTGAAAATGTTGGATTATTTGGTACTCTTGAGTAAATTAATGAAATTGTGCATCAAAACTAAGTTCTTAACATACTTTAGTTTTTATGAAAAGGCAGTTTGGTGGCCATTTTGAAAATTAAAGATGATAGTGTATGCGAAACGGAATCAACATACTTCTTACTAGATACCATGAGGTGAAATTATAGGCATATATACATAAATTTACGCTTCTACGTGTCAAATAGTCTAGCCTATCTGAAAACCTATCTTTCTGGAGGCCATCTTGAAAATATGACCGATATGCGTGGACAAAACTAATATTTTTCTATTAGCAGAATGTATAATAGCTATTAGTTCGATCTTTTGAGCAATTTATACCATTACCGGGTCAATGGGAACTTCAGATTATCCTATACATATCACTATTGGACACCAAACATGCATGACGTTCAATGACCATGAAATGACCTTGAACATGATTTTAAATGGCACCCGGATTTTTTGGAAACATATACATTCAAGTTCATAAAACATCGGGTGCCAAAAATTAACATGAGACTCATGGATATCCCCAGCCGCAGCCTGGACCGACAAATAACAAAAGTTGTCAGAAGACAACGAAGCTCGCCTGTTGGCAGTCTTCACTCAAACTTGGCACAGTTGTATAAAAAAACATGAATATTATATAACTTGGGTTAATGGGTGACATTGAGGTCAGTGGTGGAAGGTGGGTCGTGGATTTGCTATAGCATGATATAGCATATTAAGATGAATGCATGTATGAAATATCAATGCATTCCCTGAAAACAGAAGTAAAACAAAATTTAACCCAACGTTAACTTTATGAACACACTAAGTTGGTGATTTTCTACAGCATGATAGCTATTCACATGAGGAATGCATGTATGAATGTGCTAAGTTTGCGACCTTGACCTTGGGGAAAGGGGTGGGGGGGTGGGGTGGGTCATGGATTTGCTGTAGCACAATAGAGGATCATCAGATGAATGCATGTATGAAATATCAAGGCGTTCCTTGTAAAGAAACAGAAGTTATAACAAGAGGGCCATGATGACACTAATTCGCTCACCTGACTCCATGAACACCAGAGGAGAATGTGACATTGAGTTCATGTGTTTCAAAAAAATTGTGCTATTTTTAGATGGCGGTCATCTTGGATTAAGCGATGACTCTCATTTTACAAAATCTGTAAATGCTTCACCCAAGGATCTTAACTTACTATGAAGCATCTTAACTTACTATGGCCAGCATCGGCCAGCATCGGCCATGTGGTTCCCGAGAAAAAAACGTTCAAAATCTTGAATAAATGGATCTTTTGGTGGCCATCATGGATAACATAATCATCCGATTCCAACAAATATTGCACCAGAGCAGTCACCTCATCAATACCTTCAATTTGATATATGACATGAGCATATTCGGTCAAAAATAAAATTTGACCCCACGGGCCATGCCCATTTTTGACCTCGGGGTCACCATTTTAACACGTTTGAAAGAGCATTCTACATCGATCATTCCTACCAAGTTTCGTCGAAATCTGGCTGGCGGTTCATAAGAAGAAATCTTTTTAAGAATTTGCGCTATTTTTAGACGGCGGCCATCTTGGATTAGTGACGACCTCCGTTGTAACAAATCTGAAAAGGCTTCACCCATGGACCATAACTGTGAAGTTTGGCCATCATGGACCAAGCGGTTCGTGTGAAGAAGAATTTTGAAATCTCTAATAAAAGAACTTTCTTTTGACCTTTCGGCAGCCATCTTGGATGACATGACCATCCAATTTCGAAAAAAAAATGTACCAGAGCGATCACCTCTTTGATACCTTCGATTTGATATAGACATGACCATATTCGGTCAAAAATAACCTGGGGTCACCATTTTAACAACTTTGAAAGAGCATTGTACATCGATCATTCCTACCAAGTTTCGGATTTCCGGCTGGCGGTTATGAGAAGAAGAAAATAAAATTTGACCCCAATTTGACCCCACGGGCCACTTGACCCTGGGGTAAGGGGTGGGCGGTAGGTTATGGATTTGCTATAGCACGATAGAGTATCATCAGATGAACGCATGTATGAAATATCAAGGCGTTTCCTGTAAAGAAACAGAAGTTATAAAAAGACATTTACTCCCAACGTTAAGTTTATGATGTTGATCTTGGGGAAAGGGGTGGGGGGTGGATCATATATTTGCTGTAGCACAATAGAGGATCATCAGATGAATGCATGTATGAAATATCAAAGCGTTCCCTGTAAAGAAACAGAAGTTACACAACATTTACCCCAACGTTAAGTTTATGAACATGCTAAGTTTGTGACATTTGGGTAAGGGTTGGGTGGTGGGTTGTGGATTTGCTACAGCATGATAGAGGGTCATCTGAGGAATGCATGTATGAAATAGCAAGGCGTTCCATGAAAGGAAACAGATGTTATAAGACATTTACCCCAACGTTAAGTTTATGAATGTGCTAAGTTTGTGACCTTGACCTTGGGGAAAGGGGTGGGGGTGGGTCATGGATTTGCTATAGCACGATAGAGTATCATCAGATGAATGCATGTATGAAATATGAAGGAGTTCCCTGTAAATAAACAGAAGATACACAACATTTACCCCAACGTTAAGTTTATGAACATGCTAAGTTTGTGACCTTGACCTTGGGGTAAGGGTTGGGTGGTGGGTCGTGGATTTGCTACAGCATGATAGAGGGTCATCTGAGGAATGCATGTATGAAATATCAAGGCGTTCCATGAAAGGAAACAGATGTTATAAGACATTTACCCCAACGTTAAGTTTATGAATGTGCTAAGTTTTTTACCTTGACCTTGGTGTAAGGGATGGGCGTTGGGTCATGGATTTGCCATAGCACGATAGAGTATCATCAGATGGATGCATGTATGAAATATCCAGGCGTTCCATGAAAGGAAACAGATGTGCTAAGTTTGTGACCTTGACCTTGGGGTAAGGGGTGGGCGGTGGGTCATGGATTTTGCTATAGCACGACAGGGTATCATCAGATGAATGTACATATGAAATAGCAAGGCGTTCCATGAAAGGAAACAGATGTTATAAGACATTTACCCCAACGTTAAGTTTATGAATGTGCTAAGTTTGTGACCTTGGGGTAAGGGTTGGGTGGTGGGTCGTGGATTTGCTACAGCATGATAGTGGGTCATCTGAGGAATGCATGTATGAAATAACAAGGTGTTCCATGAAAGGAAACAGAGGTTATAAGACATTTACCCCAACGTTAAGTTTGTGGACGCCAACGGGACGCCGACGCTGACGACGCTGGGGGTATGCCATAAGCTAACAAGAGTTGTCAGAAGACAACGAAGCTCGCCTGTTGGCAGCCTTCATTCAAACTTGTCACAGTTGTATAAAAAACATGAATATTATATAACTTGACCTTGGGATAAGGGGTGTGCGGTGGACCTTGACATTGAGGTCAGTGGTGGAAGGTGGATCGTGGATTTGATATAGCATGATATAGCATATTAAGATGAATGCATGTATGAAATATCAATGCGCTGCCTGAAATGAGAAGGAAAACAAAATTTAACCCAGCGTTAAGTTTATGAACACACTAAGTTGGTGATTTTCTACAGCATGATAGCTATTCACATGAGGGATGCATGTATAAATGTGCTAAGTTTGTGACCTTGGCCTTGGCAAAAGGGGTGGGGGGGGTGGGTCATGGATTTGTTGTAGCACAATAGAGTATTATCAGATGAATGCATGTATGAAATATGAAGGTGTTTCCTGTAAAGAAACAGAAGTTATAAAAAGACATTTACTCCAACGTTAAGTTTATGATGTTGATCTTGGGGAAAGGGGTGGGTTGGGTCATGGATTTGCTGTAGCACAATAGAGGATCATCAGATGAATGCATGTATGAAATATCAAAGCGTTCAAAGTGTAAAGAAAACCGAGCGATTACACAACATTTACCCCAATGCAAAGTTTATGAACATGCTAAGTTTGTGACATTCACCTTGGGGTAAGGGTTGGGTGGTGGGTTGTGGATTTGCTACAGCATGATAGAGGGTCATCTGAGGAATGTATGTATGAAATATCAAGGCGTTCCATCAAAGGAAACAGTTGTTATCAGACATTTACCCCAACGTTAAGTTTATGAATGTGTCAAGTTTGTGGCCTTGACCTTGGGGTAAGGGGTGGGCGGTGGGTCATGGAATTGCTATAGCACGATAGAGTATCATCAGATGAATGCATATTTGAAATATCAAGGCGTACCATGAAAGGAAACAGATGTTATAAGACATTTACCCCAACGTTAAGTTTATGAATGTGCTAAGTTTGTGACCGTGACCTTGGGGAAAGGGGTGGGCGGTGAGTCATGAATTTGCTATAGCACGATAGAGTATCAGCCGATGAATGCATGTATGAAATATGAAGGCTTTCCCTGTAAATAAACAGAAGTTACACAACATTTACCCCAACGTTAAGAGGTGACCTTGACCTTGGGGTAACGATTGGGTGGGCGGTGAACGTTTGCTATAGAACGATAGAGTATCATCAGATGAATGCATGTATGAAATATCAAGGCGTTCCATGAAAGGAAACAGATGTTATAAGACATTTATCCCAACGTTAAGATTATAAATGTGCTAAGTTTGTGACCTTGACCTTGCGGTAAGGGCTGGGTGCTGGGTCATGGATTTGCTACATCATGATACAGGGTCATCTGAGGAATGCATGTATGAAATAACAAGGTGTTAAGTTTGTGACATTTGGGTAAGGGTTGGGTGGTGGGTTGTGGATTTGCTACAGCATGATAGAGGGTCATCTGAGGAATGCATGTATGAAATAGCAAGGCGTTCCATGAAAGGAAACAGATGTTATAAGACATTTACCCCAATGTTAAGTTTATGAATGTGCTAAGTTTGTGACCTTGACCTTGAGGTAAGGGATGGCCGCTGGGTCATGGATTTGCTATAGCATGATAGATTATCATCAGATGAATGCATGTATGAAATATCAAGGCGTTCCATGAAAGGAAACAGATGTTATAAAACATTTACCCCAACATTAAGTTTATGAATGTGCTAAGTTTGTGACCTTGACCTTGGGGTAAGGGCTGGGTGGTGGGTCATGGATTTGCCACAGCATGATACAGGGTCATCTGAGGAATGCATGTATGAAATAACAAGGTGTTCCATGAAAGGAAACAGAAGTTATAAGACATTTACCCAACGTTAAGTTTATGAATGTGCCAAGTTTGTGACCTTCACCTTGAGGTAAGGGCTGGGTGGTGTGTCATGGATTTGCTACAGCATGATAGAGGGTCATCTGAGGAATGCATGTATGAAATAACAAGGTGTTCCGTGAAAGGAAACAGAAGTTATAAGACATTTACCCAACGTTAAGTTTGTGGACGACGCTGACGCCGACGCCGACACCGACGCCGAAGCCGGGGGTATGACATGAGCTCTTCTGCACTTCGTGCAGGCAAGCTAAAAACTGTATTGCAAATCTTACGGACAGACGTATGGACAGATGTGAGATGTTGTTAAAAATACACCTATGAAATATTAAAGCATTCCATTGAGGGAAAGAGAAGTTATAATGAAGTGTAAAGTTTTCAAAACAAAATTTTTTCAAAGTCCTTGACCTTGGGGTTTGCGGGCACGATATGCTTTCTGTAGAATGATGCAGGATGATGTTACAAATGCACCTATGAAATATTAAAGCATTCCATCATTGCAGATTAACCCAAATGTTAATTTGTGTGATGGACAGACGGACAGATGGACGAACAGACAACTTTTGCATCCCTATATCCCCTTTTCGCTACGCGAGGGGATAATAAACTGAAATGAAAACATTTATTTTCCAACAAACACAGCTAAACACAAACAAGAATGCCGACAACGACATGTATCTCCTGGCACCGATGCGAAATTTCTATATTAGATATTTTTGAAGTCCGTGACATTGACCTTGGGGTTACTGGACACCATGAACTTTCTGCAGATGATGCGGAATGTTCTAACAAATGCATGTATGAAATATTAAAACATTCCAACAGAAGTTACAATAAATGCCTAAGCGTTAAGTTTTCAAAACTGAGCTTGTGACATTGACCTTGGGGTTAGCGGGCACCATGGGCTTTCTGTAGAATCATGCCGGATGTTGCTATAGTTTACACCTAAAAAGTATTGTGGTTTAGAGAGGTTCCACTGTATAAGATTCATATTTTGAGCCAGTGACTTATCAATGGACCTGGATTAGGGTCCCTGATGGCCGATTTCAGCAAGCCTTTACAGTCCTCGGAGGAGTAGGGGGAGACGACTAGCAGGCCCGGGCAGTGGCCGTACCAGGCTGCGAAACACTGGGAATGCTGTGCCGCGACACCCAATGATGCCCCATTGGGGCCACGAAATACTATCGGTACTGGCACCTGAAAAGTGAAAGGGTTTAACATTCCAGCAAACAGCTAAGGTCATTTAGGAACAGGACCTCGGTTTCAAGTCTTGTTCATTTTTTATGCCCAAGGCAAGGTTTGAACAGACAACCCCCAGATTGAAAGTCAGGTGATCTAACCATTATGCCACAACCCATCCCGTCTTGGTTTCAAGTCTCGTTCGATAGACTAGTGGGATGGAAACACTAGTGGGATGGAAACACTATGAAAGCAGTTTTTCATGACAAGGGCGGGGATTGAACTCACAACCTGTGGTATTGAAGTCTGGTGTACTACCCTGTTGGCCATCCTTCTGGACCCAGTTGTACGACCGTTTCATTAGTTAATGTATCATTAGCCTAATGGCACATTAACTTTCCATTAGTTAATGAGTCATTAAAAACTGGTTGTACGAAACGTCATTAACTCCTCATTAACTTTTTAATGGTAAATTAACTAATGACATGCTGTCATTAAGCTGTAAACAGACAAGTAAACCAGTCAAATTTCAGTGTTCTGGATACCGGTTTCTGTAAGTTTGCAATATGACAGGCGCGCATTTTCCTGCTGCAACCGAACGATTCTACAGAAACTCACACAGGCATGATGTCTTTAACTATATTGTAGCAATGTCATGTCAACGTCATGTAAGTAGGCTAAAATTAGAAATCACTGTGTGTAATCTAACCGCTGGTGCAATGTCGTCAGTATTATGTTTTCCTTTACCGATTTCGGATGATACCCGCTTAACCTTGACCTTGGGGCACAAAGGTCGCATGAGTGGAACACAGAATGAATATATGGATGATGACCAATAAGCATACAAAGTTTCATGCAAATGTGACTTATGGTTTCAGAGATAGTAGGTACCGGTATGTGAAAAGTCTTGCAAATATTTGAACAAAAACTTTAACTTGTTGGGGTTTAATGGCCTATCAACAGCTAAGGTCATTTAAGGCCGGGTCAAACTTCTAAGTCATCTAACCTTGACCTTGGGGCAAAGGAGCCGCATGAGTGGGACACAGAATGAATATATGGATGATGACCAATAAGCATACACAGTTTCAAGCAATTCTGACTTACGGTTACAGAGATAGTAGTCCCTCTGACAGCTGGCCAAAAAATGAGTTTGAGTACCAAAAAAGTGGGCAAGTTGCCACTATATTTTTCACTTAGTGTAAATGGTTACCTGACAGAAAAAAGGTGATGGCCATCTCAATTCCACAGCTAAACTTATTTTGGCGGCCATTTTTCAAAATTGCTGCCGTATTTTTAGCAAAATTCTAAATTTGCCTATAACTTTTTTTCTGATGGGCTGAGACCAGTGTACCCCGGATGAAATATGTTCAGTATGCTATTTTACATACGCTGATGTACATTTAATTGAAAACGGATAGCGAAATTCTGAGAAAAATGAGAAAATCCGTCAGAAATTTACAAATTTCGCACTAAAAAATGTTTTTATTGAAAAAACTAATTTTGTTCATGCAGTAATTCATACATATCAGGCAGCAAACTATGTTTATAATTGGTCGTAAACTGTAATAGTTAATTTGGATGAGAAATTAATAAGATATACAAATCAACTGCAAAGCTTTGTTGTGTTAATGGAGGGCCGGGCACTCCCAGTGTTTTGCGAAAAATATGCACAGAAGCCATATCTGCGTGATGGTTATTAGTCAAGTTAGTCGCATTGGCCATAGCGGTGGATACACAATAAATATAATAAATGACCTATATCATAACGATTAGAAGAGGATTTTAAGAGACAAGATACTCTTAGGTGAGCAGGAGCTAACCCAGAGTGCGTGTGTGCGGTATGTGGGGTGTCCATAGACCCCAGAAACCCCATGCTCTTGGCTGAATTTGTTTTAGAATTTGTCCAAAAGAAGGACAAGAAACGCACAGTAAAACCATTGGACATACCCCTCCCAATATATGTGGTTGGGAAGAGACAAAGCCCTCCTCCAGTTGTACCATCTGAAATCACTAGCGCACTTTCAGCAGCAAGCTCAAGTGCACGTCAACAGGACTTACTATGGATAATGGTGCGTGCACATAACACGGAAGAACAAGTTAGTTCGTGGACAGGATTCAATATCCTTACCAGAGATGACGTAGAAGTTAATCCAGACACGATCGGGTATCTGCCGACAGTGAATGCGCCAGCAACAGAAGCTTCAACGGTGCAGGAGGTTTTGCAACAAACCAGCACCATCAAGTCAGCCCTACATTTTGAAAAGATCGCTGTCGTCTTTGATCAGGCATTGTTTGCGAAGGCAACGGAAATTGCATGGCGGTATCCGGAGAGGTTTGGAAATATTGTCTTGATGATGGGAAACTTCCATACCATCTGCAATCTGATGTCGATAGTCAGCAAGATGTTCAGTGACGCTGGGCTTCGTGACCTGGCAGTTGAGTCTGGAGTCATTGCGGAAGGATCCATTGCAAAAGTCCTTGAAGGAAAGCAGTAAAATCGAGCTGTCCGTCTCCACAAGTTGACGTATGAAGCTTTGATGAGGCTAGCCTGGTCGGGTTTTGAGGATTCAATAAAGCACACTCACGTTGAGTATCTCCCGCTGCTGAATGACACTGTTGATGTACTGTACAATTTGGGCGAGAATGTGAGCCATGCGACACAACTAGCTGCTTTGACCAATGAATCATGCATACAGATTATTGGCCTATTTGGAAAGTACCTAGAAGAGTTGAGACAGGACAGAGGGCCATTAGCGGCATTTTGGATGACCTATGTAGAGATGATTGAACTTCTTCTCGGATTGATCCGAGCTGATAGAGAAGGTGACTGGCATCTTCACCTTGCCTGCATCCGAGACATGATCCCCTGGTGTTTCGCTATGGACAAGACAAACTAGTCTAGATACCTGCCTGTCTACTACGCAGATATGACCAGGTTGCAGGAGACAAGTCCAGATATATACAATCACTTCCAGAATGGGGGATTCTCAGTTCAGCTAAAGGATACAAATCCCTTTGCCAAGATCGCCATTGATCAGACAACAGAAGAAACCGTCAATAACGATACACAGACAGCTGGCGGCACGCGCGGATTCAGCCTGAATCCCTGTGCAGTTACTCGCTACTAGCTAACAGCCGAGCACAGAGCGTTAGCGTTACGGGAACTCCGACATCAGATCTCTTTGCAACTTCCAGGCAAAGTAAGTCACAAAGACCTTGGGAAAGCGCGAATAAAGAGGGACGACTCGGACGTTGCTGCATTAGTGGATCTCATGGACAACAACTGGACGAATCCCTTTGGTAGCGATCCATCAGACCTCGTTAGTTTATCTACCGGAACAGTTGCTACACCTGAGGTTTCCACCGGCCTACTTACAGCTCTGAAACAGGGATAGGGTGCTTACACAGCATTTCAAGATCAATGTTTGGAAAACGGTGAAGGCTTCCATGAGCCAATCAAGAAACTCAAAGTGAAAACGTTCAGTGACATGAAAAAGAAAACAGCCAAAGGTCCGTCCAAAGAAATTGTCCTGAAGGCTGATCGTAAGTTGCATGGTGCTGATTGCACAAAACAGGCAGCTAGCGATGCACGATGTCCTATGTCACCCTCTTGGTCCATTGCCATGGGCATTAGCAAACACCGATGGCACAATGAAAAAGACCAACAAAGCTGTTCTGGCGAAACATCTAGAGACCAAGGTATTGCCGGCTGAGGAAATCCCCCACCCATCTGCTACACTGATCGATGCAATGGCACTAATCCAAAAGTTTCATGGTGAGAATCGTACATTCAACAAACTTTCTGATAATATTTTCTCACAGATGATTAATGCCAGTGCATAAAGTGAGAGGATTGATGTCATTTTTTATGTGTATCAAAGTCACTCTATCAAAGCCGCAGAACGAGCTCATTGTGGTTCAGAAGATGGCGTCGCCTTCAACAAGATAATGGCAGGACACAAGATACATAACTGGAGACGACTCCTGGCAAATACGGAGAGCAAGAACAAACTCACAGAGTTTCTAGCTGAGAACTGGAAAGAGCCAGAGAAGAGAGAGAAACTTGGAAGTAGATCCATGTTCGTCACCTGTGGTGATGTCTGTCTGAAGCTCACACGCGGAGGTTGGGAAATAGTTGACGATCTGAAATCCAACCAAGAGGAGGCCGATACACGTTTACACGCGAAACATGCTGCAGACACATACCCATCACTGGTCTTCGTGAGTGATGACACAGATGCATTCATCATATGTCTAGCATTGAGTGGAGATATCAACAGCAAGCTATTTATAAGACGTGGTACAAAATCGTCGATCAGGCTTGTCGACATCACCAAACTGGCTGCAGCAGTTGAACCAGATGTTTGCACTGCCCTTATGGGACTTCATCCGTGGACCGGATGTGACACGGTCAGCGCACATCCCGGGCAAGGAAAGTTGAAAGCATTGAAAATACTGCTGACTCACTCAATGTACAGGGAGGCGTTTACGTCACTCGGCATGGATTGCCGGCACCCTCCCCAACGAAGTCTTCTGTGTCATCCAAGATTTCACCTGCCAGCTGTACTGCCGCAACACTAAAACAAGCGAAGTAAACGAGTTACGATACCAACTATTTCGCAGCAGGAGTGGGGAAATCGAGAGCGGTCAACTTCCCACGTGTGAGGATACACTGCGTCAACACACACGTCGAGCAAACTACCAGGCTGCTATCTGGCGCCGCAGTTTAATTAACTGTCCGGACATTCCCATCCCCAGTGAAGAACACGGATGGACAGTAAGCGACACCGGGATTCCAGTTATCAACTGGATGACGGGCCTCCCAGATCCAGAAGTTGTGTTAGGTCTTCTGTCCTGCAAGTGTAGCAGAGTATGTCGATCGCCAGACTGTACATGCACAGTCAACGGACTCAAATGTACAGAAGCATGTAAGCTGCTGACGTGCACCAACATGGCGAATGATGACAAACAAATTCATCAGGATGAAAATGCTTCATCTGACAGTGATGATGACTGAACCAGTATTGCTCAGATACAGGATATACATAAGCCATGTTCTCTCAACAATTGGTAATATTGCATTTGTAACTAGTATTAATCCACAGCTGGATGTCGATCCACACTAACCAATGTGATCAAGGTCTTCTGTTTGCCATTTTGCAAGTGAATCCATTTCAGCTATGTATGGAAATAGATGTTTTTAATCGCATATAAGAAGTTGTTTTTCGAAATTGTTTCAAGATCTGCGATATATTTTGTAACTGGCGTCAATTGTTGACTCAATCCTCAGAGCACACATAGGTATTGTAATGAATGTTTCAACATTCTACACCATTTACGGAAAGTATCACTTTTTTTGGAAGAACATATGCGATTTAAGGAGATGCGACAAGGCAAAAATTATCATACACTGGTCCACTCACTTCTGGTTAAGTCCACAATAAGATATTGATTGTTCACACCATCGAAATGCAATAAGACCATTTTGTTTTTGAACCTGGGCGATTGTCTGACAAAACTTGACTTATTGCAATTGAGTTTAATGAATAAATGTGTCTCAGACAAACCAATTACTAGTAAATAGTACTTAAGAAATATGCTAAAACACTGGCGGCCATTTTGAAAATTGTCTCGACACCAAATGAGGCAATGCCCATTTTTATACAATATAATATGGAATATGGTATTATGAACATTATTATCTCCAAACAAATGTGCCTCAGACAAACCAATTAAATGTTACAGATAAAATTAAGAAATATGCTACAATACTGGCGGACATTTTGAAAAATATCTCAATACCAAATAAAGCAATGGCAATTTTTTCTTCAATATATTATGTAAAATTGTATTCTGAACAGTTTTTATCTCGGAATAAATGTGCCTCACACAACCCAATTAAATGTTACAGACATATTTAAGAAATATGAAAAAAATTGGCGGCCATTTTGAAAATTATCTCAATACCAAATAAAGAAATGGCCATTTTTTCTTCAATTTATTATGTAAAATTGTATTCTGAACATTTTTTATCTTGGAATAAATGTGCCTCAGACAATTCAATAAAATGTTAGACACAATTAAGAAATGTCCTAGAATACTGGCGGCCATTTTGAAAAATGGCCGCCAAAACTAGTTTAGCTGTGTAACTCAGATGGCCATCACTTTTTTTCCGAGTCGTGACATATAGGGCTAATTGAAAAATATAGTGCCGACTTGCCCACTTTTTTGGTACTCAGATTTCACCTGTCACATGGACTATAGTAGGTAAATGAAAACTAACTTGGACAAATTTGGACAAAAACGTTAACCCAAACTTCTAAGTCATCTGACCTTGACCTTGGGGCATAGGGGCCGCATGAGTGGGACACAGAATGAATATATGGCTGATAACTAATAAGCATTTGAAAGCTTCAAATCAATGTGACTTCGGACTGCAGAGATATAAGGTATTTAAAAACATTACGCAGATTTCGGACGGACGGACAGGCAGACGGACGGACAACTATGCCAAAAACAATATGTCTCCCCATATATGGGGGAGACATAATACATATACAGTGTGTTTCAGAGAACATGTCCCCACTTTAAGTCGTCATACTTCCAATGCTATTAAAGATAGACACTTAAAACAAAGTTTTATATAAAGCGGGAAACAACCGCATTTTTTTAGGATGTACAAGTAAACTGATGACGTCGCTAACATAAACTGATGACGTGAAAGTTCTAAATAACATTACAAATACGGCAAGTGTGTCAACAGTTCACAGAATTCTAAAATATGACTTGGAACTTAAACCGTACAAAATTGCAGTGATGCAGACTCTTAAGGAAGGCGATATTAACTCCAGAATGGAATTTTCTAACTGGGCCCTGTTAAATCCAACAGTGATTGATGCTACATGGTTTACAGATGAATCACATTTCTATTTAAATGGTGGTGTAAATAAACAGAACATGCGCTTTTGGAGCTCATCAAAACCTGAAATCTACGAGGAGAAGCCTCTACACAGTCCTGGAGTCCAAAAGTTACCGTTTGGGCAGCGATTAGCAGCGACGGCATTGTGGGGCCTTACTTCTTTGAAGTGGGTCGGGAAACTGTCACTATCACAACAGACATGTACCTATTAATGCTGAATAGAAAATTTGTACCAGAGCTGAAGAAAAGAGGTTGTAAAATGTCGAAAGTGTGGTTTCAACAAGATGGCGCGGCACCGCATACGGCTAATACAGCACTGGAGTGGTTACAGGAGACATTCGGTAAAAAAGTGATATCATTGAAGACGGCAATTGAGTGGCCGCCGCACTCTCCAGACCTCAGCCCATTGGATTTTTTTATGTGGGGCCACTTGAAAGAGCGCGTGTACACTCCACCCCCGCAAATATCAGCGAGTTGAAAAGAGCTATAAGGAGGGAAATGCGTAAAATTTACACAGACACATGCAAGGCTGTCATAAGGAATTTTAAAGATAGAATTCAGCATGTGGTTAGGGGTGGACATGTAGAGAATGTCATGTAGGAAGACATTGTAAGGTTACACTAGTGTGTGAATTACTAAAAAATGTAGAATAAATACACATTACACCAACATAATATTTATATTGTTCTTTGCCTATTTAAAGAAAATATTAGCATGCAAAGTGGGGACATATTCTCTGAAACACTCTGTAGATTAGTGCTAGAAAATGGCGGCCATCTTGGACGCCATCTCAGATTACATAAAACGCCACCATTTATGCCAATTTATACTGGCAGGGCATCGTGGATTTGTCACAGCATGATAGAGAATCATTAGAGAAAAAGGCATATGTGAAATATCAAGACATTTGGTGAAAGGAAAAAATCCCCGAACACATTTTTGAAGACGGACAGACGCTGAATACGACACCGGGGGTATAATATAAGCATAAGGTGCACTGAAAATGGGTCTCCATTTATTTCTTGTTCTTCTTAAAAAAAAAAAAAAGTTGTATAAAATGAGATTATAAAACTTTCTCAACACGTTTGGGATTTTTACTTGAAATCAGGCAGATTGATTGGCTGACACTGAGCGCAGTATTGTAGTGTCAGACAATCAAACTGCCTGATTTCAAGTATAAGTCACAAACATGCTCAGAAAGTCTTCCAATGTTAAGAGAAAACAGCATAGGCCCTGATCAGATTGTTGATTAACGGTGTAACGGAGTCAACGAGCTGTCCAACCATGTACATACTTTGCCAGCTGACATGTAGTAGGTCTTTGCTGCAGAGTTGATCACCTGCAAAGTGAGATTGATTGTTAATTGCTACAATAATTATAAATTGAATGTCTTGTATGGACAGGTGGCAGCGTTCGCAGGAAGGAAATTACATTTTCTATTACATTTACAACAGTTTAACAATAACTGGCATCATTAATCGAAGCTAATCCCCTCGCTGGCAGCCTTGGTAATGTCACAGTATGTATGTAACACACGATGGGCAGAAGTGTGTATTCGTGCCCGGCTAACTCAGTCGGTTAGAGCGAGGGTACGGTAAACCAGAGGTCCCGGGTTCGAGCCTCGGGTCGGATATCCATCTTTCTCGCCCTGTGACAATAATAACAAGAGTTGTCAGAAGACAACGAAGCTCGCCTGTTGGCAGCCTTCACTCAAACTTGGCACAGTTGCATAAAAAACATGAATATTATATATAATTGACCTTCGGTTAAGGGGCATGCGGTCGACCTTGACATTGGGGTCAGAGGTGCAAGGTGGGTTGTGGGTTTGCTATAGCATAATATAGCATATTAAGATGAATGCATGTATGAAATATCAATGCGCTCCCTGAAAACAGAAGTAAAACAAAATTTAACCCAACGTTAAGTTTATGAACGCACTAAGTTGGTGATTTTCTACAGTATGATAGCTATTCACATGAGGAATGCATGTATGAATGCGCGAAGTTTGTGACCTTGGGGAAAGGGGTGTGGGGGGGGGGGTCATGGATTTGCTGTAACACAATAGAGGATCATCAGATGAATGCATGTATGAAATATCAAAGCGTTCCCTGTAAAGAAACAGAAGTTACAGAACATTTACCACAACGTTAAGTTTATGAACATGCTAAGTTTGTGACCTTGACCTTGGAGCAAGGGTTGGGTGGTGGGTTGTGGATTTGCTACAGCATGATAGAGGGTCATCTGAGGAATGCATGTATGAAATATCAAGGCGTTCCATGAAAGGAAACAGATGTTATAATACATTTACCCCAAAGCTAAGTTTGTGACCTTGACCTTGGGGTAAGGGGTGGGTTATGGATTTGCTATAGCACAATATAGTATCATCAGAAGAATGCATGCATGAACTAGAAATGTGGCCTATCGGCACACGAATGCCCCCGCTGGCAGCCAAAGAAAATGAGGCATATTTGATTACAAGCCATTTACCCGAGTACGGACGGACGCCGGTAACACTATATGCCCCACTCACCATTCAGTTGCAGGGGCATAAAAAGGTGAAGGTCAAGGTCAAAGTACTGGGTGGTGGAGTGTGTAGGGCATGTTCATATGTATCATGTGTATAAATATTTAAGCGATTGGCCAAAAAGTATTGAGAAGTTATTGTAGGATTGAAAACGTTGCACGTAGATTTGTCCCAAAGTGGCTAAGTAAACATTTAAAGTAGAAAAGGAATGAAGGTCAAAGGTCAATGTCGAAGTACTGGGTGGTGGAGTTG
This sequence comes from Conchocele bisecta, assembly GCA_029237695.1. Lineage (NCBI taxonomy): Eukaryota > Metazoa > Mollusca > Bivalvia > Lucinida > Thyasiridae > Conchocele > Conchocele bisecta. Next base: position 24,041,068 of record CM055266.1, read on the forward strand.
TGTAGGGCATGTTCATATGTATACATGTGTATAAAATATTTAAGGGGATTGGCAAAAGTATTGAGAAGTTATTGTAGGATTGAGAAACGTGCACGTAGAGTTTTGTCCCAAAGTGGTAAGTAAACATTTAAAGTAAAAAGGTGAAGGTTCAAAGGTCAATGTCGAAGTATGGTGGTGGATTGGTTAGGGCAAATGGTCATAAGGTATCATTGTTAAATAAATTTTTAAATTTAAGGGATGGCCAAAAGAATTGAGAAGTTTATTGGGTAGGAAAGAAAAGAAACGTGCACGTAGAGTTGTCCCAAAGTGGGCTTAATAAAATTTTAAAAGTTAGGAAAAGGTGAAGGTCAAAGGTCAAGGTTCGAAAGTACTGGGTGGGTGGAGTGGTGTAGGGCATGTTTCAATGTATCATTGTGTAAATATTTAAGCGATTGGCAAAAGTATTGAGAAGTTATTGTTAGGATTGATTGAAACATGCAAGTAGATTTGTCCCAAAGTGCTAAGTAAACATTTAAAGTAGAAAAGGTGAAGGTCAAAGGTCAAGGATCGAAGTACTGGGTGGTGGAGTGTGTAGGGATGTTCATATGTATCAATGTGTTATAAATATTTAAGCGATTGGGCAAAAGTATTGAGAAGTTATTGTAGGATTGAGAAACGTGCACGTTGAATTTGTCCCAAAGTAAGTAAGTAAACATTTAAAGTAGAAAAAGGTGAAGGTCAAGGTCAAGGTCGAAGTACTGGGTGGTGGAGTGTGTAGGGCATGTTCATATGTTATCATGTGTATATATTTAGTTAAGATTGGCAAAAGTATTGAGAAGTTTATTGTAGGATTGAGAAACGTGCACGTAGATTTGTCCCAAAGTGGTAAGTAAAACTAAAATTTAAAGTAAAGAAAAGGTGAAGGTCAAAGGTCAAGGTCGAAGTACTGGGTGGTGGAGTGTAGGGCATGTTCATATGTATCATGTGTATAAAAATTTATTTGCGATTGGCAAAAGTATTGAGAAGTTATTGTAGGATTGAGAAACGTGCACGTAGATTTGTCCCAAAGGCTAAGTAAACATTTAAAGTAGAAAAGGTCAAAGGTCAAGGTCGAAGTACTGGGTGGTGGAGTGTGTAGGGCATGTTCATATGTATCATGTGTATAAATATTTAAGCGATTGGCAAAAGTATTGAGAAGTTATTGTAGGATTGAGAAACGTGCACGTAGATTTGTCCCAAAGTGCCAAGCAAACATTTAAAGTGGAAAAGGTCAAGGCCAAAGGTCAAGGTCGAAGTACTGGGGGGTGGAGTGCAAAAGGGATGTTCATATGTATCACGTGTATAAATATTGAAATAATATGTGAAGCCATGTAGAAGTTATTAAAGAATATAATATCGGGACGTACGGACGGACGGGACGGACGTACGGGACGGACGTACGGACGGACGCTGGTAACACTATATGCCCCCGTCCCTCAACTTTCGGTAGCGGGGGCATAAATATCAAGGCGTTCCATGAAACAGATGTTATAAGACATTTACCCCAACGTGAAGTTTATGAATGTGCTAAATTTGTGACATTGACATTGGGAAAAAGGGTGGGAGGTGGGTCATGGATTTGCTATAGTACGATAGAGTATCATCATGTATGAAATATGAAGGTATTCCCTGTAAAAAAAACAGAAGTTACACAACATTTACCCCAACGTTAAGTTTGTGAATGTGCTAGGTTTGTGACCTTGACCTTGGGGTAAGGGTTTGGTGGCGAGTCATGGATTTGCTACAGCATGATAGAGGGTCATCTGAGGAAGCATGAATGAAATATCAAGGCGTTCCATGAAAGAAAACAGATGTTATAAGACATTTACCCCAACGTTAAGTTTATGAATGTGCAAAGTTTGTGACATTGACCTTGGGGTAAGGGATGGGCGGTGGGTCATGGATTTGCTATAGCACGATAAGAGTATCATCAGATGAATCCATGTATAAAATATGAAGGCGTTCCCTGTAAATAAACAGAAGTTACACAACATTTACCCCAAAGTTAAGTTTATGAACATGCTAAGTTTGTGACCTTGACCTTGGGGTAATGGTCGGGTGATGGATCGTAGATTTGCTACAGCATGATAGAGGGTCATCTGAGGAATGCATGTATGAAATATCAAGGCGTTCCATGAAAGGAAACAGATGTTATAAGACATTTACCCCAACGTTAAGTTTATGAATGTGCTAAGTTTGTGACATTGACCTTGGGGCAAGGGTTGGGTGGTGGGTCATGGATTTGCTACAGCATGATAGAGGGTCATCTGAGGAATGCATGTATGAAATAACAAGGTGTTCCATGAAAGGAAACAGAAGTTATAAGACATTTACCCCAACGTTAAGTTTGTGGACGACGCCAACGCCGACAGGTGAGCTAAAAATCATATAAAGATGTTTGCACTTCATATAGAGAAGTTTCTTCATAATAAGGAAGTGTACACACGAAATAAAGAAGTTTCCACATCATATAATAAACAATGCACACCGTATAAAGAAGCTTGCACATCATCATATATGAACAATGTATATCATATCGATGGTCTAGTAACATAAGGTCGTAACTGCTATGCTAAAGCATAGCACTTACGACCCTATGTTACTAGACCATCGATATAATAAACAATGAACATCATATAAAGAAGATAATGAACAATGTACATCTTACAAAGAAGTTTGCATGTATCATATAATGAACAATGCACATAATATAATAAACAATGCACATCGTATAATGAACATGTACATCATATAAAGAAGTTTTCAAATCATATAATGAACATTGCACATCATATATTAAACATTGCACATCATATAATTGAATGCACATCATATGAGCCGCGTCGCGATAAAAACCTGTCTTCGTGAGTCTGCCGATGTCACAAGATATGACGTCGTGGACTTAGCTGACGTAATTTCCGCTGAGATTTCCAATTATCGACGTTTGGCAGACCATCATGTTAGGATTGTTTGGTGTGAAAGTTATATAACGAACAGAACAACAACGGATCTCGATGTTTTTATTATTTTATTTTTAAGGCATTTTTACCAATTTGAGCATTATAAATTTGTTTGAATTTTATTTGAATGTTCGTCCTACGGCAGCTCAACTCTTTATAGTTTTGTGCTTATGACTCACCTCATTCTAGTCACTGACTCACTTAGCTTTCTGCGGGTCGATTTGCACACATCTTGTCTCTGGCTCAGAAAAAATTCATGTCTGGCACATGTTGATCTGATGAACTTCAGCTACAGATAGCAGTTAGCCACCCGAAGAGGAGCCAAATATGTTATTCATGTTTTATGTATATGAATGTGATATGTACGTATAGTACCGGTACTATGGTAGTTAGTGCATGTTACACATGTATCATATGCATGGTGGGAGTGGGGCCAGGTTGAGTTTCAGATATAGCCGTTGGTCCAGTTACAGCGTACAGAGATCATGCTGCAATGATAGGTAATATACAATTGCAGCATATATTATGAGTGTATAAATTCTGTGTAAGATATATTCCCAAATATATAATCGAGCAAATGTGTGTGAAAAAAAACACAACAGTTTTCGATTTGTCCTGGGTCCCGAGAATGTATTCTTGGTACCCAGATCTGGCAGGTAATGTGAAATGTGTACACTTTGGAAAACAAACTCGGCCTTTTTTTAACTATTTTGGTGAAACAATTATGAGATCTAAAGTTTTCCACAAAACATTACTTGCCTCCGTGGCGTAGTGGATGAGCGTTAAACTACCGTACTAACAGTCGTAGGATCGAATCCACCGCGTGACATTTTTATTCAAAATGGGTAAATATTATTAATTTTTTTATTAGCAACAAAGGCGTAAAAATAATTTTCTTTTATTATTTTCCTGTGGCCATCACATATAACAAGAGTTGTAGGAGAACAGCATAGCTCGACTACGAGGGTTGTCGATGTACACATAGCTTGACAAACAAGGTGGCTGCGGCCTGCATAAAAACCTTAACCAAGGTTGACTAAAAACCTTAACCAAGGGAAATTAAGTAAGTAATTCAAGGTTAAATGTAGGTCAATGTCAGATATAGGTCAGGGGTTATTGATGTACATCACTAGGAGATTAAGTTTTCCAAGTATGGTTGCTGTAGGCCCAGGAGTATTCCATATACAAGCTTGACTAAAAACCTTAACCAAGGGAAAATAACTAAGTAATCCAATGATAAAAGTAGGTCAAGGTCAAATATAGGTCAGGGATTATTGATGTACATCACTAGGAGATGAAGTTGTCTAAAGTATGGTTGATGTAGGTGCAGGAGTATTCCATATACAAGCTCGACTATAAACATGAACCAAGTAATTCAAGGTTAAATGTAGGTGAAGGTAAACTATAGGTCAGGGGTTATTGATGTACATCCCTATGAGAAAAAGTTATCCAAGTATGTATACTTATAGGCCCAGGGGTATTCCATATACAAGCTTGAGTAAAAACAGTAACCAAGGGGAGATAACTAAGTAATCCAAGGATAAAAGTAGGTTGATGTAGGCCCAGAAGTATTCCATATACAAGCTTGACTATAAACATTAAGCAAGTAATTCAAGGTTAAATGTAGGTGAAGGTAAAATAAAGGTCAGGGGTTATTGATGTACATCCCTATGAGAAAAAGTTATCCAAGTATGGTGTCTGTATGCACAATAGTATTCCATCTACAAGCTTGACTAAAAACCTTAACCAAGGTTGACTAAAAACCTTAACCAAGGGGAATTAAGTAAGTAATTGAAGGTTAAATGTAGGTCAAGGTCAAATATAGGTCAGGGGTTGTTGATGTACATCACTAGGAGATGAAGTTGTCCAAGTATGGTTGGCATAGGGCCAGGAGTATTCCATCTACAAGCTTGACTAAAAATCTTAATCAAAGGGAATTAACGAAGTAATTCAAGAGGAAATGTAGGTGAAGGTCAACTATAGATCAGGGGTTATTGATGTACATCCCTATGAGAAAAGGTTGTCCAAGTATGGTGTCTGTATGCACAATAGTATTCCATGTACAAGCTTGAGTAAAAACCTTAACCAAGGTTGACTAAAAACCTTAACCAAGGGGAAATAACTAAGTAATTCAAGAGGAAATGTAGGTCAAGGTCAAATATAGATCAGGGGTTGTTGATGTACATCACTAGGAGATGAAGTTGTCCAAGCATGGTGGGTGTAGGGCCAGTAGTATTCCATATACAAGCTTGACTAAAAACCTTAACCAAGGGGAATTAAGCAAGTAATTCAAAAGGAAATGTAGGTCAAGGTCAAATATAGATCAGGGGTTATTGATGTACATCCCTATGAGAAAAGGTTGTCCATGTATGGTGTCTGTATGCACAATAGTATTCCATGTACAAGCTTGACTAAAAACCTTAACCAAGGTTGACTAAAAACCTTAACCAAGGGGAATTAACTAAGTAATTCAAGAGGAAATGTAGGTCAAAGTCAAATATAGATCAGGGGTTATTGATGTGCATCACTAGGAGATGAAGTTGTCCAAGTATGGTGGGTGTCGGGCCAGTAGTATTCCATATACAAGCTTGACTAAAAACATTAACCAAGGGGAATTAAGCAAGTAATTCAAAAGGAAATGTAGGTCAAGGTCAAATATAGATCAGGGGTTATTGATGTACATCCCTATGAGAAAAGGTTGTCCATGTATGGTGTCTGTATGCACAATAGTATTCCATGTACAAGCTTGACTAAAAACCTTAACCAAGGTTGACTAAAAACCTTAACCAAGGGGAATTAACTAAGTAATTCAAGAGGAAATGTAGGTCAAAGTCAAATATAGATCAGGGGTTATTGATGTGCATCACTAGGAGATGAAGTTGTCCAAGTATGGTGGGTGTCGGGCCAGTAGTATTCCATATACAAGCTTGACTAAAAACCTTAACCAAGGGGAATTAACTTCATTACTTCTGTGTAGTTTGTGTGATTGACACCTGTCTACAGTGCTTAAAATATAACTATGTCTGAAACCTGCCCCATTTAATAATATGTTGTTCCCGTTTGTCTTTTGTTGTTGCTATAATCTCCTCTATGTATATCCTATGTCTTAAATAATTTAGAAATGGACCGAAAGCTATATCATTATTTTCGTATTTACATTTAACAATGAAATATTTGGCTAATATGATTATAAAATTAAATTGGTATGCTTTTTGTGCTTTGTCATTTATTCCTATGTTGAACATATTCTACTCCCCAGGTGCATTCCCATCTGTATATGTTGAACGGTCGTATAGCCACAATCAAACAATGAGTTAATCAATGCAGAAATGACATACATGTACCTGGACAGTAAATATTACTGTCTGTTTCATATACATGTACTTCGTGGTTTTCTACAATTATAAATTGTTAAAATGCCCAGTAAACAGGACGTCAAAAAGAAGAAATCAGCATACCGAATCCGCCGTACCCGAGCACGTTTATATTTGCTGGTACATGCTTTTATATTTGCTGTACATGAACTTGCCGGTTGTCTTTGTCAAGTTTCACATTCATGTATTACCAAAAGACTCGAGCTGATATACATGTCTATACATTCATTATTCAATGCCAAACATGCTTCTAGTTCAATTATGTTAAGTTGCAAACTGTTGTAAATGTTGGCTATACTCTATATGTACCGGTAGATACGGTAGCGTCATTTTGACGTCGCTTTTACGTGACGTCTCTTTTGCTCAAATGACCTGCATAGTGGTGTTGTATAAAATCTAATATCTTAATGAATACTGCAGATATCATGAACAAATAAAAAGCATTCAATTCATCATACAAATGCCAGTGTCATAGTAACAAAATGTCAATTTGACAAAAAAAATTCCCAAAGACAGGTTTTCTTGCGACGCGGCTCATATAATGAACAATGCACATCACATAACGAACAATGTACATCATATAAAGAAGTTTGCACATCATATAATAAACAATGCATATCATACAATGATATGTGGTTCCTGAGAAAAAGACGTTCAAAATCTCGAATAAATGGACCTTTTGGAGGCCATCATGGATGACATAATCATCCGATTCCGAAATATTGCACCAGAGCCATCGCCTCATTGATACCTTCAATTTGATATATGACGTGACCATATTTGGTCAAAAATAAAATTTGACCCCACAGGCCACGCCCTCTTTTGACCCCGGGGTCACCATTTTAACACGTTTGAAAGAGCATTCTACGTCGATCATTCCTACCAAGTTTCGTCGAAATCTGGTTGGCGGTTCATAAGAAAAAGATCTTTTAAGGATTTCTGCTATTTTTAGACGGCGGCCATCTTGGATTAGCGACGACCTCCGTTTTAACAAATCTGAAAAGGCTTCACCCATGGACCATAACTATGGAGTTTGGCCACCATGGGCCAAGCGGTTCATGTGAAGAAGAATTTTGAAATCTCTAATAAAAGAACAACCTTTTGACCTTTCGGTGGCCATCTTGGATGACATGACCATCCAATTTCGACAAAAAAATGTGTACCAGAGCGATCGCCACTTTGATACCTTCGATTTGATAGAGACATGACCATATTCGGTCAAAAATAAAATTTGACCCCATGGGCCACGCCCATTTTTGACACCGGGGTGACCATTTTAACAACTTTGAAAGAGCATTGTATATCGATCATTCCTACCAAGTTTCATCGAAATCCGGCTGGCGGTTCATGAGAAGAAGATTTTTTAAGAATTTGTGCTATTTTTAGATGGCGGCCATCTTGGATTAGCGACGACCTCCATTTTAACAAATCTGAAAAGGCCACCATGGGCCAAGTAGTTTGTGTGAAGAAGAATTTTTAAATCTCTAATAAAAGAACGACCTTTTGACCTTTCGGCGGCGATCTTGGATGACATAACCATCCGATTTCGACAAAAAATGCACCAGAGTGATCGCCTCGTTGATACCTTCGATTTGATATATGATATGACCATATTCAGTCAAAAATAAAATTTGACCCAAATTTGACCCGACGGCCACACCCATTTTTGACCCCGGGTCACCATTTTAACAACTTTGAAAGAGCATTGTACATCGATCATTCCTACCAAGTTTTATCAAAATCCGGTTGGCGGTTCTTCAGAAGAAGATTTTTGAAGAATTTGTGCTATTTTTAGACGGCGGCCATCTTGGATTATCTAATGACGTCATTTTAACAATTTTGTATGTAATCCCCCTACCTAAGGACCATGACCATGAAGTTTGGTGACTATAGGCCCAATGGTTACCGAGGAGAAGACGTTTGAAAATGTTCACGGACGACGACGACGGACGACGACGGACACATTGCGGTAACAATAGCTCACATGAGCTTTGCTCAGGTGAGCTAAAAACTTAACCAAAAACTTTAACCAAAGAACTTAACCAAAAACTTCAAAGTAATTCGACCTTGACATTGGGCACAGGGGCCGCACGGGAGGTGGGTAGAATGAAAATATAGATGATGATAAACACCCATGTGAAGTTTCAAGGTAATGGTCAACAAAGCAGTTGCAGAGATAGTATAAACGAAAAACTTTAACCCAAAAAACTTATTAAACCAAAAAACTTAACCAAAAACTTTAACCAAAGAACTTAACCAAAAACTTCAAAGTAATTTGACCTTGACATTGGGCACAATGGCCGCACAGGAGAGGGTAGAATGAAAATATAGATGATGATAAACACCCATATGAAGTTTCAAGGTAATGGGCAAAGCAGTTGCAGAGATGTAGTATAACGAAAAATTTTAACCAAAAAACATAACCAAAAAACTTAACCAAAAACTTTAACCAAAAAACTTAACCAAAAAATTCAAAGTAATTTGACCTTGACATTGGGCACAGGGGCCGCACGGGAGGCGGGTAGAATGAAAATATAGATGATGATAAACACCCATGTGAAGTTTCAAGGTAAATGGGCAAAGCAGTTCCAGAGATATAGTATAACGAAAAACTTTAACCAAAAACTTTAACCAAAAAACTTAACCAAAAAACTTAACCAAAAACTTTAACCAAAGAACATAACCAAAAACTTTAACCAAAAAACTTAACCAAACAACTTAACCAAAAACTTTAACCAGACAAAGTACGCCAAAGTGCCGACTATATTGCGCTTTCCTCAAGCGGGCGCGACAATAAACAATGCACATCATATAAAGAACAATGCACATCATACAATAAACAATGCACATCATATAATAAACAATGCACATCATATAAAGAAGTTTGCACATCATACAATAAACAATGCACATCATATAATAAACAATGCACATCATATAAAGAACAATGCACATCATATAATAAACAATGCACATCATATAAAGAAGTTTGCACATCATACAATAAACAATGCACATCATATAATAAACAATGCACATCATATAAAGAACAATGCACATCATACAATGAACAATGCACATCATATAATAAAGAATGCACATCATATAATAAATGCACATCATATAATAAAGAATGCACATCATATAATAAACAATGCACATCATATAATAAACAATGCACATCATATAAAGAAGTTTGCACATCATACAATAAACAATGCACATCATATAATAAACAATGCACATCATATAAAGAACAATGCACATCATACAATGAACAATGCACATCATATAATAAAGAATGCACATCATATAATAAACAATGCACATCATATAATAAACAATGCACATCATACAATGAACAATGCACATCATATAATAAACAATGCACATCATATAAAGAACAATGCACATCATATAATAAACAATGCACATCATATAATGAACAATGCACATCAAACAATGCACATCATATAAAGAACAATGCACATCATACAATGAACAATGCACATCATATAATAAACAATGCACATCATATAAAGAAGCTTGCACATCATATAATGAACAATGCACATCATATAATGAACAATGCACATCATATAAAGAACAATGCACATCATACAATGAACAATGCACATCATATAATGAACAATGCACATCATATAATGAACAATGCACATCATATAATAAACAATGCACATCATATAATAAACTAGAAAATGTGTTCATAGAACACGGATGCCCCACATATCGCTTTGATAATAAATGAGGCCAAATTCCAAGTTAAATTTTTTTTTTACCTGAGCGTTAAAGTTTTTGAAGCACCAAGTATGTGACCTTGACCCTGGGCTTGGCGGGGGCCAGACGAACGTGAACTGTGACCTTCACCCTGGGCTTAGTGCGGGCGGGACAAATGTGGATTTGTCACAAGGTGACAGAGGACCATTGGAGCAATGCGTGTGTGAAATGTGAAGCAGATCCAAGCAAGGAAACACAAATTACAAGACATTTACCCGAGCGTTAAGGTTTCAAACGCACCAAGTCTGTGACCTTGACCGGAGGCTTAGTGGGGGCGGGACGAATGTGGATTTGTCACAGGGCGGTAGAGAACCATTGGAGCAATGTGTGTGTGAAATGTGAAGCAGATCCGAGTAAGGAAACAGAAATTATAAGCCATTTACCCGAGCGTTAAGGTTTCGAAAGCACCAAGTCTGTGACCTTGACCCTGGGCTTAGTGCGGGCGGGACGAATGTGGATTTGTCACAGGGCGGTAGAGGACCTATGTAGCAATGCGTGTGTGCAATGTGAAGCAGATCCGAGCAAGGAAACAGAAATTATAAGGCATTTACCCAGCGTGAAGGTTTCGAACGCACCAAGTCTGTGACCTTGACCCTGGGCTTAGCGGGGGCGGGACGAATGTGGATTTGTCACAGGGCGGTAGAGGACCATTGGAGCAATGCATGTGTGAAATGTCAAGCAGATCCGAGCAAGGAAACAGAAATGATAAGCCATTTACCCAGTGTTAAGGTTTCGAACGCACCAAGTCTGTGACCTTGACCATGGGCTTAGCGGGGGGCGGGACGAATGTTGATTTGTCACAGGGTGGCAGAGGACCATTGGAGCAATGAGTGTGTGAAATGTGAAGCATATCAGAGCAAGGAAACAGAAACTAGAAATGGACGCTTGTCGACAAGCGCATGTGTATCCCCCTCCCCAGATACACAAGTAGTTTGAAAAAAGGGTGATCGAGTTATGCTCCGGAGACAAAATCGGTGACGGACAAAGGGAGATAACTAAACAATTAGTGATGCAAGAGTTGTCATTCTTGCGCGACACACCTTTAGGGTCTATGCATGTGTGAAGCTACTGGAGCGCAGAATTATTTGTTAATAGTCCTATATTTATGTACATATATCTGCACAGGTGCACATAATGCCACAATATTTTCAACACAGTTGACGGAAATGTAATATAGAATGAAATAAAAAAAATAATGCTCGCTACTGGAGCCGAGAATTTTTTTTAATAGTCCTATATTTATCTACATATATCTGCACAGGTCCACATACTGCCACAATATTGTCAACACAGTTTAGGTAAATGTAAATAATTTAGCTGTATAATTATCCTGTTAATAAGTTAGTGGTCAGTTAAAAAAATTGAAAAAGAAGGTTAAAATTTTTTTTTTTTTTTTTTTTTAAAAAAAGTTGAAAAATAAAAAATAATAATACTTGCTACTGGAGCCAGAATTTTTTTTTTTAATAGTCCTATATTTTTATACATATATCTGCACAGGTCCACATAATGCCACAATATTTTCAACACAGTTTACGAAATGTAAAATACAATTTTATTTTTTTTTGTTTTTTTAAATAATCTATACTGGAACCCAGAAATTTTTGTAATAGTCCTATATTTATTCTACATATCTCACAGGTCCACATACAGCCACAATATTGTCAACACAGTTTACGGAAATGTAATATACAATTTTATTTTTTTAAATAATGCTCGATACTGGAGCCCAGAATTTTTGTTAATAGTCCTATATTTATCTACATATATCTGCACAGGTCCACATACTGCCACAATATTGTCAACACAGTTTACGGAAATGTAATAATGTACCTGTATAAATTACATGTAATAAGTTAGTGGTCAGTTAAAAAATTGAAAAAGAATGTAAAAAAAAAAATGGAAAAAAAAATTAAATTAAAAAAAAAGAAAAAGAATAATGCTCCCTACTGGAGCCCAGAATGTTTTTTAATAGTCCTATATTTTATCTACATATCATATATACACAGGTCCACATATTGCCACAATATTTTCAACACAGTTTACGGAAATGTAATATAATCATTTACCTGTATAAATTACCTGTAAGTTGTCAGTGGTCAGTTGCACATGCTAGCACATGCACAGGTGAATAGTCTGTATATAGCACTTACCACCTTATGCTACTAGACAAAAATTGAAAAATAATTTTAAAAAAAAAATGAAAAAAAAAATGAAAAAAAAAAGGAAAAAAAAAGTTTAAAAATAATAATGCTTGCTACTGGAGCACAGATTTTTTTTTTAATAGTCCTATATTTATCTACATATATCTGCACAGGTCCACATAATGCCACAATATTTTCAACACAGTTTACGGAAATGTAATATAATCATTTACCTGTATAAATTACCTGTAAGTGGTCAGTGGTCAGTGGTCAGTTGCACATGCTAGCACATGCACAGGTGAATAGTCTGTATAAAGCACTTACGACCTTATGCTACTAGACAAAAATTGAAAAATAATATGAAAAAAATGAAAAAAAAAAAAAAAAGGAAAAAAAAAGGAAAAAAAAGGAAAAAAAAAGAAAAAAAAAGAAAAAAAAAAAAAAAAAAGGAAAAAAAAAAAAAAAAAAAAAAAAAAAAAAAAGGAAAAAAAAAAAAGGAAAATTTTTTTTTTTTAAATAATAATGCTTGCTATTGGAGACCAGATTTTTTTTTAATAGTCCTATATTTATCTACAAAAATCTGCACAGGTCCACATAATGCCACAATATTTTCAACACAGTACCCAATGTAGTGATTTACCTGTATAAATTACCTGGTCAGCAGTGGTCAAGCACTGGACATCTGCACATGCTAGCCCATGCTAGCCCATGGTTCTCCCAGTTTCTATTGTTCTCTCTACAGGTAAGGTGTACAGAGCACACAAGAAAAGGTGTACAGAGCAGACGAGAAAACAGGTCTTCATGCATTATTGTCCAGTTTGTAGAGTGCGCAAAACAAAAAAGGGAGATAACTCAAAAATTAGCTACGCAAGAGTTGTCATTCTTGTGCGCGACACACCTCCGGGTCGTGGTCTATGCATGTGTGAAGTTTCATGAATATTCCAAAGGGTGGTCGAGTTATGCTCCGGACAGGAAATCAGTGAGCGAAAACAAAAAAGGGAGATAACTCAAAAAAATAAAAATTAGCTATGCAAGAGTTGTCATTCTTGTGCACGACACACCTTCGGTTCGTGGTCTAATTGAATGTGTTAAGTTTCATAAAAATATTCCAAAGGGTGGTCGAGTTATGGTCAATCAGTGCGCAAAACAAAAAAGGGAGATAACTCAAAAATTAGCTATGCAAGAGTTGTCATTCTTGTGCGCGACACACCTTCGGGTCGTGGTCTATGCATGTTGTAAAGTTTCATGAAAAATATTCCAAAGGGTGGTGGAGTTATGCTCCGGACACGAAATCAGTGCGAGAAACAAAAAAAGGAGATAACTAAAAAATTAGCTATGCAAGAGTTGTCATTCTTGTGCGCGACACACCTTTGGGTCGTGGTCTATGCATGTGTGAAGTTTCATGAAAATATTCCAAAGGGTGTTCGAGTTATGCTCCGGACAAGAAGGGTCTGCGGCGGACGCGGACGCGGACGCGGACGCGGCGCGCTGTCAAATCCATAGTATCCCCCGACGGAGTCCGGGGGATACAATTATTAAGGCATTTACCCAGCGTTAAGGTTTCGAACGCACCAAGTCTGTGACCTTGACCCTGGGCTTAGCGGGGGCGGCACGAATGTGGATTTTTCACAGGGTGGCAGAGGACCATTGGAGCAATGCGTGTGTGAAATGTGAAGCAGATCCGAGCAAGGAAACAGAAATTATAAGGCATTTACCCAGAGTTAAGGTTTCGAACGCACCAAGTCTGTGACCTTGACCCTGGGCTTAGCGGGGGCGGCACAAATGTGGATTTTTCACAGGGTGGCAGAGGACCATTGGAGCAATGCGTGTGTGAAATGTGAAGCAGATCCGAGCAAGGAAACAGAAATTATATGCCATTTACCCAGCGTTAAGGTTTCGTACGTACGTACGGACGCCGGTAACACTATATGCCCCCCTCACTATTCGGTGGCGGGGGCATAACTAGAAATGTGGCCTGTCGGCACACGAATGCCCCCGCTGGCAGCCAAAGAAAACGAGGCATATTTGATTACAAGCCATTTACGCGAGTACGGACGGACGCCGGTAACACTATATGCCCCACTCACCATTTGGTTGCGGGGGCATAATAAGCCATTTACCCGAGTGTTTGTGACCTTGACCCTGGGCTTAGCGGGAGCGGGACAAATGTGGATTTGTCACAGAGTGGCAGAGGACTATTGGAGCAATGTGTGTGTGAAATGTGAAGCAGATCCGAGCAAGGAAACAGAAATTATAAGGCATTTACCCAGCGTTCACTTTTCGAACGCACCAAGTCTGTGACCTTGACCCTGGGCTTAGCGGGGGCGAGACGAATGTGGGTTTGTCACAGGGTGGCAGAGGACCATTGGAGAAATGCGTGTGTGAAATGTGAAGCAGATCCGAGCAAGGAAACAGAAATTATAAGGCATTTACCCAGCATTAAGGTTTGGAACGCACCAAGTCTGTGACCTTGACCCTGGGCTTAGCGGGGGCGGCACAAATGTGGATTTGTCACAGGGTGGCAGAGGACCATTGGAGCAATGCGTGTGTGAAATGTGAAGCAGATCCGAGCAAGGAAACAGAAATTATAAGGCATTTACCCAGCGTTACGGTTTCGAACGCACCGAGTCTGTGACCTTGACCATGGGCTTAGCGGGGGCGGGACGAATGTGGATTTGTCACAGGGTGGCAGAGGACCATTGGAGCAATGCGTGTGTGAAATGTGAAGCAGATCCGAGCAAAGAAACAGAAATTATAAGGCATTTACCCAGCGTTACGTACGTACGTTACATACGTACGTTATGTACGTACGGACGCCGGTAACACTATATGCCCCCCTCACCATTCGGTTGCGGGGGCATAAGGCATTTACCCAGCGTTAAGGTTTCGAACGCACCAAGTCTGTGACCTTGACCCTAGGCTTAGCGGGGGCGGGACGAATGTGGATTTGTCACAGGGTGGTAGAGGACCATTTGAGCAATGCGTGTGTGAAATGTCAAGCAGATCCGAGCAAGGAAACAGAAATTATAAGCCATTTACCCGAGCGTTAATGAACAATGCACATCATATAATAAACTAGAAATGTGGCCTGTCGGCACACGAATGCCCCCGCTGGCAGCCAAAGAAAACAAGGCATATTTGAATGTGGATTTGTCACAGGGTGGCAGAGGACCATTGGAGCAATGTGTGAAATGTGAAGCAGATCCGAGCAAGGAAACAGAAATTATAAGGCATTTACCCAGCGTTAAGGTTTTGAATGCACCAAGTCTGTGACCTTGACCCTGGGCTTAGCGGGGGCGGGACGAATGTGGATTTGTCACAGGGCGGTAGAGGACCTTGAGCAATGCGTGTGAAAAGTGAAGCAGACCGACAAGGAAACAGAAATTATAAGCCATTTACCCAGCGTTAAGGTTTCGAAAGCACCAATGTGACCTTGACCCGGGCTTAGCGGGGGCGGGACAATGGGATTTGTCACAGGGCGGTAGAGGACCATTGGACAATGCGTGTGAAGAATCCAGCAAGGAAACAGGTAACCATTTACCCACGTTAAGGTCAAAAGCACCAAGTCTGTGACCTTGACCCGGGCCCTTAGCCGGGGGCGGGACGAAAGTGGATTTGTCAACAGCGGGGGGTAGGAAAGGCTTGGGAGCAATGCGTTGTGTGAGTGAAGCAGATCGAGCAAGGGAAAACAGGAATTAAGCCATTTACCAGCCGTTAAGGTTTCGAAAGCACAATTCTGTGCTTGAACCCTGGGCTAGCGGGGGCGGGACCAATGTGGATGTACAAAGGGCGGTAGTGGACCAAAGGAAGCAAGCGTTTGTGTGAAATGGAACCAGATGAGCAAGGAAACAGAAATTATAAGCCATTTACCCAGCGTTAAGGTTTCAAAAGCACCAAAGTCTGTACCTTAGGGAACCCTTGGCAGGGGGCGCGACCGAATGTGGTTGTCACCCATGGGCGGTTAGAGGGGACCATTGGAGCAATGGTGTGTGAAATGTGAAGCGGATTTCCGGCAAGGAAACAGAAATTATAAGCATTTATTCCAGGGCGGTTAGGTTTCGAAAGCACCAAGTCCAGTTGACCTTGGAACCCTGCTTTAGCGGGGTCGGGACCAATGATTTGTAAAGGCGTAAGAAGACCATTGGAGAATGCGGTGTGAATGTGAGCAAGAAATCGAGAATAACATAGAAATTATAAGCCATTTACCCAGCGTTAAGGTTTCGGGGACGTACGTACGTACGTACGTACGTACGTACGTACGTACGTACGTACGGACGGACGCCGGTAACACTATATGCCCCCCTCACCATTCGGTGGCGGGGGCATAACTAGAAATGTGGCCTGTCGGCACACGAATGCCCCCGCTGGCAGCCAAAGAAAACGAGGCATATTTGATTATAAGCCATTTACCCGAGCGTTAAGGATATTTGTCACAGGGCGGGAGAGGACAGTAACACTATATGCCCCCCTCACCATTCGGTGGCGGGGGCATAATAAGCCATTTACCCGAGCGTTAAGGTTTCGAATGCACCCAGTCTGTGACCTTGACCCTGGGCTTAGCAGGGGCGGGACGAATGTGAATTTGTCACAGGACGGTAGAGGACCATTGGAGCACTGTGTGTGTGAAATGTGAAGCAGATCCGAGCAAGGAAACAGAAATTATAAGTCATTTACCCGAGCGTTAAGGTTTCGAACACACCAAGTATTTGACCTTGACCCTGGGCTTAGCGGGGGGTGGGACGAATATGGATGTGTCACCTGGCAGTAGAGGACCATTGGAGCAATGCGTGTGTGAAATGTCAAGCAGATCCGAGCAAAGAAACAGAAATTATAAGCCATTTACCCGAGCGTTAAGGTTTCAAACGCACCAAGTCTGTGACCTTCACCCTGGGCTTAGCGGGGGTGCGGGACGAATGTGGATTTGTCACAGGGTGGGAGAGGACCATTGGAGCAATGTGTTTGTGAAATGTGAAGCAGATCCGAGCAAGGAAATTATAAGCCATTTACTCAAGTGTTAAGGTTTCGAACGCACCAAGACTGTGACCTTGACCCTGGGCTTAGCTGGGACGGGACACATGTGGATTCTTTGATACCTTCGATTTGATATAGAAATGACTATATATAAAATTTGACCCCACGGGCCACGCCAATTTTTGACCCCGGGGTCACCATTTTAACAACTTTGAAAGAGCATTGTACATCGATTATTCCTACCAAGTTTCGTCAAAATCCGGCTGGCGGTTCATGAGAAGAAGATTTTTTAAGAATTTATGCTATTTTTAGATGGCGGCCATGTTGGATTAGCGATGACCTCCATTTTAACAAATCTGAAAAGGCTTCACCCATGGACCATAACTATGAAGTTTGGCTACCATGGGCCAAGCGGATCATGTGAAGAAGAATTTTGAAATCTCTAATAAAAGAACGACCTTTTGCCATCTTGCGACCATCTTGGATGACATAACCATCCGATTTCGACAAAAATCGTTGATACCTTCGATTTGATATATGACATGACCATATTTGTCCAAAATAAAATTTGACCCCACTGGCGACGCCCATTTTTGACCCTGGGGTCACCATTTTAACAACTTTGAAAGAGCATTGTACATCGATCATTCCTACCAAGTTTTGTCGAAATACGGTTGGCGGTTGTTGAGAAGAAGATTTTTGAGAATTTGTGCTATTTTTAGATGGCGGCCATCATGGATTACGTAATGACATCATTTTAACAATTTTGTAATCCCCCTACCTAAGAACCATGACCATGAAGTTTGGTGACTATAGGCCCAATGGTTACCGAGGAGAAGACGTTTGAAAATGTTCACGGACGGACGGACGACGGACACATTGCGGTAACAATAGCTCACATGAGCTTCGCTCAGGTGAGCTAATAATGCACATCATATAATAAACATATAATAAACAATGCACATCATATGATAAACAATGTACATCATATAAAGAAGTTTGCACATCATACAATAAACAATGCACATCATATAATAAACAATGCACATCATATAAAGAACAATGCACATCATACAATAAACAATGCACATCATATAATAAACAATGCACATCATATAAAGAAGTTTGCACATCATATAATGAACAATGCACATCATATAAAGAAGTTTGCACATCATATAATGAATAATGCACCTCATATAATAAACAATGCACATCATATAATAAGCAATGTATATCATATAAATAAGTTTGCACATCATATAATAAACTATAAAATGTGTTCATAGAACACGGATGCCCCACATATAGCTTTGATAATAAATGAGGCCAAATTCCAAGTGAAATATATTTTTTACCGGAGCGTTAAAGTTTTTGAAGCACCAAGTATGTGACCTTGACCCTGGGCTTGGCGGGGGCAGGACGAATGTGGATTTGGCACAGGACAGTAGAGGACCATTAGTGCAATGCGTATATGAAGTATGAAGCTGATCCGTGAAAGGAAACAGAAATTATAAGATATTTACCCGAGCGTTAAAATTTTTGAAGCACCAAGTATGTGACCTTGACCCTGGGCTTGGCACATATAAGTTTGCACACCATATAATAAACAATGCACATCATATGTTTGTTTGTTTTTTTATTAGTCTTTAACGGCCTATCAACAGCTAAGGTCATGTAAGGCCGGGCAAACGGGTTCGATCCCATTCTAAACCTGCTGCATTGGGGGGAAAATCTCAAAATCAGAACGGAATATTTACATCGAGAACAAATATATTCAGCCCTGAAATTAGAATAACCCGACCTGACGTCAGGTCCATACCACACCAAATCACTTGGCCCCTTCCCCTAAAATAGGATTATGAATATCGTAATACTCACATAAGGGGTATAACCAGATTCAACTGTCACATACAAAATGCCAAAGACGTATGTGAGGGCCAAACCAGGTCTGCAGTCGGGATTCCGTTAAGGATGAACCCCGATCGTTAAATTACCCATCGCGTGCTCCCACCTGCCACCCACGCACATCATATGATAAACAATGCACATCATATAAAGAAGTTTGCACATCATATAATGAACAATGCACATCATATAATAAACAATGCACATCATATAATAAACAATGCATATAATAAACAATTCACGTCATATAATAAACAATGTACATCATATGATAAACAATGCACATCATATAAAGAACAATGCACATCATATAAAGAACAATGCACATCATATAATAAACAATGCATATAATAAACAATCCACATTATATAGTAAACAATGCACATCATATGATAAACAATGCAAATCATATAAAGAAGTTTGCACATCATATAATGAACAATTCACATCATATAATAAACAATGCACATCATATGATAAACAATGCAAATCATATAAAGAAGTTTCACATATAATGCAATTCATATCATAGAATAAACAATGCACATCATATGAATGCAATGCAAACATATAATGCACATCATATAATAATCAATGTACATCATATAAAGAAGTGTGCACATCATATAATGAACTAGATTGGTCAGTAAGCGAGGCTTACGGAATACCCCCCCGCGTGGGCCCAGGTACCCCTAAAATATGTACAAATTTCGAAGTGTGTGGGCTTGTGACCTTGACTCTGGGATTAGCGCGAGTGGCATGAACGTGAATTTGTCACAGGGTGGTAGAGGTCCATTGGAGCAATGAGTGTGTGAAATGTGAAGCAGATCCGAGCAAGGAAATAGAAGTTATAACCGATTTCTGTGATGTTAAGTTTTGTAAAGAGACTACCGTATAACCTCGAATTAACGCCCCCGGAGGCGTTACATTTTACAGGGGGGGGGGGGGGGGGGGGGGGGGGGCGGCGTTTATTAGCCAGTAAAAAAAAAAAAAAAAAAAAAAAAAAAATTACCAAGGACCGCCAATTTCAAACACAAATAAGGATTTAAGGATTATTTGTGTTTGAAATTGGCGGTGGTCATTGGTAAAATTATTATTTTTTATTTTTTTATTTTGGGTGGGTGTGGGGGGGAGGGGGTGCGTTTATTAGCCAGTAAAAAAGAAAAAAAAAAATTACCAAGGACCGTCAATTTCAAACACAAATAAGGATTTAAGGATTATTTGTTTGAAATTGGCGGTCATTGGTAAAAAAAAAAAAAAAAAAAAATATTGTATTTGGGGGGGGGGGGGGGGGGGGGTGGGGGGGGGGGCGTTTATTAGGAGGGGAGCGTTAAGCCGAGGTTATACGGTATGTATGTGACGTTGACCTCGAGATCAGCGGGGATTTGTCACAGCATATAAAATATTAAGTATTTTCAATGAAAGAAATAGAAGTTATAACATATTTCTCTGATGTTAAGTTTTGTAAAGAGACTAAGTATGTGACCTTGACCTTGGGATCAGCGGGGGTTGGACACTCGTAGATTTGTGACAGCATGATAGTACAACCTTAGAGGAATGCACAAGTGAAATAATAAGAATTTTCAATGAAGGAAATAGAAGTTATAACTTATTTCTCTGATGTTAAGTTTTGTAAAGAGTATTTGACCTTGACATTGGGATCAGCGGGGGTTGGACGGTCATGGATTTTGCACAGCATGGTAGTAGAGCCTTACAGGAATGCATGTGTGAAATATTAAGCATTTTAGAGAATGAAGGAAATAGAAGTTATAACAATATTTCTCTGATGTTAAGTTTTGTAAAGAGACTAAGTATTTGACCTTGACCTTGGTATCAGCGGGGGTTGGATGGTCGTGGATTTGGCACAGCATGGTAGTAGAGCCTTACAGGAATGCATGTGTGAAATATTAAGCATTTTAGATGAAGGAAATAGAAGTTATAACAACATTTCTCTGATGTTAAGTTTTGTAAAGAAACTAAGTATTTGACCTTGACCTTGGGATCTGCGGGGGTTGGACGGTCGTGGATTTGGCAAAGCATGGTAGTAGAGCCTTACAGGAATGCATGTGTGAAATATTAAGCATTTTAGATGAAGGAAATAGAAGTTATAACAATATTTCTCTGATGTTAAGTTTACGGACTAAGTAATTGACCTTGACCTTGGGATCTGCGGGGGTTGGACGGTCGTGGATTTGGCACAGCATGGTAGTAGAGCCTTACAGGAATGCATGTGTGAAATATCAAGCATTTTAGATGAAGGAAATAGAAGTTATAACAATATTTCTCTGATGTTAAGTTTATCCGGACGGCGGACGGACGGACGGACGGACACGGACAACCTGACTCCAGTATACCCTCCCACAACTCGTTGCGGGGGGGGTATAACAATACACATCATATGATAAACAATGTACATCATATAAAGAAGTTTGCACATCATATAATGAACATTGCACATCATATAATAAACAATGCACATCATATGATAAACAATGCACATCATATAAAGAAGTTTGCACATCATATAATGAACAATGCACATCATATAATAAACAAGAGGGCCATGATGGCCCTAATTCGCTCACCTGACTCCATGAACACCAGAGGAGAATGTGACATTGAGTCCATGTGTTTTAAAAAAATTGTGCTATTTTTAGATGGCGGTCATCTTGGATTAAGCGATGACTCTCATTTTACCAAATCTGAAAATGCTTCACCCAAGGATCTTAACTTACTATGAAGTTTGGCCAGCATCGGCCATGTGGTTCCGGAGAAAAAGACGTTCAAAATCTCAAATAAATGGACCTTTTGGCGGCCATCATAATCATCTGATTCTGACAAATATTGCACCAGAGCAATCGCCTCATCAATACCTTCAGTTTGATATATGACATGAGCATATTCGGTCAAAAATAATATTTGACCCCACGGGCCACGCCCATTTTTGACCTCGGGGTCACCATTTTAACACCTATGAAAGAGCATTGTACATCGATCATTCCTACCAAGTTTCGTCAAAATCCGGCTGGCAGTTCATGAGAAGAAGATTTTTTAAGAATTTGTGCTATTTTTAGACGGCGGCCATCTTGGATTAGCGACAACCTCCGTTTTAACAAATCTGAAAAGGCTTCACCCATGGACCATAACTGTCAAGTTTGGCCACCATGGGCCAAGCGGTTCGTGTGAAGAATAATTTTAAAATCTCCAATAAAAGAACAACCTTTTGACCTTTCGGCGGCCATCTTGGATGACATGACCATCCAATTTCGACAAAAAATGTACCAGAACGATCGCCTCTTTGATACCTTCGATTTGACCAAGTTTTGTCGAAACCCAGCTGGCGGTTCATGAGAAGAAGATTTTTTAAGAATTTATGCTATTTTTAGATGGCGGCCATCTTGGATTAGCGATGACCTCCATTTTAACAAATCTGAAAAGGCTTCACCCATGGACCATAACTATGAAGTTTGGCTACCATGGGCCAAGCGGATCATGTGAAGAAGAATTTTGAAATCTCTGATAAAAGAACGACCTTTTGCCCTTTCGGCGGCCATCTTGGATGACATAACCATCCGATTTCGACAAAAATCGTTGATACCTTCGATTTGATATATGACATGACCTTTTTCGTCCAAAATAAAATTTGACCCCACTGGCAACACCCATTTTTGACCCCGGGGTCACCATTTTAACAACTTTGAAAGAGCATTGTACATCGATCATTCCTACCAAGTTTTGTCAAAATACGGTTGGCGGTTCTTGAGAAGAAGATTTTTGAAGAAGTTGTGCTATTTTTAGACGGCGGCCATCTTGGGATTACGTAATGACGTCATTTTAACAATTTTGTAATCCCCCTACCTAAGAACCATGACCATGAAGTTTGGTGACTATAGGCCCAATGGTTACCGAGGAGAAAATGTTCACGGACGGACTTACGACGGACGACGGACACATTGCGGTAACAATAGCTCACATGAGCTTCGCTCAGGTGAGCTAATAATGCACATCATATAATAAACATATAATAAACAATGCACATCATATGATAAACAATGTACATCATATAAAGAAGTTTGCACATCATATAATGAACAATGCACATCATATAATAAACAATGTACATCATATGATAAACAATGTACATCATATAAAGAAGCTTGCACATCATACAATGAACAATGCACATTATATAAGTATTTATGTGCATAGAAGACAGCTATGGCGTTCATTTAATGCACTTATTTCGACTGTATTGCAGATATTAGTAAATTTGGAAACAAACGGCCTACGGTCATTGGCCCGACACTTTTTGGGCTCAAATGCCCGGGTTTGGAAGGTTCACAAGCCAATTCCTACCCTTAAATATAAGATGAAAAAAAGCTCTGGCGTTCAATATTAAAATGTTGTATAATCACAGACACAGGTACGATACAACCAATTACAATAAATGTGGCTGTGACTGGAGAAATGGGGCTTATGGGTTTTGCAACCAATGCAGATACAGATCAGCCTGTGCATCTGCAGTCTGATCAGGCTTTGCACTGTTCGTCATTCAATCGATGAAACAGCGTCAAGATTCTAAGAAGCAATATAGATCATTATCAGGTAACACAAGTGTACTATTTGATGAGGAGCTACATTGATCACAAGTCCCATAAGCCCCATTTTTCCAGTTACCGCCACAAATGTGGACGTACGTGGTCTATGGCTTGCATGGAGAAGTTGAAGGTCATGAACTCGCACACCGGTCGCAAGCCAGCCTGAAATCACAAGAATATATTGGTGCAGGTAGACACAGCTGCTATCATGGTTATGTACAGTAAGTACTTTGGAAATGGGACGCATGTAACAATTCACTGATCATAATTAACCACTAGGCATTTTTATATATATATTGACACAAACTTTAAGTTATTAATGTGTTTTAGACAGTGAAAATATTATATCGATATCTGGGGGAACAAGAAAATGTGGCATGTCGGCACACGAATGCCGCCGGGAGAAACTGTGGCAAAGTTAATAAACTAAGTTAACCAAAAGTGATAAGTATTCATAAGCAAAGTTGTGATGGTCAAATGGTGATGGTCATATTAAGGGCACATGATTGAAAGTGAATGGTTTTAATGTCCCATCAACAGCTAAGGTCAAATAGAGATGGGACCACAGTTTAAAGTCTCAACCGACAGACCAGTGGGATTGAAATACTATGAACATATTTTTTGATGCCCTAGGTGAGGTTTGAACCCACAACCTCTGGATTGGAAGTCAGGTGTTCTAGCCCCTAGTCCACAACCCATCCCAAGATAATTATGACAGAATTGAGAAACTCCGGCAAACTTCTTAATGTGTGAAAAAAATTAAACTTGTGAAGGTCAAAAGGTCAATGCCATATTAAGGGAGGCATGGAAGTGTGGCATTTTCCCACAAGTATGATGTACTGAAAAAATAAAGTAATCCATCACGGGATATAGAAGTTATGACACAATTGAGAAACTCTGGCGAACTTATCAATGTGTGAAAAAGTCAAAGTTGTCAAGGTCAAAAGGTCAATGTCATAGGGCAGCATGGATGGCAGCATGGATGTGTGGCATTTGTCAACAAGTATGTCGAGTTGAAATATTTAAGTTATCCTTCAACGAATATAGAAACTAGAAATGGACGCTTGTCGACAAGCGCATGTGTATCCCCCTCCCCAGATACACAAGTAGTTTGAAAAAAGGGTGTTCGAGTTATGCTCCGGAGACAAAATCAGTGACGGAAAAACAAAGGGAGATAACTAAAGAATTAGTGATGCAAGAGTTGTCATTCTTGCGGGACACACCTTTAGGGTCGTGGTCTATGCATGTGTGAAGTTTCATGAAAATATTCCAAAGGGTGTTCGAGTTATGCTCCAGACACGAAATCAGTGCACGAAACAACAAAGGGAGATAACTAAGAAATTAACGACGCAAGAGTTGTCATTCTTACGTGCGACACACCTTTGGGTCGTCTTCTATGCATGTGTGAAGTTTAATAAACTAGAAAATGTGTTCATAGAACACGGATGACCACATATCGCTTTGATAATAAATGAGGCCAAATTGCAAGTCAAAATTTTCTTTTACCTGAGCGTTAAAGTTTTTGAAGCACCAAGTATGTGACCTTCACCCTGGCTTGGCGGGGCAGGACAAACGTGGAGGATTTGGCACAGGCGGTAGAGGACCATTGAGCAATGCATATATGAAATATGAAGCTGATCCTGGAAAGAAAACAGAAATTATAAGATATTTACCTGAGCATTAAAGTTTTTGAAGCACTAAGTATATGATGTTAACCCTGGGCTTGGCGGGGCGGACGAACGTGGATTTGGCACAGGGCGGTAGAGGACCATTAGAGCAACGCATATATGAAATATGAAGTTGATCCGTGAATGGAAAGAAAAAATTATAAGATATTTATTTCCTGAGCATTAAAGTTTTTGAAGCACCAAGTATGATGACCTTGACCCTGGGATTGGCGGCGGGGCAGGACGAACGTGAATTTGGCACAGGGCGGTAGAGGACCATTAGAGCAATGCGTATATGAAATATGAAGTTGATCCTGAATGGAAATAAAAAAAAAATATAAGATATTTACCTGAGCGTTAAAGTTTTTGAAGCACCAAGTATGTGACCTTGACCCTGGGATTGGTGGCAGGACGAACGTGGATTTGGCACAGGCGGTAGAGGACCATTAGAGCAATGCGTATATGAAATATGAAGATGATCCATGATCCATGAAAGAAAACAGAAATATAAGATATTTACCCAAGCGTTAATGTTTTTGAAGCACTAAGTATGTGACCTTGACCCTGGCTTGACGGGGGCAGAACGAACGTGGATTTGGCACAGGCGGAATAGGACCATTAGAGCAATGCGTATATGCGTGTTCGAGTTATGCTTTGGATATAAAATCAGCACGAAACAACAAAGGGAGATAAGTAAACAAGAATTCCGCGGAATCAGATGCCTCGCCTTGTCCCGCCTTGACCTCGAGCCTGGGCCCGAAAGCAATTTTCACTGGCCCGAACATATTATACAATTATTGACTAGTGAACCATAGAATATCAGATTATTACTATGGCTCACTATCAATAATTGTTTTATTATATGATAATAGTCTGTATATAGCACTTACGACCTTATGCTACTAGACAAAAAATTGAAAAAGAATTTGAAAAAAAAAATGAAAAAAAAAAATGGAAAAAAAGTTTTAAAAATTAAAAATAATAATGC
Source organism: Conchocele bisecta (assembly GCA_029237695.1). Classification (NCBI taxonomy): domain Eukaryota; kingdom Metazoa; phylum Mollusca; class Bivalvia; order Lucinida; family Thyasiridae; genus Conchocele; species Conchocele bisecta. The sequence continues at coordinate 24,067,491 of CM055266.1, forward strand.
TTGCTACTGGAGCCCAGAATTTTTTTTTAATAGATATATATCTACATATCTGCACAGGTCCACATAATGCCACAATATTTTCAACACAGTTTACGGAAATGTAATATAATCATTTACCTGTATAAAATTACCTGTAAGTGGTCAGTGGTCAGTTGCACATGCTAGCACATACAGTGAATAGTCTGTATATAGCACTTACGACCTTCTGCTACTGGACAAAAATTGAAAAATAATTTGAAAAAAAAAATGAAAAAAAAAAAATGGAAAAAAAAAAAAAAGTTTAAAAATAATAATGCTTGCTACTGGAGCCCAGATTTTTTTTTTCCAGTCAAATTGAAAAAATAATTTGAAAAAAAAAATGAAAAAAAAAAAAAATAAAAAAAAAAAAAAAAAAAAATGACAAAAAAAAGTTTAAAAATAATGCTTGCTATTGGAGACCAAATTTTTTTTTTAATAGTCCTATATTTTATCTACATATCTGCAGAGTCCACATAATGCCACAATATTTTCAACACAGTACCCAATGTAGTGATTTACCTGTATAAATTACCTGGTCAGCAGTGGTCAAGCAGTGGTCAAGCAGTGGACATCTGCACATGCTAGCCCATGCTTTAGCACATGGTTCTCCCATTTTCTATTGTTCTCTCTACATGTAAGGTGTACAGAGCACACGAAGAGGTATACAGAGCAGACGAGAAAACAGGTCTTCATGCATTATTGTCCAGTTTGTAGAGTGCGCAAAACAAAAAAGGGAGATAACTGAAAAATTAGCTACGCAAGAGTTGTCATTCTTGTGCGCGACACACCTCCGGGTCGTGGTCTATGCATGTGTGAAGTTTCATGAAAATATTCCAAAGGGTGGTCGAGTTATGCTCCGACAGGAAATCAGTGAGCGAAAACAAAAAAAGGGAGATAACTCAAAAATTAGCTATGCAAGATTGCATTCTTGTGCACGACACACCTTCGTTCGTGGTCTAATTGAATGTGTTAAGTTTCATAAAAATAATTCCAAAGGGTGGTCGAGTTATGGTCAATCAGTGCGCGAAACAAAAAAGGGAGATAACTCAAAAATTAGCTATGCAAGAGTTGTCATTCTTGTGCGCGACACACCTTCGGGTCGTGGTCTATGCATGTGTGAAGTTTCATGAAAATATTCCAAAGGGTGTTCGAGTTATGCTCCGGACAAGAAGTGTCTACGGCGGACGCGGACCGCGGACGCGGACGCGGACGCGGACGCGGACCGCGGCGCGCTGTCAAATCCATAGTATCCCCCGACGGTAGTCCGGGGGATACAATTATGACAGAATTGAGAAACTCTGGCGAACTTCTTAATGTGTGAACAAATTCAAAGGTGTAAAGGTCAAAAGGTCATATTAAGGGCATCATGGATGTGTGACATTTGTCCACAAGTATGTTGAGTTGAAATATTTAAGTAATCCTTCAACGAATATAGAAGTTATGACATAATTGAGAAACTCCGGCAAACTTCTTAATGTGCCGGACAAACGGATGGACAGACGGATGGACAAACGGACACACAGTCCAAACACTATATGCCTCCGGCTCTATCGAGAATGGGGACATAAAAAGAGGCCGATAACTGATGATGAATGTTACAAGTTAGATGTTAATATATTACTCTTGTTCTTTTCATACACAACTAGAGAAAGTCAGCAGGGGCTCACGTATACCCCCAGCCGCCGCCTGGACCGACAAATAAAAACTTTAACGCAAATATTTAAACTAGAAAATGTGTTCATAGAACACGGATGCCCCACATATCGCTTTGATAATAAACGAGGCAAAATGCCAAGTCCAAAGGGGGAGATAATCCATGATCATGACCTTTGCACATCTACTCATCACAAGGAATCTACATAACAAGTTTTAGGAATCACAAGGCAAAATTGCCAAATTCTAAGTCCAAAAGGGGGAGATAATCCATGATCATGACCTTTGCACATCTACTCATCATAAGGAATCTACATAACAAGTTTTAGGAATCACAAGGCAAAATTGCCAAATTCTAAGTCCAAAAGGGGGAGTTTCAGGTCTGTAGCTACGGTATTATGGTTTAAAAGTTTTACGAGTCACAAGGTTGGTGACAGACGGACAGACGGAAGGATGGGATGGACGAACGGGACTGTTTGACGTTAATCCGACTTACCATTACAGAGAGAATGGGTACCCAAAAAAAAAATTTTATGCGGACAGACGGATGGACAAACGGACGGAAGGACGGACAGAATTATGTAAAACCATATACCCCTCGAGATACTTTGTATGCCGGTAGTATAAATATGTAAGGATCTGTTACACATCATATTAACAACTTCAAACACACTAAATTACATATGTGCAACACTAAATCAAGATAATCATCTGCAGTGTTTGTCAATATTTATTAGATTATTTTAAAATTAGCCCTGACCAATAGTCAAACATTTAGAATGTCAAGAGTCAATACCAGATATTTACAGGAGAATACAATGTACCCTCTAAACATGTACACACATATAACCAATTCAGTGGGGTTTTCTGTTATTTTGATAAACTTGTGTTAAAAATCGAGAGATTTTCATTTCATACAATGGTAAGTTTGCTGTTTTCCCCATTCATATTTCACAATTTTGGAGAAAATTGTGTTTCGTTTTCATTAAACAGCTCAATCACAATATCTGCAGAAAAATGCCCCCTAATTCTCTGTTGTACCATGTGGACACTCACCATTGCAGCACCAACTGCTATACCAGCAAACCCCATCTGAAACAGTAAACATGGCAATACAATGTGACTGGTGACATGCCACAACGTTGCTGAACATAATTTATGGTCTAGCAATATCAAAACAAAGACTACAAAATTACTTGACGTGGTAACTGGTGAATAAATTAAAATGTGGCTGTGACTGCAGAAGTGGGGCTAATGGGATTTGCGACGATTCTAGCAACAGATACATGTACATGTATGTGTCTGTGACTGCAGAAATGGGGCATGGTTTTAATTACAAATTTGGAGAAAATGCAAACAGAATTCACATACTCCATTCTACACTGGTCACAAAACCCATCACCATCATTTATCCCGGCCACAAATCTAGACCACCATTCTGGCGTCTTGAGCCAACAGCACGGACACATGCAGGATACACATGATTCACTGTAGCTTTGTTGTGATCTATACATTTTGTAATACAAATTTAACAACCACTCATGATTTTGCTTACTCCACTTTGCATAGTTTTCAGCCGTAAATGTCACACTAGATAAATATTCTCTTGTAAACACCAATGGACGAGAAGATCTGTCAAGCCCTGAATATCACAATATTCTGTAAACAGTCATGCTAAAACTCACCTCAGTGATGGGTGTGTCTTTGATTCTGTCATCACCATATTTCTTCCACAAGTTCTTGGAAACCTACAGCAATACAACAAGTCAGATTTCATTGTGATAACTTAATAGTCAGTAGGAAAACTCAGTAGGAAAACTCATCCATCTGATCAAATAGAGCATACGATAGAGCATACGATGTCGGGAGTTCTATAGTTTTTGTATTTCTGTCCTTTCGTTCGTCCGTAAGATTTGTGTCTGATACTGCAAGTCGGATTGATTTTAAACTTCCTATACTTCTTTATTACAAGGCTGAGAGCCACCTTCAGCAAAAGACTGAAATCATCTAACAAGAATTCCGCAGAATCAAATGTCTCGCCTTGTTCCGCCTTGACCTTGACCCTGGGGCCTTGACCCTGGGGCCCCAAGAATAGTCCTATATCCATCTACATATCATAGTAAAGGTATGTATAAAGTTTGATGACTGTAGCTGATAAGGTGTTGAAGTAATGACCGTAACACGAAAACTTAACATTGAATGATGACGCCGCCGACGACTCCGGACGGACGGACGGGAGGACGGTACGCACGTTCCTACGAATGAATACTTGTTGGGTTTTTACTGTATAAAAATACCCAACAAGAGTACCCAACACTATCCTAACCCTACCCAATAAGATCCCCGTACGCTTACAACAAGTACCCATTCTTTGTGTGTGCGGACGGACGGACGGACAAGGGTAACACTAAATGCCCCCTCCACTATCGTGGTGGGGCATAAAAATATTCCAAAGGGTGTTCGAGTTATGCTCTGGATACGAAATCAGAGCATGAAACAACAAAGGGAGATAAGTAAACAAGAATTCCGCGGAATCAAATGCCTCGCCTTGTCCCGCCTTGACCTCGAGCCTGGGCCCGAAAGCAATTTTCATGGGCTGGCCCGAACATATTATAACAATTATTGACTAGTGAGCCATGGAATATCAGATTATATTCTATGGCTCACTAGTCAATAATTGTTTTATTATATGATAATAATCTGTATATAGCACTTACGACCTTATGCTACTAGACAAAAATTGAAAAAGAATTTGAAAAAAAAAATGAAAAAAAAAATGAAAAAAAAAATGGAAAAAGAAAGTTTAAAAATTAAAAATAATAATGCTTGCTACTGGAGCCCAGATTTTTTTTAATAGTCCTATATTTATCTACATATATCTGCACAGGTCCACATAATGCCACAATATTTTCAACACAGTTTACGGAAATATAATATACAATGTAGTAATTTACCTGTATAAATTACCTGTGGTCAGAGTGGTCAAGACTGGACATTTGCACATGTACAGGTGAATGGTTCTCCCAGTCTCTATTGTTCAACCGGAGAAGGCTATTGTTCTCTCTACAGGTAAGGTGTACAGAGCACACGAGAAAACGGGTCTTCATGCATTATTGTCCAGTTTGTAGAGTGCGCAAAACAAAAAAGGGAGATAGTTCGAAAATTAGCTACGCAAGAGTTGTCATTCTTGTGCGCGACACACCTCCGCGTCGTGGTCTATGCATGTGTGAAGTTTCATGAAAATATTCCAAAGGGTGGTCGAGTTATGCTCCGGACAGGAAATCAGTGCGCGAAAACAAAAAAGGGAGATAACTAAAAAATTAGCTATGCAAGAGTTGTCATTCTTGTGCACGACACACCTTCGGTTCGTGGTCTAATTGAATGTGTGAAGTTTCATAAAAATATTCCAAAGGGTGGTCGAGTTATGGTCAATCAGTGCGCGAAACAAAAAACGAAGATAACTAAAAAATTAGCTATGCAAGAGTTGTCATTCTTGTGCGCGACACACCTTCGGGTCGTGGTCTATGCATGTGTGAAGTTTCATGAAAATATTCCAAAGGGTGGTCGAGTTATGCTCCGGACACGAAATCAGTGTGCTAAACAAAAAAGGGAGATAACTAAAAAATTAGCTATGCAAGAGTTGTCATTCTTGTGCACGACACACCTTCGGCGTTATGTGTCTGCTATTCGTGGTCTAATTGAATGTGTGAAGTTTCATAAAAATATTCCAAAGGGTGGTCGAGTTATGGTCAATCAGTGCGCGAAACAAAAAACGAAGATAACTAAAAAATTAGCTATGCAAGAGTTGTCATTCTTGTGCGCGACACACCTTCGGGTCGTGGTCTATGCATGTGTGAAGTTTCATGAAAATATTCCAAAGGGTGGTCGAGTTATGCTCCGGACACGAAATCAGTGTGCTAAACAAAAAAGGGAGATAACTAAAAAATTAGCTATGCAAGAGTTGTCATTCTTGTGCGTGACACACCTTCGGGTCGTGGTCTATGCATGTGTGAAGTTTCATGAAAATATTCCAAAGGGTGTTCGAGTTATGCTCCGGACAAGAAGTGTCTGCGGCGGACGCGGACCACCCTCAAATCCATAGTATCCCCCGACGGAGTTCGGGGGATACAATTATATTACTACTACATATATTGAAATTACACCGACATATTTAATAATTGTCCCATATAACCATGTATAAGGCAGATCAGCACATTCTATTTCAGCACAACTTTCCGCATGACTGCATATTTAATCATCGCTGATAAATGGAAATATATTCTCAATTAAGATATACAGTACCGGTACATGTATTCTCATCGACAAAAGTGCACTGACATCAATATTAACAGCGTCTATGCGTGCCACATATACTATGCTACACATATGTTGTAACGAATGTTCAGGATTTAGAGGCATCAGATCAGGTATGTGTCAATGATTAGCTTTACATGTTTAGCTTCCAGCTTAGCTCAAACCTGGTTAGTTGAAAATCCAGTCACGGGAAGTGCGGTTTTGCACAGAAAAGTGGTTGTTTCGATGATTTGTGTAAATTAGGTATCCATGAATCGCAATTTTGTCATATAAGACATATGGGTACAATTATATGCTCTATATATTTAACAAAGCACTACACAAATATGTGCATGGTCTCTTACAATCGTAGATGTATAGACATGGACGATGGAACGTTCTACAGCCAATTGTATAAACCTTGGTTAAATTTTAACCATTGGTTAAATCCGTGGTTTAACTAAGTGTCAAATATTTGGTTAAATTATTGGTTAGCGATTGTATAAAACTCCGGTTAAATTTTAACCATGATTGTTCTGGTTAAATTTAACCGACCTACAGAAGCCTGGTTAAATTTTAACCAAGCTCCTAACCAGGCTCTTCGGAGAAAACAAAATGGCGGCCTTTCGATAAATTCGCTCCACATCGATTAAATAAGTTGGAATTTTTTACCACATTGACAATATAGACATCGAGCCAGCAATAACCCAAACCCTCCCACCCCCCCCCCCCCCTCCCCAAGTGGGATTTTTGGTGAGTATGATTTTTGGATTCAGTAGCCTATTGTCTATCAATCCTGGTTTTCTGCGCTCAAAAAGCCGCTGGATGAACAAGTGGCAGCCATTTTACAAGAACAGTATTATTTTGTTTTATTAAGGACTGTTAACTTTCAGTTTGATCAATATTAACCGGGTAAATTGCTATAATTAAGTCAATTATTAATTAAGTTTTGAATGTAAAATGATTTAGAATACATCTTACATTTAATTACATCCATAAATGGCAATATATTTCAAAATGGCTGCCGAAATAGGCTGTTTTACAACATTTTTCTGCGAATCGTGTGCTGTTACGAACAAATACAGACATTCATACAGTTGAAACACATATACATTGCTTTCCCTCACAAATAAATGGAATATACAGGAGATAGTGATGCAATATCCTTCCACAATTGTCAGAACAGTCAAAATGGCCGCCAAAATGTTCTTGTTTTGTTCTATTCTGTATGGCGTTGTTATAAACAGCATTTCATGCACCTATTACACGTATACATACCAGTTTGAGGTATACAAATCAAATCATTTGATAACATATACATATCCAGGTATACAATGCTATAATTATATATTCAAAATGGCTGCCAAAATGATCAGATGATCCAATAATATTGATGATGAAGCTGCAGTTTTCAGTAATTAAACAACACTAACATTGTTATGTAGAGTGTGATATTCTGCTTATTTTCAAAGACAAATATGGATGTATTTCAATCAGTTTGAGTACTGAAGAACTGTTTCAAAGTGTGTCCAAAATGGATTGACTGTTGACAAGAAATACAATGTTATTATTGTTAACATGCACACTTCACACAATTAAGCGAGCATGATGATCATTGGCCAAGGCAGTATGTAGTATGGTATGATGAATGGCATGGGTATGCAAACATGCAAGGCTTTCTCCCACATTAAGCATCCCGTATATGCCTTCACATGTGACAATAATTTAAATTAACCCTTGGTCGTGAGTTGCATTGGAAAATATACAATACATGGTAACGATATGAAATTCATGCAGTCACTGTTGTAATCAGTTCTACATTAACCACTACATGTGCTGTATTCATTCTTCTAATTAAACATTATTGAAACTAATACACCAACAACCTAATCATATACAGTGTCACCATGACTGTCGATCAGTTTCAAGATGACCATCAACATGGTCGCTTTTGCAATTATGAGATGTGATATTTACGGATCTATATGTACACTTTTAATACAGCTTACATTTCTAAAAACAGTTGATAATACCCTTAGCCCGAGGAGGTCCCGCCTCTTGCAATGACATCAAACTCTGTTAGCCCATAACATATACTCAAATAAATGCCTCTGGTTGCTATAGTAATGGAATATGATTGTCCATCAGCGGTGTAATAAATTTGAAAGACAACCATAGGGATTGTTATGCGGATTCAATGCCACATTTGAGTATATGGAGGCAAAGACTGGTATATTAGCTACAAACTACGTGTGGTATATATGTGCTAAACAGGTACAATGTAAATATAATTATGCATTCAGCAAATAAATGTACACATGGTACATGATTATAGTTATTTGATCATTAGAATGACATTACCTGTTGTCAAATAGAGAAATATATATTCCGACGACACCAAAAAAGCCAGCAAAATACACAACTGTGGTGCAATGCGGCAGAAAACGCCTTCCACAAAGCTGATCCTTACCGCCTGCGTAAATAGTTAGAATTCCATGTAGACAATAGTTTAATTGCATAGTAAAATCCAAATTTTAATTGTCTCGATACAGGCTAAGTGATATTGTTTAAATGAACATTTTGATACATTGCATACTATGTTATGGAGATACGTTATCATTCATGGGGATTTAAATGTATAGTGATGGTCCCATGAGTATATGTGGCTACACGTGGTAGATGTGCATACATTGTACTTCTTAAACTGCCATGGACTAGATTGATGTTTGAATACCCCGGAATGGCCTTTTCAGACTACATACATACTAAAATTGGCTTGTGTATATAGTTATATAATTATATACATGAGCTTGGAGGACATAAACGCCTTTTCAGAAGTCATACATACGTTTAGCAACATTTGTCAAATATTTATTTCGGCACAGTATGAAATGCAAATACTACATTTAAGCGATGTATTTGTATTATACAAATGGTATCCTGCAAAGCGTCATAAGCTGACAAAAATGTGTGTAGACAACCACGAAATTTGTTCGCCACCCAGCTTATATTTTTACTAGCCCGACCCAGAGACGACTCGCATCCGGCGCCTGTTAAAACGCGTGTTTGCATGTGTTTGTTTGTCTGGTTGAGAGTAATCGGAGTTAACTATACCGGGTTCATGATCAATCGCTGATAGATCTATTGCCGACGTCTTTCGCAACAGTAACCTGTCAATCATGCCCTGCCTTTACTTACCAGCAATTGGCTGTACTGTATAAATAACTTCGCCACGAGAATAACACGTGTTTTGAACTAACAATTATAGTAGTATATAGGGAGTCAAAATGATACCACCTACGGTGGCATCATTTCCACCCCCATATACTACTCCCACCACCCCCTAAAAATCAAAAATTGGTTAACGAGGAAATTGTCTCCCACCAACCCCGAAAAATTCAAAATTGGTGTCATAAATACATCATGTTGTTTTCACGTCCAATTGAACATATAAAAACTATAGTCTTAAAAAGGATTTATTTTTGTCTCGTTGTCATATTGGTGTCATAAATACATCATGTATTTTTCACATCCAATTGAACAGATAAATTTAATAGGTTATAATAAAATATTATAACAAAAATGGTAATAAAATACGCAACGAATTGGGAACTTTATAAATACTTTGATGAAGCATTTTACGCTGTTGTTTCTACAGTATTAAAAACGGTAAAATGACAATACTATGTGGTATCGAATACATGAAATATCAGCGTAATTTATTACGCTGCGATAAAAACGTTGCATTTACAATATTAAACCGGCAATTATGTCGCCGGTATAAGTATCAAATTTATGTAATGAAACGACTAAATAGGATCGGAGAAACACTACCGAAACATTATCAAACTAATTTTATAAAACAGTTTAAAATCAAAGATTCGTTGACGGATATGCGTTTCTACGATAACGAAGAAATTGGAAAATTATTAGAAGAAATTGGAAATTATTGAACGAAAAAAAAAAAAAACAAACTATTAGAGAAAATGGATAATACAATACAATTGGAATTGAAAATTTTAATAACTGTGTTGAAGAAGTTTACGAAGCTTATGGGGGTTATAATCCTATATATAAATTCTATAAAATGAGAACACTAGGCGATATCGAATACATGAAATACCAGCGTAATTTATTACGCTCCGATAAAAACGTTGCATTTACAATATTATACCGGCAATTATGTCAACCATACAAGAGGCAAATACAAACATTAAGACGGATAATGCGTATCGGATATGAAACTAAGGTGTATTATATAAAATTGTTTAAAACCCAACGATTTATTTACGAATATACATTTCTACGATTTCGCTTATAAAGATATTGAAAAAATTATTATTGAACAGCAATGTTGATGCTAAGACAAATAACATCTCCCTGAAACCGCGTGTCCATTTATCCCCATGAACCTGCTAAGGTCAAAGATCGTGTCATGACACCGGCCGGAGTTGTCTGCCCATTTCAAGCGGTCGGACTCCGAACGCCATTGTCATGCAGTTGTTTACCATAGCGACCACATTTGTAGGGATAGAAATAAATAAATAAAAATGTTTAGCTCCAACCGCGGCGCGAACCCACGACCCTCGTCTCTATAGAGTATCTCCTTAACCCATACGACCACGTAGGCTGTTAAGATAAACATTACCTAGTGTTGTACAATTATCAATTACACGGGTTATGAACCATGCGTAAATTGATAGCCAAGGTAAACAGAGCCGAGTGTATCAATTACACAGACGGTGTGTACAGTGTAATCCTCGACTGAATTTGTAATTCTCAGTGAAAAACACCTGTTGTATAGGTATGTAAATTTGTTTACTGCACCAATATAATTAATAATTTTGATAAAATAGGAAAATTATTATTTTTTAAAAAATTATTTTAAATATCACAATGGTGATTTCCTCCGACTTTATTTCCAAGTTTTACCCTAAATTTATCCCAATCAGTACACTCAATTTTGGGCATGGTGGCGCGCGCCTTGATCCTTATATCATTTTTTAATTCTTCATATCTCCCCATTTCTTCCACCACGGATTCAAACTCTAAATTTGATATTTTCTTATCGGCCAACGCTTTGGACACCATAACGTCGATGCTATTTTTCTTAGACCTAGCGAGAACGGATATTCTATCATGTTTTCTACTTTTTTTCTCGAGTTTTCCACCCACCGCCCTAATTACCATACAAAGTGTTCCAGATAAAACTGTAATTCCACTCAAAACCCCTGCAAGTGGAATCATTACAATTGTAGATAGCGTTGCAGCAGTCCCCGCCCCACACAACACAGAAACACTTGCCAGAACCATACTAGATGCTTCAGCTATGTTTGCCGCGCGCTTATATTTTTTAGCGTGTCTTTTTCTATTTGCACATTCTCTAACTAAAATATCCTGCATAGCGACGATATTATTCAACCTAAAAATCTGAACTTCTTTCGTTAATTGGATATAGTGTTGGTGTGGAGTGGTATTGAGAGTTGGATACAGTGTTGGTGGAGTGGTATTGAGAGTTGGATATGGTGATTCATTCATATTTAAATTTATTTCAATATATTAGTATTTACACAATAAGTTCAATTAACAATGAGACAATAGTGGAAGAACTCTCTGAGTCACCGATTTTCGTAACAAAGTTAATAACACTACCTTGGGAAAGTCTAATTCGATCATTACCGGCGAACGAAACAATCGTCGAACTATCTCCAGAGATTTTAGTGACTCCAACCCCCCGTTCTTCCCCATCTACTACAATATTTATCGCGACCGCGCCCACAGGTTTACCATTAGCATTAACCGAGCAGACCGCCATTTGGATAACTTCACCTGCAGTTGTCATAGTGTATCCCCCATATTTATTACTCGCTTTGGCACCGAACGAATATTCATAGTGCCCCACAACCAATGGGCCCCGCTTCTCAGCCCAAACTGTTATGACATGTTTTGGTGTTTTCATTGTTTTCACTATTCCGGCAAGCGCCCTGTTTGCGTTATATGCCTCAGTACGAATCTCATAAGAGGCCTCCTCAAGAGCTTTGGTCGCGGCTATATGATCATGTTTCAGTTTATCGGTTATTTTTCCATCTAGTTCGGTAAGTGCCGCTTCTCTGCTGAGAGAGTCCTCTAAGCGCAACGCATCATAAGCCTCCGTAATGGTCGCCTGGTGGCCTTCTAAGGCTTTATCAATACCCGACCGGGCCTCTTTTTGAAATTCGGTTATTTTTCCATCTAGTTCAGCAACCGCCGCCTCTCTGATGAGAGAGTCCTCTGAGCGCAACACCTCATAAGCCTTCGCAATGGCTACCTTGTGGTCTTCTCGGGCTTTCTCAACCCCCGACCGGGCCTCTTTTTGAAATTCGGTTATTTTTTCATCTAGTTCGGTAAGTGTCGCTTCTCTGTTGATAGAGTCCTCTAAGAGCAACACCCTATAAGCTTCCGTAATATCCGCCTGGTGGTCTTCTCGGGCTTTCTCAATACCTCGTTCTTTTTTACGTTCGGACTCATCAAGATCAAACGGGCGGGTCTCAATATTCGGTTATCGTCCGGGATATTGTAGTAAGTGCCGCTTCTCTGTTGAGAGAGTCCTCTGAGCGTAACGCCCCATAAGCCTCCGCAATGGCCTCTTTGTGGTCTTCTCGGACCCCCTCAACCCCGACCTGGTCTCTTTTCAGAAAATTCGGCTATTTTTACCGTCTAGTTCGGTAAGTGTCGCTTCTTTACTATGAGAGTTCTCTAAGCGCAACGCATCATAAGCCCTCCGCAATGGCCTCCTCAAGGTTCGACTGGTGGTCTTCTCAGACTTTATCATACCCGACCGGGTCTCTTTTTCGAAATTTGGTTATTTTTTTATCTAGTTCAGTAAGTGCTTCTCTGATGAGAGAGTCTTCTGAGCGCAACACCTCATAAGCCTTCGTAAGGTCCGCCTGGTGGTCTTCTCGGGCTTTCTCATACCCGACGTGGCCTCTTTTCGAAAATCAATTATTTTCCCGTCTAATTCAGCAAGTGTAGCTTCTTTGCTGAGAGAGTCTTCTATGCGCAACGCATCATAAACCGCCGTAATGTCAACCTGGCAGTCTTCTCGGGCTTTATCAATCCCCAACCGGGCCTCTTTTCTAAATTTGGTTATTTTTTTACCTAGTTCGCTTAGTTCCGTATGCGTTTCTTCACGACTTTGTGTATTCACAGCCAGGGCATATTCTCTAAGTTGTGATAGTAGACTTTTGTGAATCTCGTCCGTGGCCCTCGATATAGTTCCATTGATCAAGGCCTTTGTTTTTTGGGTAGTTAAAAAGTCGCCCTCTGTCGGGATGAATCCCCCTTCTGCCGGTTCCAAATTATTTGAATTTGTCACCCAATCGGAAGAACTACCTGGTCCGTATATACTCATAATGTTGATAATATATATTACGAACATGCGTTTAATTCTAAATAATTAACTTGAAATTTCTAGGACGACCGAAATCGGGTAATCGTTCTTCAACTCTCTCCCTTTATCATCAAGAATAGAAATCTTCAACTCGTGGATGTGTCCCGATTCCAAAACTTTCATCTCGGGGTGTGGGAAGTCTAAGGTCACAGTCTCGCCATAGAAACAGTCGCTGGCGGGCACAGTTTTCAGTAATGTGCTGGGGGATCCGTCTACCGTGTTGTACGATGTGTTCACCCGATCAAGGTGCACCCCGAGAGTTTTCGTGAAGGCGAAGTTTACTGGGGTATCGCCGCGGTGATCACCCACGGGGAAGACAAATCTCGCCGGGTACACAAACCCTTCATCCTCGTTGTAAGGGGGTGCATATTTAAATCCTAACATTGAGGCCAACCCCGGTGAGATCCATAAACGCTTCTCAACGGACAATGTCGCAAGCCCCGTGGCTTTTGAGACTGCGAGAGTGCCACTATCAGGAAACTTCGCCGCGATAAAAGCTTTGAGATCTCCGAAACCCCAAAGGCCAGGAAGTAATTCGGTACTTGTGAACAGAAGGCGTTTAGTCCCCTGCCCCACACCAGGGCCGATACTATCTTGGACAAATCCGGACTCGATAGACTCTAACGTTTCAATGTTTTTCCACCCAACCGTGAACGTGATTGATCTAAGGCCTACACAGCGTTTTCCGCAGCAGTTGTCTATTAATTTTTGAAGTTCACAACTCCCTTTTTGAACATTAGTTATAGTAGCAAACATAATAATATCTTTCAATGGATACCAAAGCATTTAGCTTTAACTCTAATGTAAAGTACGCGGTCGGAGGTAAATACACACAAAAAGACGTTAACCCCCTTGTACACCCAACCGTAACGGTTAGACCGGACAGTGGCTTTGCCACCAACTTCCCTAATATCTTTGAACAATATAGGCTGCCCAAGATTACTACGATGGAGGTGGTAAACGGGTGGAAAGCAACACAGATGCAGTTTTGGCAGAACCAAATAAATTTCGCTGTATGGTGCGCAACAGCCGGGTGTGGAGTTTCATATAAAGACCATCTGACATCCAAGAATGTCATGCTCCGAAGTGTCTACAACTTTCACACGTATTATACTATTAGGAGGATTCTCAAAGAACTAGGTATTTCACTACCTCAAGACGACGCCTGGGATCCATTTCCAACGCATACGGACCGTATGGCCTTTGAAAGACTGTGTAACGAATTTAACGTTTCAAAAGACGCGGACTGGAGACAGAAAGCATTTCCTACCAGCACCGGCCCTCGGGGACGTTCTCATTCGGGGCCATGTCCGGGAATTGGACGCAGACTGATTTTAGACACGATCACTCTGGTGACCACATCGTCAGTCGGAACGCCGGGAATTTTGACCCCGCGACGATGACATTCGGGCCGGAAGTGTCTGGAGGTCGGCACTGTGGCGTGTTTTCTTGTAAAATGTTACCTCCGAAACGGGCTCACGTTGATTACATACAGCAGGCTGCTGAGGTTCAGAACGCGTGGGGTACATTTATGTTAGATACGGGTCTAGGGTTCACGCAGGCCGGGGTTACTCGCGTCAACGACTCCATTCGCACGTACGTCTGGGCCATCCTCGGCGCACAGAAGCAAACTCGCAGTTCTATACTGGGCATGGGAACAGCGTTTGATGCACAAAAACAATTCTTGGCACTTGTAGAGGACGCCATCTCGGCTAGGGTGGACCTGGAGAAGGCGATTCAGAATTATCAAGACGTTTTGCAGAATGCCAGCACCCCAGTAGACTATGTATTTGGAATAGGTCTTTATATGGCGCCGAGCAATATGATACTACGAGACGACCCGGTTGACGGTTACAATAATCAGATCGTAATCGCCACCGCCAATCAAAAAATCGGCCACACGGTAAACGTGAACACGGATATCATCAAGCGCACCCCCAACAGTGGAACCGATTTCATAAAACACAAAATGGATACACCTCCCCCAATTCGTAAATCGAACCCAGTACCCGCAATTCGTAAATTGGATGCACCATCGAGTTCCATCAACAGATCAATCGCGATTGGAGAAACACCAATCAATCACAAATTGGGTGAAATTGGAAGCACAACACACGAGGAGGAGAAATTAGGGCTCGTCATCACCCTCGTGGCGATCGGATTATTTACGCTTTGGTAGTAGGAACTCTCTGGCAGAGAATAATAGGAGACCGGCAATTGCCACGATTAAAGCCCAAGTATTATTGGCGAGCCATCCGACCATTTTTGATAATATAGATAACAAGAAGGAGAGGAGACCCCCGATCAACCCAGGCAGCGCGGCAGCCAACTTTCCTGCTAATTTAGCCAGTAGATTGGCGAGGGCTTTTAGTTGTTTTTTTATCCATTCTTTTACCCCACCGGATGGAGCTGGAGCTGGAGCTGGTGCTGGAGCTGGTGCTGGTGCAGCACCCAAGGATCTTAACTTCCTATGAAGTTTGGCCAGCATCGGCCATGTGGTTCCTGAGAAAAAGACGTTCAAAATCTTGAATAAATGGACCTTTTGGTGGCCATCATGGATGACATAATCATCCGATTCCGACAAATATTGCACCAGAGCAATCGCTTCATCAATACCTTCAATTTGATATATGGCATGAGCATATTCGGTCAAAAATAAAATTTGACCCTAATTTGACCCCACGGGCCATGCCCATTTTTGACCCCGGGGTCACCATTTTCACAACTTTGAAAGAGCATTGTAAATCGATCATTCCTACCAAGTTTAGTCGAAATCCGGCCAGCAGTTCATGAGAAGATTTTTTAAGAATTTATGCTATTTTTAGACGGCGGCCATCTTGGATTAGCGATGACCTCCATTTTAACAAATCTGAAAAGGGTTCACCCATGGACCATAACTTTTAAGTTTGGCTACCATGGGCCATTTTAGCGGTTCATGTGAAGAAGAATTTTGAAATCTCTAATAAAAGAACGACCTTTTGACATTTCGGCGGCCATCTTGGATGACATAACAATCCAATTTCGACAAAAAATGTACCAGAGTGATCGCCTCATTGATACCTTCGATTTGATATATAACATGACCATATTTGGTCAAAAATAAAATTTGACCCCACGGGCCACGCCCATTTTTGACCCCGGGGGTCACCATTTTAACAACTTTGAAAGAGCATTGTACATCAATCATTCCTACCAAGTTTCCTCGAAATCCGGCTAGCGGTTCATGAGAAGAAGATTTTTTAAGAATTTATGCTATTTTTAGACGGCGGCCATCTTGGATTAGCGATGACCTCCATTTTAACAAATCTGAAAAGGCTTCACCCATGGACCATAACTTTTAAGTTTGGCTACCATGGGCCAAGCGGTTCATGTGAAGAAGAATTTTTAAATCTCTAATAAAAGAACGACCTTTTGACATTTTGGCGGCCATCTTGGATGACATAACAATCCGATTTCGACAAAAAATGTACCAAAGTGATCGCCTCATTGATACCTTCGATTTAATATATAACATGACCATATTCGGTCAAAAATAAAATTTGACCCCAATTTGACCCCACGGGCCACGCCCATTTTTGACCCCGGGGTCACCATTTTAATAACTTTGAAAGAGCAATGTACATCGATCATTCCTACCAAGTTTTGTCGAAATCCGGTTGGCGGTTTTTGAGAAGAAGATTTTTTAAGAATTTGTGCTATTTTTAGACGGCGGCCATCTTGGATTACGCAATGACGTCATTTTAACAATTTTGTAATCCTCCTACCTAAGGACCATGACCATGAAGTTTGGTGACTATAGACCCAATGGTTACCAAGGAGAAGACGTTTGAAAATGTTCACGGACGACGGACGACGGAACCGGAACGATCGGACGGACGGACGGACGACGACGGACGACGGACACATTGCGGTAACAATAGCTCACATGAGCTTCGCTCAGGTGAGCTAAAAAGAGATATAGTAGATGGAAAAACTTTAACCGGACACACGGACGTACAGACGGACGGACGTATGCCAAAATGCCGACTATATCGCCCTTTCCGCAAGCAGGCGCGACAATGATGATAAACACCCATGTGAAGTATCAAGGTAATGGGTGAAGCAGTTGCAGAGATATAGTATAACGAAAAACTTTAACCAAAAAACTTTAACCAGACGTACGTTTAAAAGTTAACGTTGAAAGTCAATTACGTAGAAATAATAGGTCAAGGTAAAAAAAATGGTCACATGTTGGATAGTTGTATGTGGTGGGCACCCCTTGGTTATGAAGCTGTGAAATTTGGTGGTCCTAGGTGGTACAGTACCAAAGAAATGGACTTAAACACAAAAACATAACATTGTAAACGCTAAAAGTTAACATTGACTGCGCGGAAAAAATGGGTCAAGTTAAAAAACAGGTAACATGTTGGATAGTGATATGTGGTGGGCACCCCTTGGTTATGAAGCTGTGAAAGTTTGTTGGTCCTATGTGGTACAGTAACAAAGAAATGGACTCAAACACGAAAACTTAACATGCATGTATGAAATATCAAGGCGTTCCATGAAAGGAAACAGATGTTATAAAACATTTACCCCAACGTTAAGTTTATGAATGTGCCAAGTTTGTGACCTTCACCTTGGGGTAAGGGCTGGGTGGTGGGTCATGAATTTGCTACAACATGATAGAGGGTCATCTGAGGAATGCATCTATGATATAACAAGGTGTTCCATGAAAGGAAACAGAAGTTATAAGACATTTACCCAACGTTAAGTTTATGAATGTGCCAAGTTTGTGACCATGACCTTGGGGAAGGGCTGGGTGGTGGGTCATGGAATTGCTATAGCAGATAGAGGGTCATCGAGGAATGCAGTATGAAATAAAAACAAGGTTGTTCCATGAAAGGAAACAGAAGTTATAAGACAATTACCCAACGTTAAGTTTATGAATGTGCCAAGTTTGTGTACCGGGTGACCTTGCGTAAGGGCTAAGTGGTGGGTCATGGATTTGCTATAGCATGAATAGATCCATCTGAGGAATGCATGTAGAAATAACAAGGTGTTCATGAAAGGAAACAGAAGTTATAAGACATTTACCCAACGTTAAGTTCATGAATGTGACAAGTTTGTGACCTTCACCTTGGGGTAAGGGCTGGGTGGTGGGTCATGGATTTGCTACAGCATGATAGAGGGTCATCTGAGGAATGCATGTATGAAATAACAAGGTGTTCCATGAAAGGAAACAGAAGTTACAAGACATTTAGCCAACGTTAAGTTTATGAATGTGCCAAGTTTGTGATCTTGACCTTGGGGTAAGGGCTGGGTGGTGGGTCATGGATTTGCTACAGCATGATAGAGGGTCATCTGAGGAATGCATGTATGAAATAACAAGGTGTTCCGTGAAAGGAAACAGAAGTTATAAGACATTTACCCAACGTTAAGTTTGTGGACGACACTGACGCTGACGCCGACGCCGACGACGCCGGGGGTATGACATAAGCTCTTCTGCACTTCGTGCAGGCGAGCTAAAAATGAAAATGCTTGACCCAATAACCATTACCGTGAAATTTGACCAATATTGGCCAAGCGGTTCACGAGAACAAGACGTTTGAAATCTTTATTAAAAGGACGACCTTTTGACCTTTCGGCGGCCATCTTGGATGACATGACCATATGTAATGTACAAGAGCGATCGCCTCTTTGATACCTTCGATTTGATATAGATGTCACCGTGTGACCATATTATCTCATCATAATGTGTGTTTGCTCATGTACATATTTCAATTCTTGCATAAACTGCATTTTCATATGAGCAGATAAGTTTAAAAACATATTAACTTGTTTGATTAAGATTAATAGGAAAGTTGAATAATATCTACCCTAACTGCAAACTAGTATTTATTGATAAGATCAGATGCCAACAGCCACTATATTATCTAAGCACTGGTCAGTAAGAATGTATTGTTTGCGAAATACAATGTTTGACTATAAGGAAGCTACACTGTCAAAGTGTCAAACTTATCTCAATTATGCTCAGATCAGAAAGATGCTTGTTAGATGGTTTCATTTATTGTTTGATTGGCGAGTGAGATTAAGACTCACTCTTGCTATATAACATTGTGCAAATTTTAGTAAAACATTTTCAGTTTTCATTACCCCGGCATACAGTCAGGCGGTAATACAAGAACTCAGGAGCAAAACGGATCTTGTGTTTGGATTATTTGTATTATTTTAATGTTGGAGTTTTAACGTAACAGGGAAGTTGCAATTATTTATTAACATTACAATTTACAGAAAGTACACATGCAACTATATATGTAGAACATTATTATCAGTGAAATATTAGAATACCAGCCATTATTCACAAACTGGAACTGTATTCACTATACCTACATGAAATAATAGATTATCACTACTTGGAACTGTTTAACCTGTATGTATGTTCTGGACATCAATATCATTAAATTAGTGTGCTAACGTTTCAATCCGACTTCTACCTGCAACCTAAGTTATACAATTTTATATTGTATACACACATCTTTTGGTACTATTAATGTATTAATACGCCAACTGATCGGACCCCTGTGCCTCCTGGTGGATAGTGTGGTTAGGCTTGGAATCAGTAAGCTGGGTGCTACCGCTTGATGCTGAATTCCCCGTTTAACATTCAACCCGGTAATAGACATCCCAGCTATAGGGCGAGTACTACAATAAATCTCACCCACGGATCCAAACCGACGTAGACCACACCCGACCACGCGGGACGGTCACATAGACATGACCATATTCAGTCAAAAATAAAATTTGACCCCACAGGCCACGCCCATTTTTGACCCCGGGGTCACCATTTTAACAACTTTGAAAGAGTATTGTACATCGATCATTCCTACCAAGTTTCGTCGAAATCCGGCTAGCGGTTCATGAGAAGAAGATTTTTTAAGAATTTATGCTGGCGGCCATCTTGGATTAGCGATGACCTCCATTTTAACAAATCTGAAAAGGCTTCACCCATGGACCATAACTTTTAAGTTTGGCTACCATGGGCCAAGCGGTTCATGTGAAGAAGAATTTTGAAATCTCTAATAAAAGAACGACCTTTTGACCTTTCGGCGGCCATCTTGGATGACATAACCATCCGACGAAAAATGAACCAGAGTGATTGCCTCGTTGATACCTTCGATTTGATATATGAAATGACTATATTCGGTCAAAAATAAAATTTGACCCCACGGGCAACGCCCATTTTTGACTACGGGGTCACCATTTTAACAACATTGAAAGAGCATTCTACATCGATCATTCCTACCAAGTTTTGTCGAAATCAGGTTGGTGGTTCTTGAGAAGAAGATTTTTGAAGAATTTGTGCTATTTTTAGACGGCGGCCATCTTGGATTACCTAATGATGTCATTTTAACAATTTTGTAATCCTCCTACCTAAGGACCATGACCATGAAGTTTGGTGACTATAGGCCCAATGGTTACCGAGGAGAAGACGTTTGAAAATGTTCATGGACGGACGACGACGGACACATTGCGGTAACAATAGCTCACATGAGCTTCACTCAGGTGAGCCAAAAACTAAAAATGTGGCCTGTCAGCACACAAATGCACCTGCTGGTAGCCAAAGAAAACTATACACATTTGAAAACAAGGAAACGGGGGCAGGACGAATGTCACAGGGCGGTAGAGGAGCATTGGAGCAATGCGCGAGTGAAATGTGAAGCAGATCCGAGCAAGGAAACCATTATTATAAGCCATTTACCCGAGCGTTAAGGTTTCAGGACGGACGTACGGACGCCGGTAACACTATATGCCCCCCTCACCATTCGGTGGCGGGGGCATAAAAAGGGAGATGTAGTGTACCGTATTATTGCCTGAACCGTAATAAATGTGGTCGTGCAAATATTCACTTGCATGGGCAATGTCGATGCGCAGTAACAATAAAAACAGTTGTTGAAGTCGTCTTAGGCCGTCTTGTAGACATCACATCTTTGGATAAAAACTGTCTATGGTCATAAAGAACTTCCATACCAAAGGGGAAATTGAAGTCAAATCCGTGAATACAGGATGAATCCGCATCTGTAACCCCAGGTGCGCAACTTCACACGATGATCAGTATTTCTGTAAAGTTTCACGACGACTCTAACTGAAATACATTTGGAGATACGCGCGACATAAGTTGAAATTCCCAATTAACAAAAAAATTCAAAGTAATTTGACCTTGACATTGGGCACAGGGGCCGCACGGTTGGGGGTTAGAATGAAAATATGGATGATGATAAACACCCATGTGAAGTTTCAAGGTAATGGGCGAAGCAGTTGCAGAGATATAGTATAACGAAAAAGTTTTAACCAAAAAACTTTAACCAGACGTACGTTAAAAAGTTAACGTTGAAAAAGTCAATTACGTAGAAATAATAGGTGAAGGTAAAAAAATGGTCACATGTTGGATAGTTGTATGTGGTAGGCACCCCTTGGTTATGAAGCTGTGAAAGTTTGGTGGTCCTAGGTGGTACAGTACCAAGAAATGGACTTAAACACGAAAACTTAACATTGTAAACGCGAAAACTTAACATTGAAAATGGCTAAGTCGACTGCGCGGAAAAAATGGGTGAAGTTAAAAAAGAAAGGTAACATGTTGGATAGTGATATGTGGTGGGTACCCCTTGATTATGAAGCTGTAAAAGTTTGGTGGTCCTAGGTGGTACAGTACCAAAGAAATGGACTTAAACAATACGGAAAACTTAACATTGTAAACGCGAAAACTTAACATTGAAAATGGCTAAGTCGACTACGCGGAAAAAATGGGTCAAGTTAAAAAAAAAGTAACATGTTGGATAGTGATATGTGGTGGGCACCCCTTGATTATGAAGCTGTGACAGTTTGGTGGTCCTAGGTGGTACAGTAACAAAGAAATGGACTTAAACATGAAAACTTAACATTGTAAACGCGAAAACTTAACATTGAAAATGGCTAAGTCGACTGCGCGGAAAAAATGGGTCAAGTAAAAAAAAAAGTAACATGTTGGATAGTGATATGTGGTGGGCACCCCTTGATTATGAAGCTGTGCAAGTTTGGTGGTCCTAGGTGGTACAGTAACAAAGAAATGGACTCAAACTTAACATTGAAAATGGCTAAGTCGACTGCGCGGAAAAAATGGGTTAAGTTAAAAAAAAAGTAACATGTTGGATAGTGATATGTGGTGGGCACCCCTTGATTATGAAGCTGTGAAAGTTTGGTGGTCCTAGGTGGTACAGTAACAAAGAAATGGACTCAAACACGAAAACTTAACATTGATTGTGGACGCCGCCCGCCGCCCGCCCGCCCGCCGCCCGCCCGCCGCACGCCCGCCCGCCCGGCTTTCGCCAATCCAATAGCCTGGATTTGTTTTAAAAAAACCTGGCTAAAAAAGTAACATGTTGGATAGTGATATGTGGTGGGCACCCCTTGATTATGAAGCTGTGAAAGTTTGGTGGTCCTAGGTGGTACAGTACCAAAGAAATGGACTTAAACACGAAAACTTAACATTGTAAACGCGAAAACTTAACATTGAAAATGGCTAAGTCGACTACGCGGAAAAAATAAATGGGTCAAGTTAAAAAAAAAAAGTAAAAAAAAAAGTAACATGTTGGATAGTGATATGTGGTGGGCACCCTTTGATTATGAAGCTGTGAAAGTTTGGTGGTCCTAGGTGGTACAGTAACAAAGAAATGGACTCAAACACGAAAACTTAACATTGATTGTGGACGCCGCCCGCGCGCCGCCCGCCCGGCTTTCGCCAATCCAAAAACCTGGCTAAAAATTAAAGCATTTACACCGGAAATTAACAAGTTGTTGTGCATACCGGTCTTGATTATATATACACACAGCATTTATCAATCGGAGGGTGAATGTGAGTCTATATACTCAGTCTATATACTGATGACACAGGCAAACGAGTGGACAAGTTGGATTTGAGAAAACCATATTTATTGTATCTTCGATTTTTGATTGAAACGAAATTCGGAAAAGATTTCACTAAATTGTTTCGAAAGTTGACATGGTGTGACAACTTTTGAAGTGATTGATTTATTTATAAACTATTTCAGCAAATAAAATAACTTAACTTTCTTGGCTGTGTCCATGTGAATAACGAGTCAAAATGGCCATAGTCCAATACGGCCCCAGTTCATAATGGCCCACGTCGGTCACAGTTTACACTCTGTCCGACTCGGTAATATCCGCCTTCCGGAAAAAGTCAGCAATGTTCGATTGTTTGTTGTGAATTCGAGGAAATCACCTTTAACACTTATTCAAAGTTTGTTTACACAGGTAAACATGTCCAGCCTTTGATCCGTTAAATTGGCGCCGCGAATTCGCACTTCGAGCGCAAACTGACACTTTGACTTAACGAGAGTGCAATACTACACATTTCTGTTTTCGAGACCTAACAATTAGTTTGAATTGGCGAAAATTCGACGTAACGAAATTCGACGTAAACGAAGCCAGTTACATTGAAAATAATAGGATCTGTAATGGGACTTGGACACGAATTTGACATAACAGTGTATTTGGATATAATTTGCTTTGGGAAACCTCTATTTTATACCTTATAGGCGCCATCATACATGGCCACTTCTTCTCCCATAAGGAACACATTTGGATCTCGCTTTATCTCCTCATCCAAGGCAGCATTTAAAGCATCCCGCACTGTCATCGTCTACAAAATTAGTACAGAATAGCTATATGTATGCTACAGACAATGTAGAAGCTATGAGAGTACAAAGAATGGTTATGTTTCCGCACCTAACATTCAGTCGCCATGGTACAGTCAGTTCATCGTGTTTTTGCAAAAATCTGCCACACTGTCACAGACATTTAATCCTGTCCACACTGGTCCATCACGGACTGCTGTAGTGGACCCGTAGTGGAGCTTCCACGCTGGCAACCGTGGATCCATGATGGCGCCGTGACGGACTTCCAGCTGCAGGGTGGACAGTAGCGGATGGGTGATTATGGGTTATTATCGATATCATCGTCATGGCCGCCCACCATACAGGGTGGACGTGGTTACATGTATAATCTAGCCTTGATGATGTTCCACTTCACAGGATGGCTATTGCAAATAGTGATTATTTACGTTAAAGGTACATGCCCACTCAGTAGGTACAAATGTTCTATATATCAGAGACATCATCTGAAACATTTTCTGGCAAAAGAAACATTCATGCATCATTACCCCACATATTTATTTTCATTATTATACATTTTATATCAGACGTAAATTTTCACACTAATATCAGGGGCGATAATGTGTTTCCTTAAAATGTTAACGGGCATTACTATTTATTCTCTGTATTTATTTTTGGATGTGCAATGATCATACTTTATAATCTGTCAAAAATATTATTTTTTTCAGGTGACGCATTTAATTAGTATTAATAACTGAAAAATAGCATGCCTCATTTGCATATGAAGCTGATATAAAATTCCCTGACATTTCCCTGACAAAATGACATTTTTCCCAGACAAAAAATGAGCGACATCATTAACTTAAATTTGTGGTATTAATTGCTGCAAGATCAAAGCCTTAACATGTGAACTCTAAATTAATGTTGGCCTTCATATCCTCCCCTTTGGCCAACCCTAACCACCTTTTTGGATCATGATGTACATTTCTTTTGTTAATTTTGTGAAAACAAGTACATGTACACAATCGCAGAGCTGCCAACCCCATGTCGGTCACATGAGGAACATGGAGAGAAAAGGGGGCTATTTTCCGGAACACCACATATGTTTTCCGGAACACAAATCAGTACTCACTTATATGCATAAATTAACTGTTTTAGAGCCTTGGCCCTCGTTTCGGCCACCAGGCATGACCAACCGAAAAATCACAATTAAACTGCTTGCAAGACGCAAATTCATCACCGCGCTTTAACAGGACCAAATTGGTCCATGTCTCGTTGTAATCATTGATGAACAGATGTGTTCTCCCAACTTCTTTCGATAAAAAATACCCAAATTCGTTGGCTGCACGCTTTAGAGCAGACATTTTATGAATTTACGTGTTGAATAAATCAATATCGCTGAGCGCTTGAAACTACTATTAATTCACAACAAGAATCGAAATGGTAAGCGCCTCGGCGAGTATGATTACGGGTAAATAAAAAAATAGGATTTATTGGCAGAATTGTGAAACGAAATTATTATTTCCAGATATTTCCGCGCTGATTTTTTTTAAAAATCGTACTTTTTAATTGTTATCCGTACTTCCGTATTTCTAACGTATTTTCCGGAACAAATACGGAAAAATCGTAACAGTTGGCAGCTCTGCAATCGCTGGCTACATGTGAAGAATAATGAGTGAATAAGTGAATAGGGTTTAACGTCCGCTTTTCTGACATAGAGGTACAAGCCTCAGGGAGTCTACACGCAGACGGGTCAACGGGGTCGTGTCCCGTATCCACCTGTCCGAGGGGGGTAAATCCCAACTTCAGAACTCAATATTTACAATCAAAATATATATTCAGTCCTGAAATTAGAACAACCTGATCTGGTGCCAGGCCCTCGCCACACCAGCATCATTTATCCCATCCCCTAAAAGTAATAGGATTAGCGCTAATCTTACTTTTATATATGGGGCATAGCCCGACTCAACTCTCACATACAAGAAAGCCAAAAATGTACATGAGGGCCAAATCCGGTATAGTGGGTTCCGGAAAGTATGAACTCAATCATTAAGCCAGTTTAGTCGCCTTTTACGACAAGCAATGGCTACTGCAGCACTATTCTCAGGATCAGTTGATCCCGCCCCGGTGCCTGCACGGGGCTGTGAAGAATAAACAAGTGGGCCATGAAGGCCCTAATTCGCTCACCTGACTCCATGAACACCAGAGGAGAATGTGACATTGAGTTCATGTGTTTTAAAAAAATTGTGCTATTTTTAGATGGCGGTCATCTTGGATTAAGCGATGACTCTAATTTTACAAAATCTGAAAATGCTTCACCCAGCATCGGCCATGTGGTTCCTGAGAAAAAGACGTTAAAAATCTTGAATAAATGGACCTTTTGGTGGCCATCATGGATGACATAATCATCCGATTCCGACAAATATTGCACCAGAGTGATCGCCTCATTGATACCTTCAATTTGATATATGACATGACCATATTCAGTCAAAAATAAAATTTGACCCCATGGGCCACGCCCATTTTTGACCCCGGGGTCACCATTTTAACAACTTTCAAAGAGCAATGTACATCGATCATTCCTACCAAGTTTCGTCGAAATCCGGCTAGCGGTTTATGAGAAGAATTTTTTTTAAGAATTTATGCTATTTTTAGACGGCGGCCATCTTGGATTAGCGATGACCTCCATTTTAACAAATCTGAAAAGGCTTCACCCATGGACCATAACTTTTAAGTTTGGCTACCATGGGCCAAGCGGTTCATGTGAAGAAGAATTTTGAAATCTCTAATAAAAGAACCTTTTGACATTTCGGCAGCCATCTTGGATGACATAACAATCCGATTTGGACAAAAAAATGTACCAGAGTGATCGCCTCATTGATACCTTCGATTTGATATATAACATGACCATATTCGGTCAAAAATAAAATTTGACCCCACGGGCCACGCCCATTTTTGACCCCGGGGTCACCATTTTAACAACTTTGAAAGAGCATTGTACATCGATCATTCCTACCAAGTTTCGTCGAAATCCGGCTAGCGGTTCATGAGACGAAGATTTTTTAAGAATTTATGCTATTTTTAGACGGCGGCCATCTTGGATTAGCGATGACCTCCATTTTAACAAATCTGAAAAGGCTTCACCCATGGACCATAACTTTTAAGTTTGGCTACCATGGGCCAAGCGGTTCATGTGAAGAAGAATTTTGAAATCTCTAATAAAAGAACGACCTTTTGACCTTTCGGTGGCCATCTTGGATGACATAACAATCCGATTTGGACAGAAAATGTACCAGAGTGATCGCCTCATTGATACCTTCGATTTGATATATGACATGACCATATTCGGTCAAAAATAAAATTTGACCCCACAGGCCACGCCCATTTTTGACCCCATCCCGGGGTCACCATTTTAACAACTTTGAAAGAGCATTGTACATCGATCATTCCTACCAAGTTTCGTCGAAATCTGGCTAGCGGTTCATGAGAAGATATTTTTTAAGAATTTATGCTATTTTTAGACGGCGGCCATCTTGGATTAGCGATGACCTCCATTTTAACAAATCTGAAAAGGCTTCACCCATGGACCATAACTTTTAAGTTTGGCTACCATGGGCCAAGCGGTTCATGTGAAGAAGAATTTTTAAATCTCTAATAAAAGAACGACCTTTTGACCTTTCGGCGGCCATCTTGGATGACATAAAAATCCGATTTTGACAAAAAATGCACCAGAGTGATCGCCTCATTGATACATTCAATTTGATATATGACATGACCATATTTGGTAAAAAAATAAAATTTGACCCCAATTTGACCCCACGGGCCACGCCCATTTTTTACCCCGGGGTCACCATTTTAACAACTTTGAAAGAGCAATGTACATCGATCATTCCTACCAAGTTTTGTCGAAATCCGACAAGCGGTTCATGAGAAGAAGATTTTTTAAGAATTTATGCTATTTTTAGACGGCGGCCATCTTGGATTAGCGATGACCTCCATTTTAACAAATCTGAAAACAAAAGACTTCACCCACCTGAACCATAATTTTAGTTTTAAGTTTGGCTACCATGGGCCAAGCGGTTCATGTGAAGAAGAATTTTGAAATCTCTAATAAAAGAACAACCTTTTGACCTTTCGGCGGCCATCTTGGATGACATAACAATCCGATTTCGACAAAAAATGCACCAGAGTGATCGCCTCATTGATACCTTCAATTTGATATATGAAATGACCATATTCAGTCAAAAATAAAATTTGACCCAAATTTGACCCCACGGGCCACGGCCATTTTTGACCCCAGGGTCACCATTTTAACAACATTGAAAGAGCAATGTACATCGATCATTCCTACCAAGTTTTGTCGAAATCCGGTTGGCGGTTCTTGAGAAGAAGATTTTTTAAGAATTTGTGCTATTTTTAGACGGTGGCCATCTTGGATTACGTAATAACGTCATTTTAACAATTTTGTAATCCCCCTACCTAAGGACCATGACCATGAAGTTTGGTGACCATAGGCCCAATGTTTACCGAGGAGAAGACGTTTGAAAATGTTCACGGACGACGACGACGACGACAGACGACGGACGACGACGGACACATTGCGGTAACAATAGCTCACATGAGCTTCGCTCAGGTGAGCTAAAAACAAGAGGGCCATGATGGCCCTAATTCGCTCACCTGACTCCATGAACACCAGAGGAGAATGTGACATTGAGTTCATATGTGCTTTAAATTGTGCTATTTTTAGATGGCGGTCATCTTGGATTAAGCGATGACTCTCATTTTACCAAATCTGAAAATGCTTCACCCAAGGATCTTAACTTACTATGAAGTTTGGCCAGCATCGGCCATGTGGTTTCTGAGAAAAACACATTCAAAATCTCGAATAAATGGACATTTTGGCGGCCATCATGGATGACATAATCATCCGATTCCGACAAATATTGCACAAGAGCAATCGCCTCATCGATACCTTCAATTTGATATATGACATGAGCATATTCAGTCCAAAATAAAATTTGACCCCAATTTGACCCCACGGGCCACGCCCATTTTTGACCCCGGGGGTCACCATTTTCACAACTTTGAAAGAGCATTGTACATCGATCATTCCTACCAAGTTTCGTCTAAATCCGGCCAGCGGTTCATGAGAAGAAGATTTTTTAAGAATTTATGCTATTTTTAGATGGCGGCCATCTTGGATTACGTAATGACGTCATTTTAACAATTTTGTAATTCCCCTACCTAAGGACCATGACCATGAAGTTTGGTGACTATAGCCCCAATGGTTACCGAGGAGAAGACGTTTGAAAATGTTCGCGGACGACAGACACATTGCGGTAACAATAGCTCACACGAGCTTCGCTCAGGTGAGCTAAAAATACAATTATGATAAATAATAAGCCTTAATCGAGTAAAAAAACAACAACACTTGTTTGATTGAGGTGGTTATATATATGTGAAATGAAAAGTTCTGGATCAAGACCGAACGAAGTGATGTGGTTCAGAACGCCCATTTCACATATATATCCATATCGACGATTTTCGTCTCGTGGTGTGGTATGGGCGATACCACTAGCTGGGCGTCATATCATGAACCTATATATGTTGCGGGGAGTGTAGCTCGTCTCAACTCTGAGCTACATGCCCGTACCCTACTATGGGCTAAATATCTGATGACAGTCCTGTCGATCAGCATAGTCTATCCTAATTGAAGCTGAACAAATTATATTATTGCTGGGATATGTGTCTAGGAATTACAGCTCAGCAACAAGCCGAGCTACCTAGCTCAGCAATGTTATGAACTGCTTAGCTGAGTGACTTTCCGAGCTGAGCTACGTCGTGAACTGCTCAGCTCATCGATGTTCTGAGTTGTCTACCTGAACTGTCCTATTCTCAGCTCACAGCCTCACTGTCGGTATTGCAGACCTGTTTACCCTGAGCTGACACCTTCAGTAGTCCAAAGGGTATCTGTCAGTAGTTTTAGCTAACTGTCAGTAGTTTTGCAGGAGAGGGGCATTGAAGTGCCGAAGGCCTCGACAGAGGGGAGAGTACAAGGGTGTGCTAACCCCCTCTCGTAAGGGCGAAAAATTTTGAAATCTAAGATGCAAGATCCTGCATTCTGAGAACATTTGAGTGCCTTTTAATCCATATTTTGTAACCTAAAAACAGGCATTTTCTTACTGGGAATAGTCAATAGATCAAGTTTTTTAAATTGTATTATGTTCAAACGGTTTTATTTAGCATATTTGACTACACGTATGCATGAACAATGTGCAACAAATAAAAAACACGAACTCTGGACATAACTAGATTGGTCAGTAAGCGAGGCTTACGGAATACCCCCCGCGTGGGCCCAGGTACCCTTAAAATATGTACAAATTTCCAAGTGTGTGGGCTTGTGACCTTGACTCTGGGATTAGCGCGAGCGGTATGAACGTGAATTTGTCACAGGGTGGTAGAGGTCCGACCTTCCATCATGGATTATCTCCCCCTTTCGGACTCAGAATTTCCCATTTTTTCCTTGTAACTTGAAAAACTTTTTCACCTTCATACCTACGCGCCTCATATTTGCTATGTAGCTTCGTTATCATGTGCAGATGCGCAAAGTGAATTCGGATTTTTCATCCGACCCTCCATCATGGATTATCTACCCCTTTCCGACTCAGAATTTCCCATTTTTTCCTTGTAACTCGAAAAACTTTTTCTCCTTCATACCTATGCGCCTGATATTTAGTATGTACCTTCGTTATCATGTGCAGATGCGCAAAGTGAATTCCCATTTTTGATCTGACCCTCCATCATCGATTACCTCCCCCTTTCCGACTCAGAATTTCCCATTTTTTCCTTGTAATTCGAAAAACATTTTCACCTTCATACCTATGCGCCTCATATTTGCTATGTAGCTTCGTTATCATGTGCAGATGCGCAAAGTGAATTCGGATTTTTCATCCGACCCTCCATCATGGATTATCTCCCCCTTTCGGACTCAGAATTTCCCATTTTTTCCTTGTAACTCGAAAAACTTTTTCACCTTCATACCTACGCGCCTCATATTTGCTATGTAGCTTCGTTATCATGTGCAGATGCGCAAAGTGAATTCGGATTTTTCATCCGACTCTCCATCATGGATTATCTCCCCCTTTCGGACTCAGAATTTCCCAATTTCCCATTTTTTCCTTGTAACTCGAAAAACTTTTTCACCTTCATACCTACGCGCCTCATATTTGCTATGTAGCTTCGTTATCATGTGCAGATGCGCAAAGTGAATTCGGATTTTTCATCCGACCCTCCATCATGGATTATCTACCCCTTTCCGACTCAGAATTTCCCATTTTTTCCTTGTAACTCGAAAAACTTTTTCACCTTCATACCTATGCGCCTGATATTTAGTATGTACCTTCGTTATCATGTGCAGATGCGCAAAGTGAATTCCCATTTTTGATCTGACCCTCCATCATCGATTACCTCCCCCTTTCCGACTCAGAATTTCCCATTTTTTCCTTGTAACTCGAAAAACATTTTCACCTTCATACCTATGCGCCTCATATTTGCTATGTAGCTTCGTTATCATGTGCACATGCGCAAAGTGAATTCGGATTTTTCATCCGACCCTCCATCATGGATTATCTCCCCCTTTCGGACTCAGAATTTCCCATTTTATCCTTGTAACTTGAAAAACTTTTTCGCCTTCATACCTACGCGCCTCATATTTGCTATGTAGCTTCGTTATCATGTGCAGATGCGCAAAGTGAATTCGGATTTTTCATCCGACCCTCCATCATGGATTATCTCCCCCTTTCGGACTCAGAATTTCCCATTTTTTCCTTGTAATTCGAAAAACTTTTTCACCTTCATACCTACGCGCCTCATATTTGCTATGTAGCTTCGTTATCATGTGCAGATGCGCAAAGTGAATTCGGATTTTTCATCCGACTCTCCATCATGGATTATCTCCCCCTTTCGGACTCAGAATTTCCCATTTTTTCCTTGTAACTCAAAAAACTTTTCACCTTCATACCTACGCGCCTCATATTTGCTATGTAGCTTCGTTATCATGTGCAGATGCGCAAAGTGAATTCGGATTTTTCATCCGACCCTCCATCATGGATTATCTCCCCCTTTCCGACTCAGAATTTCCCATTTTTTCCTTGTAACTCGAAAAACATTTTCACCTTCATACCTATGCGCCTCATATTTGCTATGTAGCTTCGTTATCATGTGCACATGCGCAAAGTGAATTCGGATTTTTCATCCGACCCTCCATCATGGATTATCTCCCCCTTTCGGACTCAGAATTTCCCATTTTATTATATATTATATTTACTACCACATTGCTACCACATTCCATGTGTCAAAATTAAAGAAAACAAATACAGTGGATATACCTAGATTCTGGATAATAAGCCTTCGTTGGCCAGTTACTAGAGCTATAAGCATACAAAAACAATTATTCAAAACTTTTTAAAACAATAAACTTATCGTAAAAGTGCTGTGAAACCAGATTTATCAAAAAGTGCTGTTTGTTTCCATGTCGTCCATTTTTTTAACGTATCATCCAGACTGTGACCTTAGACTCTGGATTTTTGTTGTTGGGTTATTCTCATCCTGTGGTGTGGCGCACCATCGGATCAGAGTGAATTTTCCACCATTTCCTTTGCCAGTCATAAATGACAATAATATTATCACAAGGCTAATAATCATACTGCAAGATGCTTTCAGATCACGTTTAATTTTAATTTGTGGTACATGCTATTTTACCATATTCATTAAATTGCACACTGCAGGCAGGATATATACCAACAACAAGATAATAACAATCTACAAACTGTAGAATATTATTCTGAGCATTTTTATAATCAACAGAACAATAAATTATATTAAAAACACGGAGTTTATATCTACATCTGTGTAATCAAATATAATTCTGTGTTAGTTTTTTATTGTTTTTCATATAAGACCTAGATATGGCAAGAAATCATACCACTTTCCCTGGTAGGCGTGTTTATGTACTAGTCTACATGCATTCAAAGTATTACTACAACTGTCTACAATGACAATTACCAGGACAGTACAATCTTCTACGGGGTACACACTGGTATACAGCATCTACATAGTACTACATAGTACTACAAGGTTCTACAAGGGTCTACAGGGGCACACACTGGTATACAGCATCTACATAATACTACATAGTACTACAAGGTTCTACAAGGGTATACAGGGGCACACACTGGTATACAGCATCTACATAGTACTACATAGTACTACAAGGTTCTACAAGGGTATACGGGGGGCACACACTGGTTTACAGCATCTACATAATACTACATAGTACTACAAGGGTCTACAAGGGTCTACGGGGGCACACACTGGTATACAGCATCTACATAGTACTACATAGTACTACAAGGTTCTACAAGGGTATACAGGGGCACACACTGGTATACAGCATCTACATAGTACTACATAGTACTACAAGGTTCTACAGGGGCACACACTGGTATACAGCATCTACATAGTACTACATAGTACTACAAGGTTCTACAAGGGTCTACAGGGGCACACACTGGTATACAGCAACTACATAGTACTACATAGTACTACAAGGTTCTACAAGGGTCTACGGAGGCACACACTGATATACAGCATCTACATAGTACTACATAGTACTACAAGGTTCTACAAGGGTCTACAGGGGCACACACTGGTATACAGCATCTACATAGTACTACATAGTACTACAAGGTTCTACAAGGGTCTACGGAGGCACACACTGGTATACAGCATCTACATAGTACTACATAGTACTACAAGGGTCTACAAGGGTCTACGGGGGCACACACTGGTATACAGCATCTACATAGTACTACAAGGTTCTACAAGGGTATACAGAGGCACACACTGGTATCCAGCATCTACATAGTACTACATAGTACTACAAGGTTCTACAAGGGTCTACAGGGGCACACACTGGTATACAGCATCTACATAGTACTACATAGTACTACAAGGTTCTACAAGGGTCTACAGGGGCACACACTGGTATACAGCATCTACATAGTACTACATAGTACTACAAGGTTCTACGGGGGCACACACTTGTATACTACATAGGTTCTACGGGGGCACACTTGTATACAGCATATAGTACTACAAGGGCTCGGGGGCACACACTGGTATACACATTACAAAGTATACATTGTATACAAGGTTTACGGGGGCACACCTTGTTAATACAGCATTTCTAAGTACTACTAGGTAAGGGGGCCACACAATTGTTATTACTGCATCTACAATAGTACGTACCAAGGGTTCTACGGGGGCCCAAAAAACATTGGATACAGCATCTACATATAGTACTACAACGTTCTACAAGGGTCTCTGATTTTAAGACCATTTTGTGCGAACTGAGTGGGCATATGCCTTGAGTATTTAATAGTATATCGCAAGGAAAATGAGTGGTGAGCTGTTGCAGATGCATAAAAAATGGGAAATTTCAAGTTGAATATTTTTCTCACAAATAATCTCCAAAACAAATGGACAGAAAATACCTGAATAGATAATAGTTACATTTAGTTAATATCTGCAATTTAAAAACACTTGACCATCAATGTTTGTGTATTTTAACCTTGTATACTCGATACCATCTACTTTCTATTCTATAAATTAAATATTGCCCTTCGTTGAAAGCAATATCACCCGTCATTTATCGCCTCGGGAGATAAAACTTTTTCGGGGAGATAATACAATAACACACACAATAGTCCCGTGAACATTGGGCAATATTTTTTTGGTATAATGTCAGACTGCATACATGTTTGTTAAATGAATGACAGGCCCGTAGCCAGACCTGTTTGAATGGGGGGGGGTCGTTTTGAAGGCCCAATGGGCCTGAGGTATATAGGGGGGTCTAAAAAAGTGGACCGCGATGCTAAAAAAGTGTACTTCGAGGCTGGGCGGGGGGGGGGGGTCGACGACCGCTCCGACCCCCCTGGCTACGGGCCTGAACTACCGGTAGGTACATTGCCATTACTTTTATTATATATATAACAAAATCGGTTTTCATGTTATAACAATGATTTAATAAATAATCGTATAGCTGTGATAACAATGTTGCTTTATAAGCATGACAATCACTTCAGCAATATGCCCCTACTGTAAGGCTAGAACATCTGTATGAAGAGACATCTTCAAGCATATTGTCAAGCATATAATGGATCATACAAACACAGAAATATATATTGAAACAATTTATAAACGCAACAGGGAGATACATGTACACATGTTGTTCACCCATTACATAATTTGGTAAAACATTTTATTATGAGGATAAATAGTAATTCAAGTCTAGCCAAATAACCCAGAATCGATAAATCACATTAACGTGGTGTGGTGCACTGCAGTCACAAGGATAATCACATAGCGTTGTCCAATAGCATGTCTTCCTTGTTGCGTTTTTAAATTGTTTCAGTATTTAATATGGGACGTCATTTTATTTTATATTTATATAATATATGTACTAAACTTTAGTAGATATTGTGGTACCTTATGAACTATAAGATATCTTATAATGTTTATAAGGTATCTTATATACTTCCTGAGAAATTGTTTATAATTGTGTATACTAAGATATTAAGGACTAACTTCATAGAACACCAACCTTTTGTTTTTGAAGACAATAGATTTGTATATGTAACTGAATACATAAAGTGTATCTGATCCTGATCGTCTGTACACTATACTGTACACTATACTGTGCATTGAGTTGCTATCTCGGCCATCTTTGCATGTACAAGCTATCGGCCAGTTTCACCTATTGTAGCGTTCGACATTGACAGCTCGGAAATTTGACAGATAAAGTAACACAAATTGTTGCAATATGTTGCAAAAAATAATTCTTTACAATAATCTATCCGTTATATGTAGCCCAAGTGAATACCAAATATATGATAAATGTGCCCATTTTTGAAAACATAGAAACCTCTACACATGCTACATCTTACCTGTACACACAGTATTTACCGTGTACACTGTATTGAGTGCAATAAGGAATATTGATTATGTATGTACTTGTGCTGCTATCTTGAAACGTGTTGCTAGCAGGCTTTAAGTGAAAAGGTTGTCATATGGTACCTGTAGTTCTAAAATTAGGTGAGTGGAGTGACATGATTATTTGCAGTGTAAAATGGCCATTGTAGATTTTGGAAATGACAGTAATTGTAACCAATGTAACAATCATGTGTATACATTGTAAATTATTATCCTTGCAGCATTTTGTAACAAATTCTATTAGTTCATCTGTCATATTTCTTGTGTGTGTGACAAACGCTACAAGAGGTGAAACTGACCGATGGCATGTAAATAATAAGATGGTCGGCAACTCCATGTGCCGTATAGGATACAATAATAAGAGAATGACACGTGTGATTTTGTACCTTCAGACAATTGGAGTAATTGCCTGAAATAGGCTTACAAAATTTACAATATTTTCCATAAATGGGGTCAAAAGTTCATGCGGAAATTTATTCAGACATATAAATTTGTATAAGGTATCAAATACACTGTATTGAATCTTATACACTTCAGTAGATACCTTATATAAGATAGCTTATATATTTCAGTAGATATATTGTATAACATTTTATATAACATATCTACTAAAATATGTAATATTTCTTATTAATTTTATTAGATTATGATATCTGTGTATAGTATATTTATAACATATCTACTAGTTTCTGGGATGTCAAGTTTTATGAATAACTAGTAAAACGGTGTGCCATAACTTGTGGCTGTGTCTGGATAAATGTTGCTTATGGGATTTGCGACGCATACGCAGTCTGATCATGATCAACACTATTTGATATTACACTAATGAAACACCTGTTATGCTGTTAACAAGAAATATAGACTATTATCAGGCTACATGAGTGCGCTATTTCATCACGAGCTACACTCGTCACAAAAAGCCACATTTCTCCAGTCACAGACACATTTAACTAATGCCAGCAGGCTAGGTTTATGGTTTACATTTCTAGATATAATGTGGGGTTGTAGCTCGATGGGTATATATAAGATGGGCATATAATTTATTTATTACCCTTTCAATTGTGAATATGTTAATTTATAGAAAAAAAAGCAGGCAACAATAGTCATATATTCATCATATAATCATGTAAGGTATACAAAGAATACATGAAGCTCATATGTATGTGCCATGGTCTCAAGAGGCCTAGCCAGGTTCTTGCTGAGTGGGGTGCGAATTGCAATTTAGATTGTGGGTATATAATACACCAAATATATAAATTTTTGCAACAAATTGTATGACACATACACGTATGTTCATCTCGTGATGTAAAATATAGATGCAATATTACTGGAAAAATATGAATATCTATACCCCTATAAGATACTTTTTATTTAATTAAACAGGTGAGCTGTTTCTCTTGAAATAATGCACGAGTGATTGGACCCTTGCGCTATACAAACATGTGAGTGTAGCGAATCCAGTTTGCATAGAGGTATGACCCAATCATAAGAGCATAATTTCAAGATAGTCAGATGGCCTGGTTAAATAATCATTCCACACATGATACTCTCACTATTCTGATATGTCCATGAACATAATTTGATTAACAATAATAATAATACTTTATTTTAAGAGGGT
This sequence comes from Conchocele bisecta, assembly GCA_029237695.1. NCBI lineage: Eukaryota > Metazoa > Mollusca > Bivalvia > Lucinida > Thyasiridae > Conchocele > Conchocele bisecta. The sequence goes on from CM055266.1 coordinate 24,105,199, forward strand.
TACACATTTAGTTTCAAACTCATCTTCCATGAGGCCCTCATAAATACATGTACATATATAAAACAGTGGATCACGTTACACAATAATCGAAGTAGACCTTGGCAATAAATTAATTAGCAGACTCTCATCCGATTTTTGTAAAAAAAATGGGGTACTTGGTAAACATTTATTTTTCATTGACATTGGTTTAAAATTAATGTATGAAACAATGTTTTATATATTTGTTACACTAAAAAAAACAAGATGAATGCAATTTACATGTACATGTACATGTAATCACAGGTGGGTGGGGATGAGAGTATGCAAATTAACCCTCTCTGGTCAAATATACATGCCAAACAACATGGAATATGGATTGATCACTGAGCGAGGATGAATGGATCACATGTGCTATATGCACATACCAGGCCTGGATCATGTTGGAATATATCAAGACACACATACATATGTCCACTGTGTCATAATGAAACGGAAATCATTGAGCAAGCTGAATGTATGCAAATGGCATATGCTCTGAGATATAAATGTTATTTGATTGCAAAGACAAGAGAGGAAATAATGTGATCAGGGATTGAACCACAAACTATATGTATTTACATTTTAACAAAATTAACGATTGAATGGGCATACAACCAGATTCAAATGCACAAATCTTCATAATGTGTGGGGCGGATGGGGGGGAGGTTATATTAATTATAAATCTTAGTAATTATTTGTTCATGTCAGAAGTTGTTTTGTTTTATTAATATACAAGTAGCTCTCAAAGATTCTGGTACCATTTATCACACATTTAATGTATTATGTACAGTACCGGTATTTACAAAACCATGAGCCCTTAGGCTTTCTCCTAATATCAACGCATTTGAAATGATACCATTCGATGGTACACTCTGGCCGTCGCACGCGATCATATTGCCGGATGCTGGCTTCTGGCAGCTGCAGAAGACTTCTTCTGTTTTTTTCTTCCTCATTACTTTCTGAATAATAACACAAAGTTATGAACATGCGTCATGTGCAGATGTCATAGAATATAGACTGCAACTAATTATAATAATGTCTTTCTCATACATGCATTTTTTGCAAATTGGTGCAAAATTTATAAAGGGGCAATTACGGTACCATGTTCCGCATGTGGGCATATATTCAAGCAGCCACAAGTTAGTTCTGCAAAGACGGTTGAAAAATCAGGCATTTCACTGTGATATTGGCACAGCCACAGCTTGTGCTTTGATGATACAATCTCAATTACATTTACATTATGCTTTAGCAATGACTGTGATAATTATTTTTAGTCTTGAAATTATAATATTATACCACCTACAGAAATGTCATGTCTCCATTCCAGACACTTTGTGAAAATTACTGTTAACAATACAGCAGGCTAAAACGGGATCGAACCCGTTTGCCCAGCCTTACATGACCGTAGCTGTTGATAGGCCGTTAAACACCAATAAACAAGCAAACAAGAAATCGCTAACAGTAATGGCTATCAATAAACAAGAGGGCCATGATGGCCCTAATTCGCTCACCTGACTCCATGAACACCAGAGGAGAATGTGACATTGAGTTCATGTGTTTTAAAAAAATTGTGCTATTTTTAGATGGCGGTCATCTTGGATTGAGCGATGACTCTCATTTTACAAAATCTGAAAATGCTTCACCCAGCATCGGCCATGTGGTTCCTGAGAAAAAGACGTTAAAAATCTTGAATAAATGGACCTTTTGGTGGCCATCATGGATGACATAATCATCCGATTCCGACAAATATTGCACCAGAGTGATCGCCTCATTGATACCTTCAATTGGATATATGACATGACCATATTCAGTCAAAAATAAAATTTGACCCCAATTTGACCCCACGGGCCACGCCCATTTTTGACCCCGGGGTCACCATTTTAACAACTTTGAAAGAGCAATGTACATCGATCATTCCTACCAAGTTTCGTCAAAATCCGGCTAGCGGTTCATGAGAAGAAGATTTTTTAAGAATTTATGCTATTTTTAGATGGCGGCCATCTTGGATTAGCGATGACCTGCATTTTAACAAATCTGAAAAGGTTTCACCCATGGACCATAACTTTTAAGTTTGGCTACCATGGGCCAAGCAGTTCATGTGAAGAAGAATTTTGAAATCTCTAATAAAAGAACGACCTTTTGACATTTCGGCGGCCATCTTGGATGACATAACAATCCGATTTGGACAAAAAATGTACCAGAGTGATCGCCTCATTGATACCTTCGATTTGATATATAACATGACCATATTCGGTCAAAAATAAAATTTGACCCCACGGGCCACGCCCATTTTTGACCCCGGGGTCACCATTTTAACAACTTTGAAAGAGCAATGTACATCGATCATTCCTACCAAGTTTCGTCGAAATCCGGCAAGCGGTTCATGAGAAGAAGATTTTTTAAGAATTTATGCTATTTTTAGATGGCGGCCATCTTGGATTAGCGATGACCTCTATTTTAACAAATCTGTAAAGGCTTTACACATGGACCATAACTTTTAAGTTTGGCTACCATGGGCCAAGCGGTTCATGTGAAGAAGAATTTTGAAATCTCTAATAAAAGAACGACCTTTTGACCTTTCGGCGGCCATCTTGGATGACATAACAATCCGATTTCGACAGAAAATGCACCAGAGTGATCGCCTCATTGATACCTTCAATTTGATATATGACATGACCATATTCGGTCAAAAATAAAATTTGACCCCAATTTGACCCCACGGGCCACGCCCATTTTTGACCCCCGGGGTGCACCATTTTAACAACTTTGAAAGAGCAATGTACATCAATCATTCCTACCAAGTTTCGTCGAAATCCGGCAAGCGGTTCATGAGAAGAAGATTTTTTAAGAATTTATGCTTATTTTTTAGATGGCGGCCATCTTGGATTAGCGATGACCTCCATTTTAACAAATCTGAAAAGGCTTCACCCATGGACCATAACTTTTAAGTTTGGCTACCATGGGCCAAGCGGTTCATGTGAAGAAGAATTTTGAAATCTCTAATAAAAGAACGACCTTTTGACCTTTCGGCGGCCATCTTGGATGACATAACAATCCGATTTCGACAAAAAATGCACCAGAGTGATCACCTCATTGATACCTTCAATTTGATATATGAAATGACCATATTCAGTCAAAAATAAAATTTGACCCCACGGGCCACGCCCATTTTTAACCGCAGGGTCACCATTTTAACAACTTTGAAAGAGCAATGTACATCGATCATTCCTACCAAGTTTTGTCGAAATCCGGTTGGCGGTTCTTGAGAAGAAGATTTTTTAAGAATTTGTGCTATTTTTAGACGGCGGCCATCTTGGATTACGTAATGACGTCATTTTAACAATTTTGTAATCCCCCTACCTAAGGACCATGACCATGAAGTTTGGTGACAATAGGCCCAATGGTTACCGAGGAGAAGACGTTTGAAAATGTTCACGGACGACGGACGACGGACGACGGACACATTGCGGTAACAATAGCTCACATGAGCTTCGCTCGGGTGAGCTAAAAACTCAGCCACAAATGTAATTTGATCTTGACTTTAAGCACAGTAGCCATATGGGTGAGCTAAAAAATTAAAACATGTATGATTACGGGTATAACTCAAGTATATGCGTTTTTAAGCCAATCCAACTTACAGTAACAGAGATAGCATGTAGCTGAGAATTTTAATGCAATCTTGGAGAGATGGACAGACATCGATTGCAGTTTTCTCAAACACATTACGCAGTAAATATAAACATTTGGTCACCAAATTCCTATTTATTTTTTCAGACGACAGATTCGGAAATGTATTCAAGTGCCTTTAATATTAAGAATATTAACAACAATATGTAAAATTTGGCAACAATGATTGGTACAAATATTGTCAAAAAGCATTAAGCAAAGTGCAGTGATTTTTCCACTGATACACGACATGAATCAATGCTAGTGTAGTCCAGTTTTCATTAGGCGGTCTGCCATGTTAAACAACTGGTCCTATGCCCCAGTACAAATGGAATCGACCAGCTGGCCCAGTTTGCCTGGAGATTTTTTGCACATAAACATTTTCACAATTTTTAACAAATCTAGAACAAATGCTGAATATCATTGTTTGCGGGCCACCAAAACATCGTTTGGGTCAGCAAATTTGTTATTGCACTGGCCTAGTGAACTGCTGATGTGAAAAGTTTGCAGTGTGAAGACTGATTATGCATAAAAAAGTGTGTTTCATGTTACCCAACCCAACTGAATTTTGTTTAACCCTGACCGCAATTATTCAGTAGAAAATCTGTTTTTTTATTCCATAAAATGTGGTTGCGGATAACTTTGTTCATTGTATTTGTCATTTTCTTTTTTTCCGGTGGTATAACATCATCACAACACTTTACTTTTACACCATGTTGACTGGAATATCGCAGAACAAAAATAAGAAAAATAAACGTTTAAAAAAAGCTCAGCGATAGCCCCTCATACACATTTATGTACTTGCTTTTTCATTATACCACCTTTTTCTTTAACATGTACATGCCCACTCAGTAGGCACAAAATGTTATTTATATCAGAGACATCATCCGAGACATTTTCTGGCAAAATAAATGTTTATTCACGATTATCCCACGTATTGATTGATTGGCACTATTATAAATAATTAAAAATTATCATGCCTCATTTGCATATGAAAATAGCCCGATACCACCGTGCGTCACTATCAGTAAAATATATGTTACTAAATGATTATATATTTATAGTGGGAACTCGTAATTTTTAGAACGGGTGGCATAGTGACACAATTATACACTTATTTAATTCTTATAAAGAACATTTGTGCCTACTGAGTGGGCATGTACCTTTAATCCATTGGCATTAATATTTGCCAATTTATTGGTTATTTATGCATTTTGTGGTACATATCGTCACCACCCTGTCAGTCTGTCTGTCCCAGATTTGTTAAACTATTCAGGTACCTACTATATCTGCATACTGTAAGTCGATTTGGCTTGAAACTTCATATACCGGTACTTATTTTGATTCTATAGCCCAGCCACCTATGCAAGGTTATTGTCAAATGAGTTAAATTTGTGTTCAATCTCCATAAGTACTACTGATTTCTTGTTTTCAATAACTATAAGAATATACAATGGATAATAATAAAGAAGGATTAAGTTTGAATTTAATCAGATGTCGATATTACCACAAAATTGCAGTTCACTGTTCCCAAAGTGCTACTAGGCAAAGTTCTAAGTTGAAAAGGGGGAGATAATCCATGACCCAGTTATCAAATCCAAAATCAAAATTCTCTTTAAAGGTACATGCCCACTCAGTAGGCACAAAATGTTCTTTATAGGAATTAAATAAGTGTATAATTGTGTCACTATTCAACCAGTTCTCTAAAATTTACGAGTGCCCGACATATAGATATACCGGTAATCTTTTTGTAATATTTATTTTACTGATAGTGACACACGGTGATATCAGGCTATTTTCATATGCAAATGAGGCATGGTATTTTTTAATTATGTATACTAATTAAATTTATTTATACTAATTAAATGCGTCACCTGAACAAATAATATGTTCGACAGATTATAAAGTATGATCATTGTATATAAAAAATAAATACAGATAATAAACAGTAAAGTCAGTTAACATTTTAAGGAAACACGGTTATCCCCCGTGATATCAGTGGGGAAATTTTACGTCTGTTGTAAAATGTATAATAATGCCAATCAATACGTGGGGTAATGGTGATTGAATGTCTATTTTGCCAGAAAATGTCCCAGATGATGTCTCGGATATAAAGAACATTTGGTGCCTACTGAACGGGCATGCACCTTTAAGGAAGATACATACCAAGTTTCAAGTCTCTAAATATGGAGGATAAATAGTAATGGTTGTTAACATTTTAAGAAAACACGGTTATCGCCCCTGATATCAGTGTGGACATTTGCGTCTGATATAAATTGTATAATAATGCCAATCAATACGTGGGGTTATGGTGAATGGATGTTTGTTTTACCACAAAATGTCTCCGATGATGTCTCTCATATAAAGAACATTTTGTGCCTACTGAGTGGGCATGTATCCTTAATGTACGGTATTTTGTTTTTATATAGTGACAATAGTCTACATAAACATCTATACATAAAACACACACAACAAATAAATATCCTTAATGTACGGTATTTTGTTTGTATATAGTGACAATATAAAATAAATAATGAAACTTACATGCACTTCAAAAAATAAAGTTAAATATTAAAACTTACAAGCAATTCCAAAAAATAATAATGATTATTATTAATACTAACACATACTTACTTGCAACAGTATACAGTCTATATGGCAAAATAAATGTCCAAATATACAACTTCAACTAAAAATGATTTCTGATCTGCTTATAGAGAGTCTGCTAATAATAATTATTTATTCTCTCAGTTCACAGGAGATGACAAGTTTAAGTTGATTTTGATTGGATAATTTGTCCAGTATACCGACCAATTTCAATCTGAATCCCATAAAGCACCAGTGGCTTACCTGTCTCTGTGGCTTATCAGTCTCCTGATGTTTGATGTTGTGCATCAAAGATCTGTTATCAGGATGCCCAGAGGGTGGTAACTGGAAGGTCAAACTGACCATCAAGACTTGTGTATTTTCTGTTGAAACTATCCCCTCTAAACATTAAACAAAAAGATTAATTCTTTTTTTCATTCTATTTTATAAATAACAACAAATAAATGTGATAAATTGTTATGATATACATACCTATGATATAAATACCTTAAACTTGGGTTTACTTAACAGTTCTTCACATGGCTTTTACTTCTTGTGTTTGCAGGTGTAAATATACCAGGGTAAATAGATGTAGATGGAAATCATAATTCACAATAATCAGCTTCTAATATACACACTGATTAAACTTCACACTACAGATAGATGTTCATCTCAGTTCACTTGTTACACTACAGTAAGTCTAAATTAAAGCACCATAGTATCACAATTCATTTCAGCAAATTGTGCTTTTCAGTAATTAAAATCAAGTTCATTAAAAGCATTTTTTATTAAATAACATGTTACAAGCAACTATATAACTGTGATGCAATCTAATATCAAATATGTAAACTGTAATCTGTAAGATACTATGGGAATTTGTAGTGTAGATAGTTGTAGTACCTGTATACTAGTACACAAACACGCCTACCAGGGAAAGTGGTATGATTTCTTGCCATATCCTGGACTGCTCATAATTCGAGACTCTAACGATATTAAACAACATGCGTAATAAATAATAAGAGTATAAACCTTTTTTTATTAGTTACATGCAAATATAATGCAATTATCTGTATATATATTGCGTTTACTGGCTTCAAAAGCACGGAGAAATGCAATTGTTTACTTTCAAAACACGCTCGTCTACAAATGGCCGCCTCCAGCGTACCGTGAAAGGTCGCGACCTCTGACCCTATGACGTCATATGCTCTTCTGGTGCAGGTGCCCGGTTCAAAAACACCACAAATTGTGTCTGCATAATGTACCATTGCGTTCAGGGGTCACGATACATATTGTTTCGAACTTAAATGATTAGACAAACGATTGCCAACTTGGAAAATATAATTTGCTAGATTAAACAAATTAAACAATATGAAGTTTCAGCTTGTTGGTTTTAATACTTTTTTAAAGTGGTAATGTCTATTTTTGGAGTAAGACATTTCAATCCCTTCTGCATGTGGTACTCGTCCACAATGGGAATAACAAAAACAGAGACCAGATTGCATATATCTGCTGATAAATGGAGGTATGGACTGATGTGGACGAACTTAAAAGTGACAATTTAAAAAAAAATAGGTTAAGGTGGTGACTGAATGAAAATCCATATTCCTACATTATTAGTGCCTTTCTACCTACAAATATTACGTGACCTCCATTGATAAACATGTAAACAACATACGCGTTCAAGCGAACTCATTTATGTGTAAGTTTTCCTATCGAAATCCGGATTTTAATGGAGGGGGTTAATGGGATTAGTGGAAAACACAACATTTAGGTGTGTTGTGTTGTTTGGCAATGCATTAGTCCTGTTTAAATCGCATTTTTCTAACTTGGCATTTGTGACCTTTCATCTGGCTTCGGTTGAACGAACAAGTGTAATGGAAGTGACGTAACCCGTAAATCTCGCGATAGAACGAGAAAATAAAAATGGTCTCGAATCTGTGCGGCTATCGAAGTTAGAGGATCGTATGATATATGATAAGACCCCCCAGTATAATGAGAAGCTCTCTTCTGGTAATTGGACAGCTACCAGTCTGTGTTTACATGACATTGACTGCTCAAAATGGCTAAAAATCCAGTGACGCAGACTGACAGAACCATGCTTTGTAAATCTTTTTCAATAATGATGTTTATGAGTGGACAAAAGTGGGAATAGCTGAAATACAACATTTTGAAGGTATCATACGATCCTCTAACTTCGATAGCCGCACAGATTCGAGACCATTTTTATTTTCTCGTTCTATCGCGAGATTTACGGGTTACGTCACTTCCATTACACTTGTGCGTTCAACCGAAGCCAGATGAAAGGTCACAAATGCCAAGTTAGAAAAATGTGATTTAAACAGGACTAATACATTGCCAAACAATACAACACACCTAAATGTTGTGTTTTCCACTAATCCCATTAACCCCCTCCATTAAAATCCGGATTTCGATAGGAAAACTTACACATAAATGAGTTCGCTTGAACGCGTATGTTGTTTACATGTTTATCAATGGAGGTCACGTAATATTTGTAGGTAGAAAGGCACTAATAATGTAGGAATATGGATTTTCATTCAGTCACCACCTTAACCTATTTTTTTTTAAATTGTCACTTTTAAGTTCGTCCACATCAGTCTAATACCTCCATTTATCAGCAGATATATGCAATCTGGTCTATGTTTTTGTTATTCCCATTGTGGACGAGTACCACATGCAGAAGGGATTGAAATGTCTTACTCCAAAAATAGACATTACCACTTTAAAAAAGTATTAAAACCAACAAGCTGAAACTTCATATTGTTTAATTTGTTTAATCTAGCAAATTATATTTTCCAAGTTGGCAATCGTTTGTCTAATCATTTAAGTTCGAAACAATATGTATCGTGACCCCTGAACGCAATGGTACATTATGCAGACACAATTTGTGGTGTTTTCGAACCGGGCACCTGCACCGGAAGAGCATAATGCTGCATATGACGTCATAGGGTCAGAGGTCGCGACCTTTCACGGTACGCTGGAGGCGGCCATTTGTAGACGAGCGTGTTTTGAAAGTAAACAATTGCATTTCTCCGTGCTTTTGAAGCCAGTGAACGCAATATATATACAGATAATTGCATTATATTTGCATGTAACTAATAAAAAAATGTTTATACTCTTATTATTTATTACGCATGTTGTTTAATATCGTTAGTCTCGAATTATGAGCAGTCCAGGATATTCTAACAATTTTGATTAAAACCTTACATGACCAAGGGCAAGGGCGATGTGGAATATTTTTCTCCATTTGACAGATAGGTGTCTTCTGCAAAAAATGTCTGGGAAACTGACAATGAAAGTTTCCGTGATTAGTGACAAATGCGGTTTACGAAAATTCCCGACGCGGGGGTAATCCCGACAAATGGTTATGCATCAGTCAATGTAAGTCCCCGCACCCCCCCTCCGGGGGAATAGCGGGGCTTATATTTTCGCTGCTGTGAAAGCCCCGGTAAAAGCCCCGCACTGCAGGGCATCATGAAATGTTAAGCCCCGGGGTATGCCCAGGTAAAGCCCGGTTAAAACCCCGGTAAAGCCCCCGGGGTGTGTCCCGGCCCATTTGTAAAAGCCCCGGTAAAGTCCCCGCACTGCGGGGCATCATGAAAGGTAAAAGCCCCGGTGTATGCCCCGGTAAAGCCCCGCCCCTCCCCCGGAGGGGGGGTGCGGGGATTCACATTGACTGATGCATTAAGCTACTGTATTTGCAATAAAACCATTGAGTAATGTAATAAATTCAGTATAATAAAACTTAATAAATTTATCCTTAAATTCAAAATGTCTTCCTCAAAACTATACTTTTCTAGATGAGTATACTTTGCAATGTTGGTGAAATAGTCTACAGAGACCAAATATTGAAATATGCAAACCTGCTTTGCCCTTGCAGCAGTAACACTGAAATGCCTTGCGCATATCGACCATGGCTGTCTCTGAAATTAAAATAAGTATTTTAAAATGTATACAACATCTCGGAAAACCCAGATTCAATAGTAAACCTCCATAGCAATAATTAAACTCGAAATATCTGTTTCAATTACCCAAAGAATATTTTTTAGACCACTGGCAGCCATCTTGAAATCCTTGACCTTCAATTCTGGACTGGCAGCACGATTTACCCAAATCTACCAAAATCTACCCAAATCTTCATTAAAAATAACATTTATGATTATATTTTATACGTTTTCAACATTATATCATTAGTATAAGTAGTATATAAGAGTCATAATGATACAAGTTTATATGGAAGCCACACACTACGTGTGGTGGCTTCCACACGAAACTTGTAATCATTATGACTCTTATATACTACTACCGCGAGACCATATATTTATGACATGAGAAGATACACCCTATTAGAGATAAAAATCCCTATGTTATACTCAGTATATATATACAACAATCTGTCATACTTTTATTACGAATAAAATAACAACTGACACCCTATTAAAGATAAGAAATCCATAAGTTATACTCAGTATATTTACAGCAATCTGTCACAAATATAAACTGACACCCTATTAAAGACAAGTTATCCATATACTCAGTATATATATACAACAATCTGTCATACTTTTATTACGAATAAAATATAAACTGACACCCTTATTAAGATAAGAAATCTATAAGTTATACTCAGTATTTTACAGCAATCTGTCACAAATATAAACTGACACCCTATTAAAGACAAGTTATCCATAGTTATACTAAGTATATTACAACAATCTGTCATATATTTATTACGAATAAATATAAACTTACACCCTATTGAAGATAAAAAATCTATTGGTTATACTCAGTATAATGCCTACCATAAAGCAAATGAGAGAGCAAGCTAAGAGTTGGGGAATTTCCCTAAGAGGTTTGAGACTCAAGAAAGATATAGCAGATAGGATAAGTGACGCGCGAGCCGTCGTCTACGAGGAGAGGCTGCGGCGTGCGGTTTCGACCGGACGACTGCCCGCCGACCCCGAAAAACGCTCCGAGAAATTGGAGAACGAGACGACGGCCAGTCTGCGCGCCACCACTTACGCGCAGCGTGTAAAAAAAGATCCCAGCGCACGTAGAAAACCCCTATACAAGGCGTACTACAATAAGATTTATCAAGGGTTGGTGGGGGGACCTCCCAAGAAGAGGAGAGATATCGCCAGAGCTTTGGTGGAGGAGGGTCCCAGGATTCTCGACAAAGAAGCCGAAGTTAGGGAAACTGTTGATAGGGGTAGGAGGAAGATAGTATGGACTTTCGAGAGGGGGGTAGACGGGGAGATCGCTAATCGCATAATGAATAAAATTCGCCCAGAGATGACCACGGCATGTTACCTGAGGTATTCGTGCTCGTATCGTATTAGGAACATAGAGGCCAACGCTACTATGATCTATCACAAACAATCAAAGGGCAGTCCGTGGATAAACGAGATAGCCAAAGCCGAGAGTTGGATATCCGATAGAGAGAAAGGTCGAATGGACATCGACAAAGTCGATAGACCAAACACAAAATGGACCTTCGTTCGCTGGATATCGGTCGAGGTGAAGATGATCATCGACGCGCAACAACTTCTCATGGGAGCGGGAAAACTCCCAGACTGGTTAAGACAGAAAAAGGGAATGTATTCCGTCGACACGTACGACGACTACATGTGTCTGTTTAGGTGCATAGCCATCCAACGTGGAGGGAGACCCGACGGGTGTTGTAGGAAGGCACGAGCTCTGGCTCGCGAATACCTCGGGCACGATAACGGACCGGGTAGTAAGGGAATCCCCCTGGATAATATTAAGACGGTAGAAGAGCGCTTCAAGATGGGCATTCGCGTTTACGAGCCCACCGCCGACGGAGTGTGGTACCTCATGAAGGTTCCGGCAAATTACGACGTGGTTGGGGGGAAGACAATGACGATAGGAATGTTTGGAGGTCACTCGTTCCTCATAACGAATCTCCGCAAGATGACGAACGAGTACGGGTGCACCGGATGTCAACAACGGTTCACAAAGTCGTGTAACATGCACAGGCACGCGACCACCTGCATGGGTGGGAAGACCGTGGTGACATGTCCAGGTAAGAGGGTAGAGAGACCACAGTCGGCCTACGAGAAGGCGTTCTATCCTAAGGGGTCAGCGAGTGTGAGGTCGATTCAATGGTTGAGCAGAGAAGAGGAGAGGGTGGGAAAGCACATACGTCACGCCAACTGCGGTCACGGTGGTGAGAGGTGGGTGGCCGGTGATCCGGTCGACGGTTACTGTCACGAGACCGAGACCGTGTTTCAGTTTCACGGATGCTACTGGCACGGGTGTTCGAGGCATTGCATGAGAGGTAACGCGAGATCGCTGTACAAGAGGACGAAAATTCAAGACGCCAAGATAAGGAAGGCGGGTTACGAGCTGGTGGTGATGTGGGAGTGCGAGTGGTTGAATGAGGTGAATACCTACTATCCACAATCGCCACGCGAGGAGGAGACGACTCTGTACCCCCACCAGATAGTCTACGATTCGAGGCGTACTCGACAAGTCAAAAACCACGCGACCCACCAAAGACCTGACCTTCGAGGTCGAGCACGTTCCTATATCGGTGTCGTTGGGGGATACGATGCATGAAGGGATCACACACCTATGCGAACGAGATCCCGACACGCTAGTCGAGAAGTTCGTGACCGAGCTGCAGATGAGAGGCAAGGCAATCAGGGAGGGGGTTAGGAAGAAGTATCTGCTGGCCGACATAGATATGTTATCGAAGTCTCAGCAAGCAAAGATTATTTCTTGGATTGACCAAGTCCCGGTGGTGGGGTTCAACTGTAGCAGGTACGACCTGAACCTTATCAAGCAGTACTTTGTAGAGAAGTTGGCGGCCACCGTGAATAAGGTGATGGTCGGAAAGAGAGCCAGCACGACGATGTTTCTGTTTACCCCGGAGTTTAGATTTCTCGACATCATCCAGTATCTGGGACCCAGTACCACGTACGACCGGTGGGTTAAGGCGTACGACTGTAAAACGGTAAAGTCTCACTTTCCATACGAGTGGTTCGATAGCGCGGACAAGCTCGACCATCCGGGGCTGCCAGACTATCCCGAGTGGTACTCGAAGTTGAAGGGTGAGTTCCTTCTATCGTTGTCCGAGTGGAAAGAGTGTAAGAAGGTATTCCGAGAAAAGGGGATGAAGACGTTCAAGGAATGGTTGCAACACTACAACGACTTGGATGTAGGACCGTTACTAGATGCTCTGACTAAAATGACGGAGTTCTACAAGGGAAGAGGCGTGGATATAACTCAAGGATGCTGTGTCTCTGCCCGGTGTTTCCCTTCAGTACCTACTCCGCGGGTCGATCGATGGGAAGGCGGACACGCCCGAGCTGTGGTCACCGAAGTCTGAAACTTACGAGATGATGAAGCAGGGATTGGTCGGTGGTCCGTCCATAGTATTCTCCAGATACGCCGAGGCTGGAAGGTCGACGATCAGGGGTCAGGTGGGGAGTCGGGAGGAGAAGATGTGCAAGGCGGTGCTGGGGTACGATGCCAATGCTCTATACCTATCTACTCTGTCGAAGGACATGCCGTGTGGTGAGGAGCAGATATGGACGTGTGACGACCCGGAAAGACAGTCGTATATAGACCGTTTCGTGAGGAAGGTCAGGAGTGAAAAGTGGTTCGGATTTGCGGAGTTGGATATAGAGGTCCCTGAAACGTTGAGAGACAAGTTCTCGGAAATTTCACCGCTGTTCGTTAATCGAGAAGTCGATGAGAACGAGGTTCCACAGCACATGAAGGACTACCTGGCCGGGACCGGGAGGAAAAGAGTCGAAGGACAGAGAAAGCTCGTGGGGGCAATGTCCGCCAAGAAGATGATCATATACTCCCCGCTGCTAAAATGGTATCTGGAGCGCGGTCTGATCGTCAAGGCGGTGCATAGGGTGATAGACTACACGCCCGGCAAACCGTTTCAATGGTTCGTTAAAGAGGTCACCGCTGCTAGACGGACGGGGGACGTCGACAAGAGCAAGGCGGTGTTGGCGGAGATATTCAAACTGGTTGGCAACGCGTGTTGTGGCAAGCTGATAGAGGCGCAAGAGAGACACCTGAACACCACATATACGAAGGATGAGAAGACTGTCGATCGGGCACTGAGGTCGGCGTGGTTCGAAGACCTGGAGGAGATTTGCGAGGCTTACGATATATCGAGCAGGAAGACTCGAGTGGTGATCAACAGACCGTTTCAGTGTGGCATAGCGGTCTACCAGTTGGCCAAGCTCCGGATGCTGGAGTTCTACTACGATTTCTTGGACAAGTACGTGGATCGCGGAGATTTCGAACTGATACAGATGGACACTGACAGCATGTACTTCGCGCTGTCGGAGAAGACGCTGGCGGCGGTGGTGAGAAAGAATATGAAGAGAAAGTTTAATAAGGAGAAGACCGAGTGGTTGGCGTGGGACGTGTGGAGCAACAGAACTCCGGGACTGTTCAAGCTGGAATTCGAAGGGGATAGAGCCATCGCTCTGTGTAGCAAGTGTTACTACTTGAGCGGTGATGGAAAATCTAAGCACTCGGCCAAGGGGATGTCGAAGAGATCTAACGATCTGACTTGGGGGAGGTTTAAGAGTGCTCTCGAAGGGGGCAGGGATATGGCGGAGAACAGGGGATTCCGAATGATTAACGGGGTGATGAAGACGTACTGTCAACAAAAATTAGGACTCTCGGCGTACTACGACAAGAGGAGAGTGATGGAAGACGGGTTACACACCGAGCCTATAGGAAAGGTAAAAAAAAAAGAAAGAACTCTGAGAGAGAATACTAAAGACTGATGATCCGGGGGTAGCTGAGTGTCAGAAGGCACCGCAAGAAGTTCTTCGCGAACAAACCATCGAGATGGCCCATCATCCAAATAGTAGAGCACGGGCTCATCGGGCTTGGTAATAGATCGATCTAGATGATATACATTGAGAGACCACACGGGATCAGTCGCGCGGCGGCTGCCACCTTCGAGCTCTCCCGGTTGATAGAGGTACCGGACGTCAATATCCGATGGAAGCCGTTGCTCCTCTAAACCAATGGGTCGCCCGCGCGAGACGGCAGAGGGCTCGCTCGTCACCCTTTTAAACTTGATAGCATCTACAGGCTTCTTACCTATCAATCTGGTCACCTCTCCGTTCAGTGCGGAGACCACGGCGGGCAGTCTGGCCACCCACTCGGTCGATCGCGAATGAGGGTCTACAAGTTCTTTAGCGTATTGGTGTCCGAACAGTCTCTCAACCAGGGTTCGATTGAAGCGTTCCACGATCCCCTGGTCCCGGTGGATGTTGACGCGGCCGCGTCTGACAGAAACTTCGTGCTTAGACAATAGATGAGAGACCGCGCCCATGAACTCGCGGCCGGGATCGACCTGGAGAAGATTCGGCCATTTGAGAGGACTCCTCTTATATATTCGGGAGAGAGCCTCGGCCACCTCCTTAGACTCTTTAGTGGCCAACGGCTCAGCCCCCTTATAACGACTCGCTACGTCAACGACTGTCAGCGCGTACTTGTACGTCTTACGACCGACGCAATCGTGAGGGAGAAACAGGAGATCCGCTTGGTGAACTTGGTTCGGTACCGGCACGTCGAATTTCGGGCGCGGAATATTGTGAGGCGCGGGTAAATAGATCTGCCAGATGGCCTGCTTCTTGAGCCATTCCTTGACAGCGTTTTCTGAAACCTTGGTCGCCGCCGCGAGGTTCTTGATGGCAGCGAGTCCCATCCAGTAGCCGTGGGGGCTATAGTACGCGTTCGCTAGCTTGCGCGTTAGGCGAACCGATAGTTTGGTATTAAGTTTGCGCGTGTTCATCGTATGCGATGTATTCTAATATATCGGACAATCTCCAACATGCCCTCGCCAGATCGTCCGGTAACTGATTCGATAATAATAAACCTTTGTTGGAAGCACAATCGCGATTGGGGGTTAAGTTCTGAAGGAACTTGGGAAAATCTAATCCCCCAGGATTGGTGGAGGAATCTAACATCCGCTTTGCGAAAAGGGTGGCCGCTTTTTCGTCCTCCCGCCACGTCTCGAGAGAATCTCGGGCCAGACGAATCATACCCTTTGCACCAACCATGCGGTGTTTAAGGGCAGTGTAGCCTACATCAATCATAGCAAAATAAAGTACGTCAACTGACATCGTTCTATATATATATATTTATAAAAAAAGTTATTTAAAATAATTAATTTAAAATCTCGATTGAATATAGTAGCCGACGAGCCCCACCACACCCATTCCCACGACGATGAACGCGATCTCGCGGTCTTTTTGGGGCTCTGACGGTACATAGAAATCTGAAAGTTGGGGCTCACGATCCAGCGGCGCGAGACTTTGTGCGGATATGCCAGCGCGTACTCGCGGTTGGCTTCTTCAACGTTCTGAAAAGTTTGTGCGGCGTGATTTTCGCGGCGAAGCTCTTCATTGACCCAGTCAAGATGGGCGGTTCGTTTTTTCGACCACACTTCCATTTGCCACGCTATTGAGTTGTTCTCACAGCTAAATGCATCGGACACTTAACGCTCCTCATCCACGTTTGAGCTTTTCATTTTAGAGAATATAAAGTTGCTACCGCTGAACGCCAATGCGTTTACAAGCGCACCACCTACTATTACTGCGATTGAAGCCATTTATTTCCATATATTAACTGGTAGAATTCCAGCTTTAACTAGATAATCTCGGGTCCAAACTGCGGCGTCTAAGGTCGCGAGCCCTACGTCTCTCGCAGTAAAGTCCAATTTGGGAGCGGATCCTCCTAGGGCCATCTTTGATAGTCGAGCATACCCGATACTGAAACCCGATATCACCACGGCGTGATAAAGCGCATTCACTAACATTTTACCGTCTTGTTCAGCCATTATAATTATTGCATATAAAAGGGGTCGCGATCAATGTTTAAATGGGGCGCATCCAATCGCGATTGGTGTTTCGTAACTTTCTTCTGAACACTGGCTGGTTGTTTTTTCGATAATATGGGGTATTTCCACACGCACAGGGCACCAACAACTGCCAGACCACCACCAACAACCCAACTCCAATTCACGAATTTGGGTTCAATCGGATTCGCCCAACCTCGATGGGTGTTGAGTGTGCTTCCAATTCGTGAATGGGGGGTTTACTCAAACCGCTGTCTTCAGATGTTTTGCTGTCTCCATCCCCGATTGCAACGACTGTTTAGCCTCTCGAAGCTCGGCGAGTATTTTATCTTGTTTAACTTTTCGGGTGGCAGCTGCCGCCCGCCCAGCTGCCTGTCTTTTGGTTATTTTTTTATATGCGGTATGTCATCCAGTGGCGGAGTAACACTCGGGTTCGATTGGGTTGGAGCAATCGGGTTCAACTCCGTCACTCTCGCGGGTGTGTCTTGTGTCATCATTTATAATATTAGGGCTTATAGTTCGTGGGCATATATGTCCAAATTGACAGTGTTTACCCGTGGTCAACGCGGTTGTCAGCGGAGCTAAGTACATTCCAAACTCGTGATAAATTGAGCAGCAGGCTGTTCTAAGAGTGTGACCTATAAAAGGGTCAGTCTCTAGATCGTCATCAATCCCGCGGTGTTTGGTATAGGGAGAAGTATACTAACGGCGGTTGCGTACAAATGAATAGCCGCCGATCCGAGAGTTTTTGTCATCTCCGCTCCCAATTTGGATTCGTATCGCGCATACATTTTATCGATCTCCGCATCTGACATCTTATCCACCTGAAAAACTGAGAGACGCCTACCGAGATAATGCTCCGATTGTCCCCCAGCAACCAGCGCAGCTAGCCGCTCTCGTCGCGCCGCATTTTCATTTTCATTCGGAGTCGTTGCACTCAACCCAATACCAACCGCCGTTGGAGTTGATTCCGATTGCTCTGTCGGATCATTATCTATGTTGGCAGTCGGAGTTGAGGTTTCTTCTATTAGCTGATCGAGAAGTTCGTCGCAATTCATTTTTCTTAAAATTAATTTAACTATTCTAACAAGTCTCATCACTTTAACATATTGCAAAGCACACCACCCGATACTTATGATCACCATTATGCTCGCAACAAAGCTCGCAGCGGAGCACCAAATTGTTAACATTGTTAACCATTGTTCAGCATTTGTTCAACATTTGTTAAGCATTTGTTCAGCATTGTTCAGCAATTGCTAAGCATTGTTCAGCATTGTTCAGCATTTGTTCAGTAATTGCTAATTAATTATAAAATTAATTGATAACTTCGTAAGTAGTTGGTTGATCAGTCTTTAGCAAAAGCTTGGCGTGCTTAGTTTCCGAAAGCATCTGTCGAACCTCCAGGCGCTCCTCGCGCGTTGGGATAACGTAATTCTCTCGAAGACAGTCATCGAATGAGTCTCGGTCCTTGCAGTGAAAGAGGGCGACCCATTTCGTTTGCTCGCGCAGATCCTTGCGGACGGCGTTGTACTTTTGAGTGGATATCCATACGCTTTGCCTAGCATGGCGGCCAGAAAATGCGAGCTCGGAGAGCATGTCCTTCTTTTTGGTCATCGCCGCCTTGGCCGAGCAATCGTCAATCACGTATAGGGTGGGCTCACCCTGGAATTTTTGGTATAAACCACGCAACCAATCGTGAAGCCTATCACCGGGGTCAATAACGTATACCTCTGGGTCGGTCCATATCCACGGGCGCCGCTGATAAGTATCGTTGTGCCGCACAGTGGGACACAGGATCACAATATGACGAAAGGCATCGCAGTAGGAGCCCTCGAGCAAGTCTAGGATGAAAACCGTTTTTCCGCATCCTGTCTGCCCACATATTATGGCAGAGTGGGCATCTCCAATCGTGAATTGGTATTGATTGTTAATTTTCTTAATTAATTCTTTAGAATTATCAAATTTATTAATTAATAAATCGTTAGATGATTTTTTTATTAAATCAATAGAGTGCTGAGACGTATCGGCCATCTTCGATGTTGAGTTGTGCGTCTGTAATTATATATAAGTACACGTTCAATGGCCCGGCTCCGTCTGCCTCTTTGGTTATCTGGATCGTCACACCCTCGCTAGCGTTCTCAACTTGGCGTCCGCTGCCGTGTATTTGGTCGTCGTCGCTGGCTCGCATGTCTAGCCATAACGCGTATTTGGTATTCAGGGAATCCGCGAGGGAGACGGCCGAGAGATGCAGGTCTTTGGCAACTGCCGCAACCTCCGGAGAGCGCTTAGAGCCGGCAGCAAACTGCTTTCTTACTTCGTCCCACTGCTGGTGCGCGCGAAGACCCGCGCTGTAGAGTTGATTGGGTACTCCCTCGATCGTCACCTCTACCTTCGTGATTTTGGGGTTATAGAATTTGTCGGTTTTTCTAGCACCGAACGCGAACCGAGCATCCTCGAACAACATCAGTATACCTTTCATCGAGCGGGCGGGTACGTTGACATTAATATTCCACAATGTGTCACCTTTGTCTTTCGTCATCTTGCGATGGCGAAGAACTCGGTTCGTCAAAGTATGGCAACAGCGCCGCTCTGTGTACAGGGTTCTGATCAATCGCGCGAGTTCGGGCATCGTGACCATGTCGTACTGCAGCAAAACATTATCGATCGTATACGTCGATAACATGTCGCTGGCTATGAGAACTCGGCCGTAGTCGTTGAACGTTAGTTCGTGTTCGAGGCGGTCAGCCAAAGCGCTCTGATAGTAGGGCATGTGAGTCTCCAGCAGCTCAAAGTCGAGCGGGATGTAGAAGCGGTTGCCGTAAGCGCCCGCGACCGCGTTGTCGCTCGCGTTGTTTTCTGCCTTGTTAGCAGCCCCGATTCTAAGTCTGGTTACGTTCTTATTTTTGCTGGTGTCAATACCCTGATAGACGGCGTTTTCGCGTTCTTGCGCCGTCTTCCATAGGTCCTGATAACAATGGTAGACGTCGCTGTCATCGATTGACATCACCTCATTACCAGAAATTTTTATCATGGTCTTCTTGACGATGGCGCGACCAAGGTTCTGAACGACGGTTCGGTCCGCGTACGTCGATGTAAGCGAAATAGTGAAAGCGAGGCGAACAGTACCCGGCACAATGACGTCGTTAGCTCCGAGGTTGGGGAAGCGGACCAAGAGCTGCTGGTTCTGGTCGATCGTCGATGGGTTGTTCGTAATAACGACACTCTGTCTCACGCCTTTTGCCCCGAGGGGCTCACGTAGTCTGCGGTATGGATTGAGTTTGCGACCTTATTGACTCGAAGACATAATTTAGTGAATCTATATTAAACCCGTATGGTTTTGTCTTTAATACATAATTAATTTTAAGAAATTATAAATATGGCTGATTACGATAATGACATGTATGAAATCGGCAGAGACGATTACGTCGATGCGGATGATGATGACATAGATGATTATAATGACGAAACGCCCTTGATACAGCCTCCAGTTCCAATCCAATCGGGGGAATTAGGTGGCGCTACTACTAGTCAAAGTCGGGAATTACTCGAGGGAGCTGTAAACGACTACTACAACAGTTTGGCAGAAAAAGGTCTGGTCCCATCTGTCGGTCGCGACTACTCCAAGTTCAAATTTGATCTGAACGGTAGATTGCGACTAAAAGCAGCATCAAATATCCCAATCATCAACACGAGGACCGGTAAACCCCTAGCGCTGGGTACCATTGCCGGAAATCCGGGCGGTGGCCAACTCGTAAGGAGCGAACTAGGATTCGTAGATTGGAAGAAGAATACGAATATTATTTTGAGGGCCGCAGCTGTAAGGGCCGTAAACAACCTAAAAGATAAGATGGACGACTCGACAGTTTCTATCGAGCTCAGCGAGCTCAGCGAGCTCAGCGAGGTCCCTCAAGTGGCCACCGACGTTATTAACGCGGTGGAGACCACGTTCAGCGAAAACGAAATACTCAACCTCGAACAAGGGTCTAACGATGACCCACCGTTACCTCTTCGCGAACTCCGGGGCCTCGATAAGGTTATACAAACGGTCCGGGGCGAACTGGTCCTTAACCTCGCCAAACTCTCGTCGCTGGATGAACATATCGCGCTAAGATAAAGAAAAAAAACTGGAGGAAGCTGGTGACGATAGAGAATCTACCGAGCGGATCACCGAACGCCTGCGGTCGTTGCGGGACGAAAGAGAAGCTCGCTTGCAGGCTGCATCGACTAACCGTGAGGCTCTCCGCACCCAAATAAGTCGGATTCGCGAAACAATCTCGAGGGTCCTGCACGAGGAGACGACACTCGGTGAGCGTCTTCGCACTCTGTTCAGAGAACAGGGCATCACGATAGCAAGCATCCTCGTTGCTATCAGCATGACTATATCGACCATAGTTCTAGCTTTCACTGGTGGTGCCGCACCAGCACCCGCACCAGCACCCACACCACCACAGCCCGCGCCATCAGGCGGAGCCAAGGAGTGGGTAAAAAAACAACTAAAAGCCCTCGCCAGTCTCCTGGCTAAATTAGCCGAAAAGGCGGCTGCCGCACTACCTGGACTGATCGGAAGTATCGTTTCTTACTTGCTATCTATATTATCAAAAACGGCCGGATGGCTAGCCAAAAATACTGGGCTTTAATCGTGGCAATCGCCGGTCTCCTACTATTCTTCGCCAGAGAGTTCCTAAAACCAAAGCGTAAATAATCCGATTGCCACGAGGGCGACGACGAGCCCTAATTTCTCCTCCTCGTGTGTTGTGCTTCCAATCTCGATTGGTGTTTCAACATTGTTGATGGAACTTGATGGTGCATCCAATTTACTAATTGGGGGTACTGGGTTCGATTGTGTTGAGGGAGGTGTATCCAGTTTGTGTTTTGGGGGTTTATGAAATCTTTTTCAAATTTATTTGAATTTACAACTCCGCGCCCGATCATTTTGGGGGTGCGCTTGATGATATCCGTGTTCACGTTACCGTTGTGACCGATTTTTTGATTGGCGGTGGCGATTACGATTTGATTATTGTAACCATCAACCGGGTCGTCTCGTAGTATCATATTGCTCGGCGCCATATAAAGACCTATTCCAAATACATAGTCCACTGGGGTGCTGGCAGTCTGCAAAACGTCTTGATAATTCTGGATCGCCTTCTCCAGGTCCACCCTAGCTGAGATGGCGTCCTCTACAAGTGCCAAGAATTGTTTTTGTGCATCAAACGCTGTTCCTGTGCCCAGTATAGAACTGCGAGTTTGCTTCTGTGCGCCGAGGATGGCCCAGACGTACGTGCGAATAGATTCGTTGACGCGAGTAGCCCCGGCCTGCGTGAACCCTAGACCCTTATCTAACATAAATGTGGTCCACGCGTTCTGAACCTCAGCAGCCTGCTGTATGTAATCGACGTGAGCCCGTTTCGGAGGTAACATTTTACAAGAAAAAACGCCACAGTGCCGACCTCCAGACACTTCTGGCCCGAAAGTCATAGTCGCGGGGTCAAAATTCCCGGCGTTCCGACTGACGATGTGGTCACCGGAGTAATCGTGTCTAAAATCAGTCTGCGTCCAATTCCCGGACTGGCCCCGAATGAGAACGTCCCCGAGGCCGGTGGTGGTAGGAAATGCTTTCTGCCTCCAGTCCGCGTCTATTGAAACGTTAAATTTGTTACACAGTCTTTCAAACGCCATACGGTCGTATGCGTTGGAAATGGGATCCCAGGCGTCGTCTTGAGGTAGAGAAATGCCTAGTTCTTTGAGAATCCTCCTAATAGTATAATACGTGTGAAAGTTGTAGACACTTCGGAGCATGTTATTCTTGGATGTTAGATGGTCTTTATGTGAAACTCCACACCCGGCTGTTGCGCACCATACAGCAAAATTTAGCTGGTTGTGCCAAAACTGCATCGGTGTGGCTTTCCACCCGTTTACCGCCTCCATCGTAGTAATCTTGGGCAGCCTATATTTCTCAAACGTGTTAGGGAAATTGGTGGCAAAGCCACTGTCCGGTCTAACCGTTACGGTTGGGTGTACAAGGCGGTTAACAACGTCTTTTTGCGTGTATTTACCACCGACCGCGTACTTTGCATTAGAGTTAAAGCTAAATGATTTTGTATCCATTGAAAGATATTATTATGTTTGCTACTATCACTAATGTTCAAAAAGGGAGTTGTGAACTTCAAAAATTAATAGACAACTGCTGCGGACAACGCCGGGTAGGCCTTATATCAATCACGTTCACGGTCGGGTGGAAAAACGTTGAAACGCTCGAGTTTTTCACATCAGAAGTCGAGGGTGTAAGCCCTGTGGCTTTCGGAAACTACCTCATAGCTGAACCAGTGACCTCAGGATTTCGTAGAACTCCAGATGCTATAGTACCTCACGGTCTTTGGAGTTTCGGAGATCTCCAAGCTTTTGTCGCGGAGAAGATTCCACGGGGCTCACGACATTGACCGTTGATAGGCGTTTAAGGATCTCACCGGGGTTGGGCTCACTGTTAGGGTGAACACATCGTACAACACGGTAGACGGCACTCCCACCACATTATTGAAAACCGTGCCCGCCAGCGACTGTTTCTATGGTGAGACCCTGACCTTAGACTTCCCACACCCCGAGATGAAAGTTTTGGAATCGAGACACATCCACGAGTTGAAGATTTCTATTCTCGATGATAAAGGGCGAGAGTTGAAGAACGATTACCCGATTTCGGTCGTCCTAGAAATTTCAAATTAATTAATTTTAAGAAAATTATTTAGAATTAAACGCATGTTCGTAATATATATATTATCAACATTATTGAAAATGAGTATATACGGACCAGGTAGTTCTTCCGATTGGGTGACAAATTCAAAGAATTTGGAACTGACAGAAGGGGGATTCATCCCGACAGAGGGCGTCTTTTTAACTACCCAAAAAAAACAAAGGCCTTGATCAATAGAACTATATCGAGGGCCACGGACGAGATTCACAAGAGTCTACTGTCACAACTTAGAGAATATGCCCTGGCTGTGAATACACAAAGTCGTGAAGAAACGCATACGGAACTAAACGAACTAGACAAAAAAATAACCAAATTTCGAAAAGAGGCCCGGTCGGGTATTGAGAAAGTCCGAGAAGACAACCAGGCGGACCTTACGGAGGCTTATGATGAGTTGCTCTTAAAGGACACTCTCATCAGTGAAGCGACACTTACCGAACTAGACGGGAAAATAACAAAATTTCGAAAAGAGACCAGGTCGGATATTGATAAAGTCCGAGAAGACCGCCAGGCGGCCCTTACGGAGGGTTATGATACGTTGCGCTTAGAGGACTCTCTCATCAGAGAAGCGGCACTTACCGAACTAGACAAAAAAATAACCAAATTTCGAAAAGAGGCCACGTCGGGTATTGAGAAAACCCGAGAAGACCACCAGGCGGACCTTACGGAGGCTTATTGGGTGTTGCGCTTAGAGGACTCTCTCAGCAAAGAAGCGGCGGTTGTTGAACTACACTTACTGAACTAGACGGGAAAATAGCCGAATTTCTGAAAGAGACCAGGTAGGGGGTTGAGGGGGTCCGAGAAGACCACAAGGAGGCCATTGCGGAGGCTTATGGGGCGTTGCGCTCAGAGGACTCTCTCAACAGAGAAGCGGCACTTACTGAACTAGACGAAAAAATAACCAAATTTCGAAAAGAGGCCCGGTTGGGGTTGAGGGGGTCCGAACGGGTATTGAGAAAGCCCGAGAAGACCACCAGGTGGACCTTACGGAGGCTTATAGGGTGTTGCGCTCAGAGGACTCTCTCAGAGAAGCGGCGGTTGGTGAACTAGACGGAAAAATAACCGAATTTCGAAAAGAGGCCCGGTCAGGTATTGAGAAAGCCCGAGAAGACCACCAGGCAGCCCTTGCGAAGGCTTATGAAGCGTTGCGCTCAGAGGACTCTCTCATCAGAGAAGCGGCGGTTGCTGAACTAGACGGTAAAATAACCGAATTTCAAAAAGAAGCCCGGTCGGGTGTTCAGAAAGCCCTAAAACGCCACCAGGCGACCATTACGGAGGCTTATGATGCGTTGCGCTTAGAGGACTCTTTCAGTAGGGAAGCGGCACTTACCGAATTAGACGGAAAGATAACCGAAGTTTCCAATAAACTGAAACATGATCGTATAGCCGCGACCAAAGCTCTTGAGGAGGCCTCTTATAATATTCGTACTGAGGCATATAACGCAAACAGTGCGCTTGCCGGAATAGTGCGAACAATGAAAACGCTAAAACGTGCCATCACAGTTTGGGCTGAGAAGCGGGGCCCATTGGTTGAGGGGCACTATGAATATTCGTTTGGTGCCAAAGTGAGTAATAAATGTGGGGGATACACTATGACAGCCGCGGGTGAAGTTATCCAAATGGCGGTCTGCTCGGTTAATGGTAGTGGTAAACCTGTGGGCGCGGTCGCGCTAAATATTGTAGTAGATGGGGAAGAACGGGGGTTTGGAGTCACTAAAATCTCTGGAGATAGTTCGACGGTAGTTTCGTTCTCCGGTTATGATCGAATTAGACTTTCCAAAGGTAGTGTTATTAACTTTGTTACGAAAATCGGTGACACAGAGAGTTCTTCCACTATTGTCTCGTTGTTAATTGAACTTATTTTGTAAATACTAATATATTGAAATAAATTTGTAAAATTTAAATATGAACGAATCAACGCTTCCAATTGTCAATACCACTCCATCAACACTGTGTACAATTAACGAAAGAAGTTCAGATTTTAGGTTGAAAAATATCGTCGCTATGCAGGATATTTTAGTTAGAGAATATACAAATAGAAAAAGAAACGCTAAAAAATATAGGCGCGCGGTGAACATGGCTGAAGTATCTAGCACGGCTCTGGCGAGTGTTTCTGTGTTGTGTGGGGCGGGGACAGCTGCAACCATATCCACCATTATAACGGTTCCCGTAGCGGGGATTTTATGTGCGGTGTCGGCCGTTTCTGGGTTGTTGTGTATGGTAATTAGGGCGTCGGGTGGAAAACTCGAGAAAAAATGTAGAAAACATGATAGAATATCCGTTCTCGCCAGGTCGAAGAAAAATACCATCGACGTTATGGTGTCCAAAGCGTTGGCCGATAAGAAAATATCAAATTTAGAGTTTGAATCCGTGGTGGAAGAAATGGGGAGATATGAACAATTAAAAAATGATATAAGAATCAAGGCACGTGCCACCATGCCCAAAATTGAGTGTACTGATTGGGATAAATTTAGGGAAAAACTTGGAGATAAAGTCGGAAGAAATGTTACAGCACCATTGTGATATTTCATAAAATAATTAATTTTATAATTAATTTAAAGAAAATTATAAAATTAATTTTAAAATTAATTATATTGGTGCAGTAAACAACTTATAATTAATTTTAGGAAAATTATTAACAATTTAAAAATAAAAAAAATAAAAAAAGTTTTAGGTTCCATCGAGGCTCGAACCCGCGCCAGCAAAACCCTTCTAGGTCCACCCCGCTAAGCCTTCGCTTAATTTCTTCTATTGTTTTTATTTTTTCGGCTTAGCGAGGTGTGTTACACTCACATCTCCTACACTCCATCATTGGACCGATGCCGCGGACCCCACCTCATCGTTACCTCCATCCGCTATAATGTGCAGAGCGGCCAGAGTGAATTACATGTGGCGAAACTTATCTCACTGTTGAGATATTAATGCCAGCGTCCCGACACTGATCTGTGTTTATTTCTCGTATATAAACTTAACTTTGCTGGTGAAATAAAAAAAAATGTTATTTATTATTAATTAATTATTTTATTATATTAATTAATATGTTTTCTATATAATAGGGGGTGTTCAGCTTTAAATTATAAATATAAATATTTTATTAAAATTAATTAAATAACGGACCATCCCGGAAATTCGTGAATTATATAACCCTCACTAAGTGTTTATAAAACTGTGTACACCACCTGTGTAAATCGATAGCCCGTTTACATACCATCGATAAGGCTATAAATAGCCGTGTGTGTAATATATTATAGTGTGTTTATTTTCCATCCCGGAAGACGTAATCGTGTAATCTCTCTATAAAATGGACACTTAATATACGTGTAAGGTAGGACACATAATTTGCATGTTTATAACACGTGTAAGTGAAACATTGTCGTCTGCTTGGTGTTGTGATTACAATATAAATTTATAAGTGATATCGTAGAAATGTACGTTCGTAAACGAATCGTTGGGTTTTAATAGTTTTATATAATACGCCTTAGTTTCATATCCGATACGCATTATCTGTCTTAATGTTCGTATTTGCCTCTTGTATAGTTGACATAATTGCCGGTATAATATTGTAAATGCAACGTTTTTGTCGGAGCGTAATAAATTACGCTGGTATTTCATATATTCGATATCGCCTAGTGTTCTCATTTTATAGAATTTATATACAGGATTATAACCCCCGTATTCTTCGTAAACTTCTTCAACACAGCCATTAAAAACTTTCAATTCCAATTGTATTGTATTATCCATTTTCTCTTTTATATTGGTACTTGTTTTTTCTGTTCAATTTTATAAAATTATTACTAAACGATAATACTTGCGAGCACGTAATCCCTTGTTAACCATTCGATGAGTAGCCTGAGTGCCACCACATGGTGGACATAGCAGTGACTCGGCTTTGGTCCCTATCCCACAATGTCGACATGGGCGAGGTGAAACGGAACCTCTTCGCATCCATGCACGGTGATGTTTGCAATATTCGTAAATACCGGTGCGAAAACATCTCTCGTGACTACCTGTCTTCAACCATGCACACTTAACTAGAACCATTATGTTGTATATATATACTGAGTAAAACATAGGGATTTTTATCTCTAATAGGGTGTATCTTCTCATGCCATAAATATATGGTCTCGCGGTAGTAGTATATAAGAGTCATAATGATTACAAGTTTCGTGTGGAAGCCACCACACGTAGTGTGTGGCTTCCATATAAACTTGTATCATTATGACTCTTATATACTACTGTATATCATACAATAAGCACATTTTGACCGAAAAAATGGAAGAATAAAGCACATATTTCCGCGGGAAAGCGATTAATATATACATATAGCATTATTATAAAGGGAGACTACCGTGTTTGAGACTCATTAATTATGTCTCAGTTGTCTAACTTTAAGTAATTGTCATCGATCATGATTTCATATGGCACATATACTAGTCCAACTGTCTAACCGGTCACCTCTATGTAGACAAAGCCAAATATTATATTGTATTGACCACAACACAGTGTATTTTAGTGGGGTAGCTCGTTATATATATATATATTCGATTATGTACCATATGGGAAACAGTGTAGATCCTGATTAGATTGTGAATGCATATTTCCCCTACATGTATAGCCTCAACAAATGGTTATGCACAAAATGGGGAATCGTGTAGACCCTGATCAGACTGTGATTGCAAATTTCCCCTAGAAGGTATAGCTAGCCTCAACAAATGATTTTGTTATAAGATGGCTACACGTCATGGCGGGCAACACGCGGCTTGCTTGTATACAGTATACAGTGATTATGTACAAGATGGAAAACAGTGTAGACCCTGATCAGACTGTGATTGCAAATTTCCCTAGAGGTATAGCCTCAACAAGTGATTATGTACAAGTTGGCTGTAGACACGTCCTGGTGGGCAAAAATGGCCAGTATACGGTCGACACCTTCACACTGTCTCCTTGTATGTCAACATTATAGAGGTTCTACAGTTTTTTATTTGTATTTCAATTAAAAATCATCATTCCCATTTAGCATGTTTAGCCATTATAAAGTGGATTATCTACCTTGGCTTCCTAGTATTAAGTTTATCGCGGTACTCTCCCTTTACTTCGTATACAAATATTTCCATTTTGCATCAAAACATTAAAATGGGCCCTGGTATGAGCAAATTAATGACATACATCATGTAAGTACAGTCCAAACATCATTATTATGACGTGTATAGCTTTATTTATTAACACATATAGTAATTATATGACGATTTGGGTAGATTTGGGTAGATTTGGGTAAATCGTGCCACCCATTCTGGACGGCTTTATAAAAATGTTTCATAATCACATTATTATAATTATTATTATTATTGTTGTTGTTGTTATTATTATTATTATTATTTTATTATTATTATTATTAAACAGTCATTATCGATTTCTTGATTCACGTGTAGTAATTATTGATACGCGTATGTAGCTACGTTCAAACATGTCAAACAGTCATGCAACTTATCAGATGACTTGACCATGTTGACCGTTAGGAAATAGGTGAGTGGAGTTTGTGATGGGTGTATTCTGAAATCAACGTTTTTTTATCTTATATTTAAGAGTATGAATTGGCTCGAGTACCTTCCAAACCCGGGTATTTGAGCCCAAAAAAGTGTCAGGCCAATGACCGTTGGACCATTTGTTTCCGAATTTACTAATATCCGCCATACATAGTCCAGGTCCTGCCATAGAGAGTCACCTGTATACATTTTCATTAGCATATACTTTGACAGTTGATTTGAATATGAGATACACCCAGTGTCAAGAATCTACTAGGTGAAATTCCAAAATTCATAGCATAAGTCGGTGTTGATTGTCGGTATTGTCACTTTGAATTATCTTGATGATATATGTCGAGGTGAAAACCCAGAGCAGACTGATTTCGCCTTTAGGACTTTAGAGAGTATTCTGGAAAAAATGTGGATTTGAAGAGTCTAAAGCATGTCTTCCTTCAACACGAATGGTCTATGCATTCTTTTTGACACAGAAGAAATAACGTCAGAAGTTACTCCTGAACGATTGATTGAAATAATGAAGTTAATTGATTCATGGTTAAAAAAAAACGAAGGCAACAAAGAATGAGTTACAGTCTTTGTTTGTTTTTGTTTTTGTTTTTTTTAATTATTTTTATTTTTTTTTTTTTTTGTATTAAATGTTTGTTGTTCTCTTTGCTACATGTACATATACAAACACAAGATATATAAAACAGTTCAAAGAACAAAGTATATATATATATCAGTTCATACGCATGGCTACGTTTCAATGAACAATCTGAATAATAACGTATTGATGCTTTGAGTTTTTTAATACATAATAGGGGCTGTATAGGGCTTTTGGGCTATGAGACTATTATAGGTCGTGTATTTTTTATGAGAAAAATAATTGCGTGAAAAAAGGTTATCAAAATGTTATAACAAAATAAAATATAGGAATGGACGTCTATTACATGTTCTGGGCTGATATTGGTATATTGATACACATAGCAGGTGAATGTTTTACGTATTTATTTCCATAAAGTCATTCCATTTTGAATGGAAAATATCTAGTTTATCCTTAATAGTGGCAAAAGTCTCTTCTATTATTATTGTTTGCTTCAGATATATTTTAAAACGGCCTATCGATGGTTGCGTTTCATCATATTTGCACTTAAAAATAAAATATTTTGCTAGAAGAATTAAAAAGTTTATAAGCATTGTTTTATTTTTGCAGTCAACCCTCACGTTACAAAATGATATGTTTTCATATGTTAAATTACTATTGTAGTCTAACCTACTTGTTTTCAATAGCAGGTTGATATCCGACCAAAAAGGTTGTATGACGTTGCATTCCCAAAACATATGCTTATTAGAATCCACATTCATATGACAGAATTTA
This sequence comes from Conchocele bisecta, assembly GCA_029237695.1. NCBI lineage: Eukaryota > Metazoa > Mollusca > Bivalvia > Lucinida > Thyasiridae > Conchocele > Conchocele bisecta. The sequence continues at coordinate 24,135,990 of CM055266.1, forward strand.
CATAAGTTAGATGGTTTTAATTTGCATTTGAATAGAAAGGCATTGTTTGGAATTAGTCTCATCGAATATTTGTACTGAAATGCTCTAAGTTTTGTACTTATTGTGCTTTTATATGACAATGAAAAAATGTATTTCCATTCTATATCTTGTTTATTTAGATCGTTTTCCTATTTGATTATATGTTTTTGTTGTGCTAATCTTGATTTTCCAATCTGTATATTATATAATATTTTATTTATGTGCTTCGATGATAAACATAAATGTATTGCATATTTGGGCGTTTCATTAGTCAATGGCTCGGTTTTCATTTTTAGTTTCCATTCAGTTTTATATTTTTCCTAATAATTTGTAATATTTAAAAAAATCTCCAGTATTTATGTTATATACATGTATATTTTTCATATCGTCGAAGCTATAAAAGTATTTTATTCTAAAATCATATATGTGTTTTAAATACATAATACCTTTATCATACCATTCTGTATAGAACATAGTTATATTACTTTCATTTTTTATGTTTGAATTATGCCACAAACTTAATTTCATGTGATATGTTAACACATGAATTATTAAACATTACTTTGCACCAAGATGTTAATATATTGTTTAGGAACGTATATTGTTTTACAAGATGTCTGGTGTCATTTGAATTTAGATTGCTTTTAAATATTATATCACCACCATAATTATTTAGTGCCTTATTGTATGCAAGTTTCAACTGACTCTGTTTACCCTTTAAACGTTTTATCCATGAACAATTAAGTGAATTGATAAATGCATGGATATTAAGCATTTTCACTCCACAGTTTTCATAGTTTTGTATTATAGTTTTTCGTGCTATTTTATCGGGTTTACCGTCCCAGAGAAAGTTATGCATCAAAGTTTAGTTCATGTAGCCGTGTTTTATTGTTTGTGAATATTATTCCAAGTGTTGATGCATGGTTGTTTGACCAAGTGCATTGATTGTTGTTACACCATGGACTTGGGTTATGTCTAAGCCCCCCGATTTTTAGTGCTGTGCATTTTGACTTATTTAGTTTTAGACCAGATATTAGTGCGAAAGTGTCTAGTGTATGTATTAGTTCCTTAAATGATAGTTCCGATCCATCAAGCGTAAAGCTGGCATCGTCTGCAAATAATGTTTGTTTCATTTCATTTTCACCTAAAAATAAACCTTTAATCTCTTCATTTGCGTTTATTTGTCTAGATAAAATTTCTATGCAAATAATAAAAATATATGCTGACAACCTTGTCTGACACCTTTTTTAATACTGAAAAACTTTGATAGATTACCATTATTCGAAACGCAACATTTTGCATCTTTATAGAATAGCGATATCCATTGTATTAGTGAATTACCAAAGTTAAGATTGTTGAGATACTTAATCATAAATCTATGGTCTAAGCTATCAAGCGCGCTTTCTGGAAGTCTGCAAAATATAGACCTGGTGTATTGTTTTCATTAGCTTCATTTATTAATTCCATACGTCTTTGCTAGGTACTTGTGTTAGTCCAGCTCTTCGTTCAAAGGTTATTAACTTTCCTCCACAAGATTTATAAGTCCAATAATTGGGACCACATTCTGTCAGAGCACTTGAAGAAGGACTTATTGTGGACTTATTCTGCCGTTGTGCAATTGTGTATCGATGATGTTGTTAGAGGACTAGTCAAAACCGGATGCTATCTTTTCCACTGTTTAACGGGTTGTGGAGGTGTTTTTGGAAATTCATTTTCATGTTCCATTTCTAGAGTTCGTAAGAAAACAATAATTACACATTAACGAGTAACACATGTTAACGGTGATTAACAATTGTGGTTAACAGCTCTCAAATTGTGGGATTCGCGGTTTAGGGGACAGAACATAGTTATTCTGTGTGACAATCAATATTCTTGTGCAGTGTTGAACAAAGGGCAACCCGTAGCGACTTTTTGCAGCGGTGTTTACGACAGTTTTACGGCTGCAACGGGGGAGTTTGGTGTCAAGGCTAAGCACATCAGTGGAATAGATAATCGTTCGGCGTAGATAGTCTCAGTAGATGGGATATGTATGACTCATATAGAGGAGATTTGTTACGCAATTCTAATTATCAGGTTATGATTGTTTAGTATCCGACAAATGGTAGGGATTTTTATTATTTGCATGCTACAGATGAACAGTTGAGGGCTTTAAAGAAAGAGTTGCATTCATTAAAGAAGCCGGATTTGCGGAGGGTATACATATGAATTTAAGGATTCAATGGGAATGCTTTATTTTATTTTGTGTTCATTTTGTGTTTGTAACCGTGCCAGCTACAACTCAGGTGGTATCTTTGTTTGCACACTTTTTAAGTAGATCATTCATGTCGGTGGATTCGGTTGGGAATTATTCAGTAGTATGCACTTATTAATGGGAATTGATTTTAAGTTGAATATTTATTTGCTAAATTTGACTCTCAAAGGTATTAATCGACATAATCCGCTAAACGTTAAGCAAGCAGCCCCAATCAGCTCACCGCACTGGTTACAGGTGGGCAGGCAGAGGAGTATCTGGGGTGACGTCTCACTGCCGGCCTGGTTGATAACATGCCAGACACAGAGATTGAGAAATTGCATGCCAGATACGAATAGCAACTGGGCGCGGTGATGACGAAAACCCTAAGGGCGTCAGCCATTCAGCTCTACGCAGCAGCGGCGAGCATATTTCTGACGATCCAGAATCAATCGGGATTATTCAACGACCTCGAGGCTGACCCCTTTGTTTTACCACAAATTTGGCATGTTCTTAGCTCCGCTGACGACCACGTTTATCACAGGTAAGCACTGTTATTTTGAAGACTATAGAGTCAAGCTCAGAAAATGTCGACGCCTGCGAGAGTGACGAAGCGGGAACCATCGGAACCGCTGGAGCAACCTGTGATTTAGCGGGAGCTCCAGTAGCAATCTGCAGCACCACAACGACATAAAACCCGAAAGAACAGGCAGCGGGGCGTGCAGGGGCCGCTGCCCGGAAAGCTAAACAGGATAAAATACTCGCCGAGCTTCGAGAGGCCAAACAGTCGATGCAGCTTCCGAGGGAAACTTCGATTGTTGCACCTGTGGTGAATTCAGAGGAACTCGCGGTTCCAGTCGTGCCGATAGTCGTTCCGACTGTTGGTACAACGCAATCTTCGGGGACCGCCAAGGACGGTCTGGCACTGACCTGGATCGTCCCGCAGCTGATTGTTGGGGGGCTCGTAGTCGGTGGTTCTGAAGTCAGTTCCTTCGGAGCGTGTGCCCCATTTAAACACAGCTCGCGACCCATTTCATATGCAGTAAATTGTGAAACAATTATTTGCAAAGCGAAATTAAAACCGAATGGCTGAATACGATAGAAAAATGTAAGTGAACGCGGTTTATCACGCCGTGGTGATATCGTGCCTCAGTATCGGGTTTGCTCGACTATCAAAGATGGTCATCGGGTGGCCCGCCCCCCAAGTTGGAGATGACAGCGAGAGACGTAGGTCTCGTGACCTTAGACGTAGCAGCCGCGGTTGGGACCCGTGATTATCTAGTTAAAGCCGGAATTCTACCGGCTAATATATGGAAGTAACTTGTTTTAGTTCGTAAATAGCACAGCTAATAAACTTGCTTAATTAACAAAGTTAACCTATTAGCGAAGCTAATGAGTAATGGCTTCGATCGCAATGATCGTAGGTGGTGCTGTGGTGAACGCATTGGCATTCAGTGGTAGCAACTTTCTATTCTCGAATCCGCAGAAAAACAAAAAATCTTCTTCTACGTGCCGTCAGATGTCAGATGCCCAAAAAGGCCGCGAGATCGTCATGGGAATGGCTGCGACATGCCTCGTCAGCTACTATATTGTGAAGCATTGAATTATTTGCCTTACAATAACGTTTTTTTTTCAGGCCCTTGTATAGCGCGATGTTAGTTGACGAGCTTTATTTCGCTCTGCTTGAAGTAGGCTACTCGGCCCTTAAGTACCGTTTAGCTGGCGCAAACGCTCTGATCCGTTTGGCCCACGATTCTCTCGAGACATGGCGCGAGGACGAAAACACGGCCGCCCTTTCGCAAAGCGGATGGTGGCGGAGCCGCCACAGCAGCCTGAACGTTTTTTTGCAGGCCCTTGTATAGCGCGATGTTAGTTGACGATCTTTATTTCGCTCTGCTTGATGTAGGCTACTCGGCCCTTAAATACCGTTTAGCTGGCGCAAACGCTCTGATCCGTTTGGCCCACGATTCTCTCGAGACATGGCGCGAGGACGAAAACACGGCCGCCCTTTCGCCAAGCGGATGGTGGCGGAGCCGCCACAGCAGCCTGAGCCACTGAGGCTGAGCCACTGACCACGAAGGAGGCCAAGGAGGTGGCTGAAGCTCTTTCCCGCATATACAAGATGAGCCCTGTCAAATGGCCGAAACTTCTCCAGGTCGATCCTGCCCGCGAGTTTATGGGCGCGGTCTCTCAGCTGTTGGCGAAACACGACGTTTCTGTCAGACGCGGCCGCGTCGATAACCACCGGGACCAGGGGATTGTGGAGCGGTTCAATCGGACCGGTACCTCTACCAGCCCGGGGAACTGGAGGGCGGCGGCCGCCGCGCGACTGATCCCGTGTGGTTTCTCAATGTATATCATCTGGATCGATATATTACCAAACCTGATGAGCCCTTGCTCTACTACATTGACAGTGGTCCATCAAACCTCTTGCGATGTCTTCTGACACCCAGCTGCTACCGGGCTAACTAAATTCCAACGGCTCGGTGTGGATCCAGTCCGGTAGGACCCGCCTCTTATCGTAGTAGGCGGAGAGTCCGAGCTTCCTCTGCGAATACGTGCGCAACGCCCTTTTCACAATTCTGAACCCTCGGTTCTCGGCTCGATCAAGTCCGCCATTGAGAGCCATCTTGTAACGATCCCACGTCCGGTTGTTCGTCCTCTTCGACATTCCCTTCGCGGAATGCTTGGCCGCGTCGCTTCTGCCCACGTAGTAACACTTACTACACATGGCGATTGCTCGATCGCCTCGAAACTCTAGTTTGAACAGCCCCGGAGTCCGATTGCTCCACTGGTTCTAAGCCAACCAATCGTCGCGCTTGTTCCGAAACGCGTTGAGTCGATCGGGCCTGACCACGTTCTCCAACTCCGTGTCGGACAGGGCGAAGTACATGCTATCCGTGTCCATCTGTATCAGTACGAAGTCTCCGCGCTCGACGAACCGATCGAGGAAATCGTAGTAGAACTCTAGCTAGTACACGGCGATTCCGCACTGGAACGGTCTGTTGATCACCACTCTCTGCTTCCTGCTGGAGATCTCGTACGCGTTTGCTATCTCTTCCAGATCGTTGAACCAGGCCGATTTGAGAGCCTTGTCGACGATCGTATCGTCCTTTGATGTAAGTGGTGTTCAGGTGACGATCAGACGCCTTTATCATCTTACCGCAGTACGCATTCCCGACGAGTTTGAAGATCTCGGCGAGGACGGCTTTCGACTTGTCCACGTCGCCCGTCCTGCGAGCTACCGTCACCTCTTCCACGAACCACTGGAACGGTTTACCAGCCTCGTAGTCTTATTTATTTTTTTTATTTATTTCTTTATTTCCTCCTTCAGGAGAGCAATACAAGTCATGTAAATGTAAATGTCATGTGAAATATATAATACAGTTAGCTGCGCAAAAATATATATGTATATAATTTACAATAACTATATACAAATTACTCACTACCTTACGGCAATCGGCGACCGTGACCTCATCCAACACTGATGCATGTTCCCATTGCACATCAAGGTCGGCCCCAAAGGAGCCGATCCTCATGTGATGCGAATGTACATCCTTGCGTAACCTGACGACGAGAGTCGGTGGTCGACGATCACCCACGGCAGTCACGGGTGTGGTGATGGCAGTGCAAATGCACATTCAATATTGTCTATCCATGTACACTCATGAGTGCACCAGTTTATGTGTTCACAAAGTAGTAGCATAGCGGTGCCGCCATATAGTGCATAGATCGCAATGCTACTTTGTAACTGTTTACTCTACTGTCATCGCTAATGTCAAATGCTGGAAAACCAGCAAGCATTTCCACCACCTGTAATTCACTGTTAAGTTTTTTGCACAACTCTTCAAAATGCCTATTACCTAACAGGCTATGCAGATCACACCACATACGATGTCTACGGGTACTGTTTTCACTACAAAATAAAATAAGATGTTCTGCGATGGAATCTGTGCACAGTTTGCATTTTGGACAGTGTGTGGTATATTTTGTAGAAAACAGTTTACCCATGATCATTGCACCAGTTTTACAATACGGTAGATAATCGCGATATAGTTCACTGAACCGCCAGATACCGCAGGGGGTGTATTCAGTGTGATTCCTAGAAAATCCTGACAAACGTTGGTCGTTTAGTAGGCGCTGTTTTAAATTGTAATTCGCGTTTTGGTAAATCGCTGTCTTGATTGTATGCTTCCAGGATCCAATTGATGGAAATGTCGCCGTGTTAACGTACTCGTATAGAACGTGTGTCAAGTTGTATTTACCGAATATACGAAAAATGTCCGGCATAAATCCAAGTGTTTTGCTTGGTTCGCTGATGAATTTGATCAGTCTGTTAACAAACATTATTTTCATCTTCTTTAAATTATTTAGAATACATAGTTGTCCGAAAAGTAACAGTTTCCGTTTATCAATTTCATGTTCTATAGGCAGTAATCCGATACAACTTAACGCTACGTCAGTTCTGGTGTATCGACCCATTGTCTGCATGTATTTCACACACTGGCGATGTACGCGCTCGAGAGCTTTAATGTGGGTGTCCGTTAATGTGCACCATAGTTCGCAGCCGAATAGGGCCCGCGGCAACACTATTGTTTGATATAGGTGTTTGATTGTAATCGGATGAAGTCCATGTTTGTGCACACCGCAGTCTGCAAGGCTGAAAAATGTTTTTCTCATTTTAGAACATGCGTTTTTAATGTTTTCATTTAAGTTCATGCTTTTATCACATAATACACCAAGATGCACATATTTGTCGGTTTCGTTGACGACGTCTGGCCCAAGGTTCCATGAACGCGACGTCGTATTTGAGTCTGCATTGTTCTCATTGAATACCAGCACGTTACACTTTCCAGAATTATACAGGTAATGGTTTGTACAGGAATTTTGATAGCAAATGTCCATGAGCTTATCCAGACCGTTTTTCACAAGTGACACGAGAACCATATCATCGGCTGACGTTGGGCATCCATAGCTGACGTCGTGGATCCGAAGACTGTGTGGAGATGATTCTAATGTGTCCATCATGTCGTTGATGAATAATAAGTACAGTCTGGGGCTGATTACTTGGCCCTGACGGGTACCCTGCCTTATGGGGAACCAATCAGATGTGTGCCCTTGTGATTGGACACAGCTATACACGTTTTCAAACATATTCAGTACGATCTTGAAGAGGCGAAAATCAATTCCAGTGTTGAAAAGTTTCATCATCAAAATACTATGGGATACACGATCGAACGCTTGACGGACATCCAGGAAGCATGCATATAACTTGGAATGGTTTTCTTTGGCAAAATATATGCTTTCATGTAACAGAAATGACGTCATGGTACAGCTTATATTCCGTTGAAACCCTCCCTGCAGATCATTCACACTGATGGCGGCGTCTCTGTCGATGATGTTTAATATGCATTTTTCATAAAGTTTCAGAATTGTTGAACATAGGGAAATGGCACGATAACTGTTCGGATCACACTTTCTCTTATTACCGCCCTTATATAGCGTCGAGATGATTCCGCGTTTAAGTTCAGTTGGAGTGTGCATATATTTGTACATGTATTTGAAAAGTCTTGTTAGCACAGTAATTAGCATTGGACCTCCATACATTAGGCTTTCATAGTTTATCTGGTCATTTCCACAAGCCTTTCCCTTTTTACATGTTTTTAACATTTTCTCCACAAGATTTTCGTCTATAGGCACATTGTTCATATGTATATTGTCTGTGGCACGCATTTGAACCGTCGCAAGCTCTTGGTCACATCTGGTTAAATAGTCATTATCGAATGTGTCGTCCTGTGTTGGCGAATACAGTTCACTAAAGTAGGACATCCAGCCCCTATTAATATCCACTGGGTTATTATTACAGACTGTTTCGCGGAATTCCATTTCGAACGTTTGGTCAAATTTACGTTTCTTTCTGCGATAATTTATAAGTTTCCAAAACGCATTACTGTCCATCTCGGCCGTTGTGTCAATTTCGCGTTCCAATTTGTTGATATATAACTCCACTGTAGATCTGTGAAAACGCCTGAAGTTACACTTAGCAGCCTTATAATTGCGATAACTCGGGTAGTTGTTTCCACGGGGGCGAGATTCAGTTATCCAGATAAGCCGTGTATGTTCCATGTGTGTGTGTAATTCGGTGAGTTCACTGTTCCAATAAGGTTTTATGAATGGTTTGAATTTTGATTTTGGTATACACTTGTTGGTCGCAGCACGAATCGAAGTGACTACCGTGTTGTAAAACTGGTCAATGTCATTTACTGAGTGTATTTCTTTTGCCATAACATCTCGCAACATAGTATCCGAATTTAAGCAATCTCGGTACTTATTTAAAGTATCTAATTTTGTATTAGACCAATTTGTTTTACGAAATACAATATTGTCCTGTAATGTGAATTCAAGGCAACTAAACGAACAAATTATCGGACGATGTGACGAGATGTTAAGGCAAGTGTCGTCTACTATACTACATGAGTGAGTGAATAGGGTTTAACGTCCGCTTTTCTGACATAGAGGTACAAGCCTCAGGGAGTCTACACGCAGACGGGTCAACGGGGTCGAGTCCCGTATCCACCTGTCCGAGGGGGGTAAATCCCAACTTCAGAACTCAATATTTACAATCAAAATATATATTCAGTCCTGAAATTAGAACAACCTGATCTGGTGCCAGGCCCTCGCCACACCAGCATCATTTATCCCATCCCCTAAAAGTAATAGGATTGGCGCTAATCTTACTTTTATATATGGGGCATAGCCTGACTCAACTCTCACATACAAGAAAGCCAAAAATGTACATGAGGGCCAAATCCGGTATAGTGGGTTCCGGAAAGTATGAACCCAATCGTTAAGCCAGTTTAGTCGCCTTTTACGACAAGCAATGGCTACTGCAGCACTATTCTCAGGATCAGTTGATCCCGCCCCGGTGCCTGCACGGGGCACTATACTACATGACTCAAGTTTTTCCTTGTCTTGTACTTGGATCAATATATGGTCTATAAGGGTCTCGCGGTTACTATTGAACGGCACATTGCTAAACTCTGCACCGGTACACATCCCCAGAGACTCAATGGCTACCAAGTTATGACGTAACATCATATCAACTAGCATGTTACCCCTGGTATCCATTTCGAATCTGAGTTGGTGCCTTGAAGGGAGCTCTGTATTATAATCCCCCATTACCACAATTGTTCCCATGTCTATATATCTACATATTACATTGTCTAATTCTTCTAAACTGTCTCTATATGTCGCGAGTGAATGATTTTTACATGGCAAATATATTTGGAAAATATACATGTAATAACCAGGCTTAGTCATGATTTCTATCCCTATTACATATCGCGAACGCAGGTCTAGTGTTGAAATGTTGTCATTTAAGCGCTTATGCCACAATATACCAATCCCACCTTTACCAACACGCCTACGACTCGGAATCATGAGATCTGGGTCCGCGATTGAGTAACTAGAATACGTATTATTGATACAGTCCAGGAATTGTAAATCGTATTCAAAAAGCCAATGTTCCGAAATTCCACATACGTCTAGACGCCTTTTGTCAAGAAGATCACTCAAATAACTTGCGCCAGACATAACGCCTGTGGCATTCCACGTGGCGATATTAAGGTTGGTAATATGTGTACCCGCCATTGCTATTGTACATCGGTATCGCCGAGAATCGGTTATTGCCATAATAACCGTTTTCGCACCATGTTTCGGCCGGGTATCGCGTATCGCGAGTGTACCCGCTATTTTCATTGATGTTTTTGCCTTCGTATCGCGATTTATATGCAGAATACGGGACCCATGGTCGACATGTTACACCATTAGGCCAGAAATACGGGTCTTCTGAAATGAGATACGCATTTTCATCGTCTTCTATATTCACTTGAATAATAATGACATTTCCATATCTACGATTTCTCGATATTGACACCTTTGTCACGTTCGGACCGCGTTTGTTTATGTAACGTGTGAGTTTCGATTCCGTGATTGATGGTCGAAACCCTCCGACGTAAAAACGTTTGGTACGATGTCTGACGTATTGTGAAAAATCGACGTCATCATCGTCCACGTCAATGGCGGCTGTATCCGCATTATAACCACTTCCGTTTTGTTGATACATATTGAAGGTACGTTGTCGTCTCTCGTTCGCGGAGGTAATCTCTCGGCGTATAATGCCAAAATTGATTTGCCGCTTTTGGTGACCGTTTTTGCGACGCGTATTAAATTGTCCGGTAGCTGAATCCTTTGTACGGTCGCGAACGCGAGCTGTAACAATTGTGGGAATTTTCGTGTTACCAAACGAGGAATGGTTTTCGCAGTCAGTCCTCTCCTCGATACCATTACACGGTAATTGTGGAAACAAAACGACGTTTGCGTCACTTGTAGACGCGTTATCACGCGGTGGGTGGGATACACTGTCTACTATTGACGGTGAAGGCGGCGGTGATACATTAGGCGGTCGCGGGCTAATACTATCTACGACTGCGTTAATGGTCGACGTCGGTAATAATTGTGGAACCAAATCGACGTTTGTGTCACTTGTAGACGCGTTATCACGCGGTTGGTGGGGTACACTCTTCACCATTAACGGTGAAGGCGGCGGTGATACATTAGGCGGAATAATACTATCTACAATTGTAGTAGAATTATTTTGCGTAACGTGTTCACTGGTCAGTTGGAGCAGGTGGGATTGAATATCTAATAGGGTCACGTGATTTGAATCGGCCGGCGTTGGACCCTCGGGCAATAATGATGTGTGTGCATTTGCTTGACGATCACAAGGTGCGTGTGCCGTGTGACCAATGCTGCCCGATTCAAGGTCACGTGACCTCATATCATCAATACTATTGATAACCGAAGTTTGTAAAGCCATGTGCGCATCTTGTAGAACTAACATAGTTAGCTTTAGTTCAGATACCGTTCCACTCAAAGTTTCAACACTCGATGTAATTATTGAAAGCTCAGAAATACGTCTTTTTTCGTCTGTAGACAAGGATGATTTAACGTCAGACACACACATTTTTACAGTATTCAAAGTGTCACTGATAGTCTTCTCTACCAAAGACAATTTGCTGTTCAAGTCATCAAGTGATGTCTTCAATTGTTTTATTTCTGAATGTCTAATGTTTTCTGTAGCGGATTGTCTCTGTTTAACGAGCAATAAATCTGCTTGCATACCGCACATATTGTCCTTCAACTGCTTTATTTCGGCGTGACAAGCGCATCGGTCGGGCATCTGGGCCGTCCGGGTATTGGATCTGGTCACGGAACTGGGTCTGGCTGGTCGTTTGGAGATTGAGAGCATATCCTTCAAACATGATATATCTGCTCCTTCCACGATTGACAATAGGGTATGAATGTCTCGGGCCAGTTTCACAGCAGCCGAGTCGCCCTGGCGAGTGTTGACTCGGCGTTTCATCTCGCTATTGACGTCATACGTAAAGCCGTCAGACTCACGCAGTAGTTCGTACAGCATAATACGGGTTTGTTCGAGGTCCGTATCGGATTGATGGTAGTCCATCAGTATTCGGTCTACGAACATGTCGGTCGGTAGCTCTCGAACGAGCTTTAGGAGGCGGTGGTACTCGACAAGATCCGCCCCTGGACAACTGAGTTCATCGGTGTGATCCACTTCATGATTGGGGTCAAATGCCATCGGCGATACCGTTAAGCCGGGATTACTACAGTGCACGTATGATGACGTCACGGGCACCTTCAAGTTGGTATTGTCGTCGATTGCCGCAGGCTCAAGTTCAACATAGTTCGCATTTTGTGCCATGGTTGTCGATATCTGATTACAGCTCAGTGAACAATAATCACCTCAGATATACAAAGAAACATGCTATTTGTTTCCGTCAAAGTCTTATTTCGAAAAAATAGTATTTTTCTAATACGTATACACAAGTAAGGGTAACTTAGCTCTGTGTCCGTGATTTATTACTCCATATCCATGTAAAATATCACATATAATCCATATTTTCGTCAGAGCTCAAACACAACACAATTTTCCCAACCGGAACCGGAAGCACAATTGACATGAAACAAGCCATCCCAGATTTACTCCATATTAAACATCGGCAAACTACGGCGCTCTTTATCTGCACACCGAGATTCTCTCGAGACATGGCGCGAGGACGAAAACACGGCCGCCCTTTCGCCAAGCGGATGGTGGCGGAGCCGCCACAGCAGCCTGAGCCACTGAGGCTGAGCCACTGACCACGAAGGAGGCCAAGGAGGTGGCTGAAGCTCTTTCCCGCATATACAAGATGAGCCCTGTCAAATGGCCGAAACTTCTCCAGGTCGATCCTGCCCGCGAGTTTATGGGCGCGGTCTCTCAGCTGTTGGCGAAACACGACGTTTCTGTCAGACGCGGCCGCGTCGATAACCACCGGGACCAGGGGATTGTGGAGCGGTTCAATCGGACCGGTACCTCTACCAGCCCGGGGAACTGGAGGGCGGCGGCCGCCGCGCGACTGATCCCGTGTGGTTTCTCAATGTATATCATCTGGATCGATATATTACCAAACCTGATGAGCCCTTGCTCTACTACATTGACAGTGGTCCATCAAACCTCTTGCGATGTCTTCTGACACCCAGCTGCTACCGGGCTAACTAAATTCCAAACGGCTCGGTGTGGATCCAGTCCGGTAGGACCCGCCTCTTATCGTAGTAGGCGGAGAGTCCGAGCTTCCTCTGCGAATACGTGCGCAACGCCCTTTTCACAATTCTGAACCCTCGGTTCTCGGCTCGATCAAGTCCGCCATTGAGAGCCATCTTGTAACGATCCCACGTCCGGTTGTTCGTCCTCTTCGACATTCCCTTCGCGGAATGCTTGGCCGCGTCGCTTCTGCCCACGTAGTAACACTTACTACACATGGCGATTGCTCGATCGCCTCGAAACTCTAGTTTGAACAGCCCCGGAGTCCGATTGCTCCACTGGTTCTAAGCCAACCAATCGTCGCGCTTGTTCCGAAACGCGTTGAGTCGATCGGGCCTGACCACGTTCTCCAACTCCGTGTCGGACAGGGCGAAGTACATGCTATCCGTGTCCATCTGTATCAGTACGAAGTCTCCGCGCTCGACGAACCGATCGAGGAAATCGTAGTAGAACTCTAGCTAGTACACGGCGATTCCGCACTGGAACGGTCTGTTGATCACCACTCTCTGCTTCCTGCTGGAGATCTCGTACGCGTTTGCTATCTCTTCCAGATCGTTGAACCAGGCCGATTTGAGAGCCTTGTCGACGATCGTATCGTCCTTTGATGTAAGTGGTGTTCAGGTGACGATCAGACGCCTTTATCATCTTACCGCAGTACGCATTCCCGACGAGTTTGAAGATCTCGGCGAGGACGGCTTTCGACTTGTCCACGTCGCCCGTCCTGCGAGCTACCGTCACCTCTTCCACGAACCACTGGAACGGTTTACCAGCCTCGTAGTCGATCACTCGATGTACGGCCGTGATCACCAGCACGTGCCTAAGATACCATTTCAGCAGAGGAGCGTAGACGAGGACCTTCTCGGCGGACAGGGCTCCGACCATTTTTGTTCTGTCCGTCGGTGCGGGTTCTGTTGGTTCACGCGAGGTAGTCGAGCATAGTCCGGGACAGCTTCTCTCGGAACCTCTCGATTGTCGAACAGCGGAGCTATCTCTTCGAAGTTGGGCAATTATTTTTTGGGCACCTCGATGTCAACCTCGACGAATCCGAATCAATCTCCTCGCATGACTCGTCGTTAGAACTCTCGTTCAACTCCTGGGCCCTTGTAGAACTCGGTCATCTTGGTCAGAGCCTCCACGAAAGGTCCGACGTCGAGATCGTTGTATTTGCGGAGGCAATCCTCGAATTTTCTCATCTTCTCGGCTTCGAAGATCCGCTTGCAATCCTCCCACTGAGACCGGGTTAGCAGGTAACCGTTGCTGAGCCTCGACTGCCACTTGACGTAATCCGCAATCCTCGACTTTCCACGTCCGTGTGAAAGGTCCAGACGAAAGGTCCGTGTGAAAGGTCGCACAGAACACGATCATCGACCGTCTGCGCGTAATCCGTAGCACCCAGACTAGTCGCGCCGTTCATCATGGGTCGAAAGTTCTCAGACTCTTTTTCACGACTAGTCATGTCCACTGGTATGCCTGATTGTGTCTTATCTCTAACTGAAACCTCGGACTAGTCATTCTGATACCGATATGCCTATATGTGACTTATCTCTAACATCAAATCTCGTCACTGGTATGCCTAGTGGTCACTTATCTCTAACAGTAAATCTCTACCTGGTCACTTCACTGGTATGCCTAATGGTCACTTATCTCTAACACGAAATTTCGACTGGTCACTTTCGACTATGTGAGACGTGTACAATTTTGGATTTAACCGGAAAGTCTAGAAAAGGGGATTACACTAATGGAATCTCTACGAAATTTCGACTGGTCACTTTCGACTATATGAGACGTTTAAGTTTTTGGATTTTTAGTTTTTTTACTCTCATGAAATTTCGATGTGGTCACTTTACTGGTATACCTAATGGTGACTTATCTCTAACACGAAATTTCGATCTGTCACTTTCAACTATATGAAACATGTGAATTTTTGGATTTTAGGCTAGAAAAGGGGATTAGCCTCGTGGAATATAACCGAGGTATGAACCGACGAGAGACGACGGCGCTATACATTGTCACTAAATACGAGGCCTAGTAGTCTATGGGAGTCAAAAATGATACCATCGATGTCGTAATCGCGATATCGCCTCGTAATCTCGCGATTTCGCCTCGCGTTTTCACGATTTCTTGTATAGAGCGAAGTCGTAAAAACGTGGGATTGTAACATGACCCTTACAGTTGTAAAATTAATAGGTTGATGAAAATAATGATACATAAAGTACAATTAAATCATCATGTAGTTTCCCTGTAGGTATTGGATGTGCATATAACATAACAATAATAAAATGATCGTCACTTTTAATTGATTGGATATATTTCAAACATATGTTTTGAGATTTCATTTTACATTCACACAAAACATATTATAATTCCTTAAGAATGAGGATATAATGGGTGATGACGAAATAATGAACCAACTAGCAGTCAATGTTAGTGTTATTTCGAACAGAAATGTGTTTTCGTATTTCCGTCCGTCAATCCGTTAGTCCGTCAGGGCGTCCGTCCGTAATATTTGCGTTAAAGTTTTCAGGTACCCATTATCTCTGCAGCCCAAGTCGGATTGTCTTGAAACTGCCTTTACATCTTTATCATCATCCATATTTTCATTCTATTCACAATCCATGCGGCTTTCATGCCCAATGTCAAGGCCACTGTACTGAGGAAATACAAGAATGTCGGACCAGGCTGCCCCTGCCCACTTGCTCTAGTATAGCCATGTATATGCATATGTGAAATAGAGGTCAGAGAAATCAGAGGGCCCAGTTAAAACATACTCAACTCATAATCTATTAATCAGCATACAGTCTGAGTAGTACACATGTTGAACACATGATAACATATGATAGATTCGCAAGACAAAGAACCTGATGGCAATGCCACAGATATGGAAATACCCGTAAGTAGTACTCAACTAACTTACATGGTGCCACAACACATTTACTGATACTGTTGCCTAGACAGAAAATATGAACATAATATTATGCGTAGGTTTGCTGGCGAAAAATGTTTCTTGATTATATATACATTCCAATAGTATTGTGTGTGTGTCATATCAAACTGACTGTGCGTGGCAGAAACAGTCTGCAGGCCAAACGATTATATTTCCAGAGAACTATTTTCGAATAGATTGTGATAGAAATACGTCTAGTGAAATTGTATTTAATCTCATATTCGGCTATCAAAGTTACATAACTTGACAATACTTATATTGTCATGTTTGCATAATTAACCCATTAGATGCAGCAACATGCTTCAGTCATACTAGCAAATATCAATAATATCGATGTATATTTGTAGAAATAAAGTGTTACATTTCGAAATCGCATATGGCAGTCACATGCACCTGGACTTCGGTAAAAGATATCCATGTAACTTTGCGTAGCAGACATAAGTCGCTGTGGGTGTTTTGTCAGACTAGTGAGGAAGAAACCGTTTTGTGTTATGATAGAAGAGGTTCTGGTATAATTATATATTTTTGCTTATCAATGAATAAAAATGGAATTTATAGTATAACAACAAACCATACATGATATTGGTGGTGGTTAAATATATGTGTATGACATTGCTAATATTTTTAATTCATTTGATATCAACACAATTCATTGGAGATGTAGATATGTTGTTAAACAATTGTACATGTAAAGGTACATTGCTGAAAGCAATACAAGTTTTTGCCATATATACAATAAAACTAATATTATATGAATATGATTGTTATAAGCAATGTTTATTTCCTGACAAATAAATGATATACATAGTACATACAATTGGATTATAAAATAAGTTTTACGCTTATGTGAATTGTGCTCCTGGAAAATTCCATTTTGTGCGAAGTATCTAAGGAACAAATAGTGGACATGTACCTGAATATTTATCAGTGGCCCATGTGTACACATATGTCTGGTGGTCCTACAAAATGGCGTCATGGCAGCACGTACACGTACATTTATTGAAGTTTCCAGATATTTGATCGAACACATGAATATATATTTGAGTATATATTACTACTATTACTGCGTCTCCTCGGCTTAATAGTTTTGTTCTCGCACCGAATGTTTGCACAATAATACAGCGTTTGTATGGAATAAAGTAGTGTTTTACATATGAAATTATGGTCATCAATTGACATGTAGTCTATCTCCATTCCTGTTTAGCATGTTTGTAAATGACCTTGAGGCTGAATTCGAAACTAAGGGTATTGAAGGAATTGATATCGGATTGATAAAATTATTTATTTTACTATATGCCGATGACATTGTTATTTTCTCAGAATCGGATCACGGGATGCAAACAGGACTTAATCTACTTTCAGAAGATTGTGAGAAATGGAAATTAACTGTCAATACGGGAAAAACAAAAATACTTGTATTTCGAAAAGGAGGTAGATTGCCAAGAAACATAGAACTCTATTATGGCAATTATATTATCGAAATAGTAAGTAAATTCACGTATCTAGGCAAAGTCTTTACAACGGGTGGTTCTTTCATGGAAACACAATCTTTATTATCGGGTCAAGCACAAAAAGCTATGTTCAAGCTTAACAAATACCTGTATAAATTTACAGACATAACACCCACACATAGATTACAATTATTTGATAAACTAGTACAACCGATTCTTAACTACGGTGCTGAAATATGTGGATTTGTGCAGGGAAATCAAATAGAAAAAGTTCATTTGCAGTTTTGCAAATGTTTACTAGGTGTTAAGAGAAATACGCAAAATGATTTTATCTATGGAGAACTTGGTCGTACCCCACTTGTTCATCGACGCTATCTAAATATAATTAAATTCTGGTTCAAAATATCTGCATCAGATGATCACAAATACATGAAACATATATACAACATGATGTGAGCAGACATGCAAAGTACACCAAGTAAACCAAACTGGGCGTCACTAGTCAAAAAGTGTTATCGACCCACGGGTTTCTTGATGTTTGGTTTAATCAAGGGGTCGGAAATATTGAAGAGTTTCTGATAGTTTTCAAACAAAGATTGACCGATAACTTTATGCAGGATTGGCAAGCCAGAATTAACGGATCTAGCAGAGCATTATTTTATAGAAATGTATGCGACTTCAAAATGCAATATTACTTAAAGGACATCACACTCACGAAAATTAGGTACGCATTTGCTAGACTAAAAGTTTCGTCCCATCGCCTAGAAGTAGAATCAGGCAGATGGAACAGAACTCCAATTGAAAACCGGAAATGTACATTGTGTGGACATTTGGAAGACGAATACCATTTTATTTTAGAATGCACAATGTATATGGATCTCAGGAAAACATACATAAACCGGTATTATTGGAACAGGCCAAGTATGGTTAAATTCATAGAGTTGATTAAATCGGAACATTCACAAACTGTAAGAAAGTTGGGCCAATACATATACCAAGCGTTTCAAATCAGAAATGAACATTTATATATACATCAATGAGGTCACCTTCTCCCAATACATACATAAAGAAATACAGCATGCATATATATTTGCAAATATTAACTTGACATTATTTTGTGTGTTTTTTTTTGCAATGTAAATCGGTATGACGGATATTTGCGAAGTAACCAAATATGTTACAGACACGTGGGTAGTTGAACAATTTCGGGACTCTAATACTGAACTAATTTCAAAATATACTTGCTCGGGGTAGAGCAGAATAGTTGACATAAATTCCAATGTATCGAAAAATAAGGCTATTTGTGTCGTTTTTTTTGTAACTGTAAATCGATATGACCGACATTTGCGAAGTAACCAAACATGTCACAGACACGTGGGTAGTTGCAAAATTTCGGGACTCTAATACTGAACTAATTTCAAAATATAGTTGCTCGGGCAAATGTCGGTCATATCGATTTACAGTTACAATAAAACCGACACAAATAGCCCTATTTTTCGATACATTGGAATTTATGTCAACTATTCTGCTCTACCCCGAGCAACTATATTTTGAAATTAGTTCAGTATTAGAGTCCCGAAATTGTTCAACTACCCACGTGTCTGTAACATGTTTGGTTACTTCGCAAATGTCGGTCATATCGATTTACAGTTACAAAAACAAACACACAAATAGCCCTATTTTTCGATACATTGGAATTTATGTCAACTATTCTGCTCTACCCCGAGCAACTATATTTTGAAATTAGTTCAGTATTAGAGTCCCGAAATTGTGCAACTACCCACGTGTCTGTAACATGTTTGGTTACTTCGCAAATGTCGGTTATATCGATTTACAGTTACAAAAAAAACGACAAAAATAGCCCTATTTTTCGATACATTGGAATTTATGTCAACTATTCTGCTCTACCCCGAGCAACTATATTTTGAAATTAGTTCAATATTAGAGTCCCGAAATTGTTCAACTACCCACGTGTCTGTAACATATTTGGTTACTTCGCAAATATCCGTCATACCGATTTACATTGCAAAACAAACACAAAAAAAATTCACTATTTTTCGGTACATTGGAATTCATGTGAAATATTCTGCTCAATCCCGAGGAAAAATATTTGTATATTCGTTCAGGGTTAGCGTCCCGAACATTTTCCCCCACCAATGTGTCTGTAACTTGTTTCGTTACTTCGCAAATGTCGGTCATATCGATTTACACATACAAAAAAAACACATAAATAGCCCTATTTTCGATACATTAGAATTTGTGTCAAATATTCAGCTCTACCCCGAGCAACTATATTTTGAAATTAGTTCAGTATTAGAGTCCCGAAATTTTGCAATTACCCACGAGTCTGTAACATGTTTGGTTACTTCGCAAATGTCGGTCATATAGATTTACAGTTACAAAAAAACCGACACAAATAGCCCTATTTTTCGAAGTAACCAAACATGTTACAGACACATTGGTGGGGGCAAATGTTCGGGACGCTAACCCTGAACGAATATACAAATATATTTCCTCCGGGTTGAGCAGAATATTTGACATAAATTCCAATGTACCGAAAACTAGTGAAAATTGTGTGTGTTTGTTTTGCAATGTAAATCGGTATGACCGACATTTGCGAAGTAACCAAACATATTACAGACACGTGGGTAGTTGCAAATAATTTGTAACTGCAAATCGATGTGACCGACATTTGCGAAGTAACCAAACAAGTTACAGACACATTGGTGGGGGCAAATGTTCGGGACGTTAACCCTGAACGAATACAAAAATATATTTCCTCGGGGTTGAGCAGAATATTTGACATAAATTCCAATGTACCGGAAATGGTTTGCGAAGTAACCAAACATGTTACAGACACGTGGGTAGTTGAAAAAATTCGGGACTCTAATACTGAACTAATTTCAAAATGTAGTTGCTCGGGGTAGAGCAGAATATTTGACATAAATTCCAATGTACCGAAAAATAGTGAAAATATTGTGTCTTTTTTTTGCAATGTAAATCGGTATGACCGACATTTGCGAAGTAACCAAACATATTACAGACACGTGGGTAGTTGCAGTATTTGGAGACTCTAATACTGAACTAATTTCAAAATATATTTGCTCGGGGAAGAGCAGAATAGTTGACATAAATTCCAATGTATCGAAAAATAGGGCTATTTATGCGTTTTTTTTTGTAAGTGTAAATCGATATGACCGACATTTGCGAAGTAACCAAACAAGTTACAGACACATTGGTGGGGAAAAATGTTCGGGACGCTAATCCTGAACGAATATACAAATATATTTCCTCGGGGTTGAGCAGAATATTTGACATAAATTCCAATGTACCGAAAAATAGTGAAAATATTGTGTCTTTTTTTTGCAATGTAAATCGGTATGACCGACATTTGCGAAGTAACCAAACATATTACAGACACGTGGGTAGTGGCAGTATTTGGAGACTCTAATACTGAACTAATTTCAAAATATATTTGCTCGGGGAAGAGCAGAATAGTTGACATAAATTCCAATGTATCGAAAAATAGGGCTATTTGTGTGGGTTTTTTTGTAACTGTAAATCGATATGACCGACATTTGCGAAGTAACCAAACATGTTACAGACACGTGGGTAGTTGCAAAATTTCGGGTCTCTAATACTGAACTAATTTCAAAGTATAGTTGCTCGGGGTAGAGCAGAATATTTGACATAAATTCCAATGTACCGAAAACTAGTGAAAATTGTGTGTGTTTGTTTTGCAATGTAAATCGGTATGACCGACATTTGCGAAGTAACCAAACATATTACAGACACGTGGGTAGTTGCAAATAATTTGTAACTGCAAATCGATGTGACCGACATTTGCGAAGTAACCAAACAAGTTACAGACACATTGGTGGGGGCAAATGTTCGGGACGTTAACCCTGAACGAATACAAAAATATATTTCCTCGGGGTTGAGCAGAATATTTGACATAAATTCCAATGTACCGGAAATGGTTTGCGAAGTAACCAAACATGTTACAGAACACGTGGGTAGTTGAAAAAATTCGGGACTCTAATACTGAACTAATTTTCAAAATGTAGTTGCTCGGGGTAGTAGAGCAATATTTGACATAAATTCCAATGTACCGAAAAATAGTGAAAATATTGTGTCTTTTTTTTGCAATGTAAATCGGTATGACCGACATTTGCGAAGTAACCAAACATATTACAGACACGTGGGTAGTTGCAGTATTTGGAGACTCTAATACTGAACTAATTTCAAAATATATTTGCTCGGGGAAGAGCAGAATAGTTGACATAAATTCCAATGTATCGAAAAATAGGGCTATTTATGCGTTTTTTTTTGTAAGTGTAAATCGATATGACCGACATTTGCGAAGTAACCAAACATGTTACAGACACGTGGGTAGTTGCAAAATTTCGGGACTCTAATACTGAACTAATTTCAAAATATAGTTGCTCGGGGTAGAGCAGAATAGTTGACATAAATTCCAATGTATCGAAAAATAGGGTTATTTGTGTCAGTTTTTTTGTAAGTGTAAATCGATATGACCGACATTTGCGAAGTAACCAAACATGTTACAGACACGTGGGTAGTTGCAAAATTTCGGGTCTCTAATACTGAACTAATTTCAAAATATAGTTGCTCGGGGTAGAGCAGAATATTTGACATAAATTCCAATGTATCGAAAAATAGGGCTATTTATGCGTTTTTTTTTGTAAGTGTAAATCGATATGACCGACATTTGCGAAGTAACCAAACAAGTTACAGACACATTGGTGGGGAAAAATGTTCGGGACGCTAATCCTGAACGAATATACAAATATATTTCCTCGGGGTTGAGCAGAATATTTGACATAAATTCCAATGTACCGAAAAATAGTGAAAATATTGTGTCTTTTTTTTGCAATGTAAATCGGTATGACCGACATTTGCGAAGTAACCAAACATATTACAGACACGTGGGTAGTTGCAGTATTTGGAGACTCTAATACTGAACTAATTTCAAAATATATTTGCTCGGGGAAGAGCAGAATAGTTGACATAAATTCCAATGTATCGAAAAATAGGGCTATTTGTGTGGGTTTTTTCGTAACTGTAAATCGATATGACCGACATTTGCGAAGTAACCAAACATGTTACAGACACGTGGGTAGTTGCAAAATTTCGGGACTCTAATACTGAACTAATTTCAAAATATAGTTGCTTGGGGTAGAGCAGAATAGTTGACATAAATTCCAATGTATCGAAAAATAGGGCTATTAGTGTCAGTTTTTTTGTAAGTGTAAATCGATATGACCGACATTTGCGAAGTAACCAAACATGTTACAGACACGTGGGTAGTTGCAAAATTTCGGGTCTCTAATACTGAACTAATTTCAAAATATAGTTGCTCGGGGTAGAGCAGAATATTTGACATAAATTCCAATGTATCGAAAAATAGGGCTATTTATGCGTTTTTTTTTGTAAGTGTAAATCGATATGACCGACATTTGCGAAGCAACCAAACAAGTTACAGACACATTGGTGGGGAAAAATGTTCGGGACGCTAATCCTGAACGAATATACAAATATATTTCCTCGGGGTTGAGCAGAATATTTGACATAAATTCCAATGTACCGAAAAATAGTGAACATTTTGTGTGTTTGTTTTGCAATGTAAATCGGTATGACGGATATTTGCGAAGTAACCAAATATGTTACAGACACGTGGGTAGTTGAACAATTTTGGGACTCTACTACTGAACTAATTTCAAAATATAGTTGCTCGTGGTAGAGCAGAATAGTTGACATAAATTCCAATGTATCGAAAAATAGGGCTATTTGTGTCGGTTTTTTGTAACTGTAAATCGATATGACAAATATTTGCGAAGTAACCAAACATGTTACAGACACGTGGGTAGCTGCAAAATTTCGGGGCTCTCATACTGAACTAATTTCAATATAGTTGCTCGGGGTAGAGCTGAATATATTTCACATAAATTTTAATGTATCGAAAAATAGGGCTATTTATGTATTTTTTTTGTAAGTGTAAATCGATATGACCGACATTTGCGAAGTAACCAAACAAGTTACATACACATT
>CM055266.1:24159867-24190488 GCA_029237695.1 Conchocele bisecta
TCGATAGGACCGACATTTGCGAAGTAACCAAACAAGTTACAGACACATTGGTGGGGGAAAATGTTCGGGACGCTAACCCTGAACGAATATACAAATATGTTTCCTCGGGGTTGAGCAGAATATTTGACATAAATTCCAATGTACCGAAAAATAGTGAAAATTGTGTGTGTTGTTTTTGCAATGTAAATCGGTATGACGGATATTTTCGAAGTAACCAAATATGTTACAGACACGTGGGTAGTTGAAAAATTTCGGGACTCTAATACTGAACTAATTTCAAAATATAGTTGCTCGGGGTAGAGCAGAATATTTGACATAAATTCCAATGTATTGAAAAATAGGGCTATTTATGTGGTTTTTTTTGTAAGTGTAAATCGATATGACCGACATTTGCGAAGTAACCAAACCTGTTACAGACACGTGGGTAGTTGCAACATTTCGGGATTCTAATACTGAACTAATTTCAAAATATAGTAGCTCGGGGTAGAGCAGAATAGTAGACATAATTTCCAATGTATCGAAAAATATGGCTATTTGTGTCGGTTTTTTTGTAACTGTAAATCGATATGACCGACATTTGCGAAGTAACAAAACTTGTTACAGACACGTGGGTATACATATAGTTGCAAAATTCCGTGACTCTTATACTGAACTAATTTCAAAATATAGTTGCTCGGGGTAGAGCAGAATATTTGACATAAATTCCAATGTATCGAAAAATAGGGCTATTTATGTGTTTGTTTTGTAAGTGTAAATCGATATGACCGACATTTTCGAAGTAACCAAACAAGTTACAGACACGTGGGTAGTTGCAAAATTCCGGGACTATTATACTGAACTAATTTCAAAATATAGTTGCTCGGGGTAGAGCAGAATAGTTGACATAAATTCCAAAGTATCGAAAAATAGGGCTATTTGTGTCGGTTTTTTGTAACTGTAAATCGATATGACCGACATTTGCGAAGTAACCAAACATGTTACAGACACGTGGGTAGTTGCACAATTTCGGGACTCTAATACTGAACTAATTTCAAAATATAGTTGCTCGGGATAGAGCAGAATAGTTGACATAAATTCCAATGAATCGAAAAAGAGGGCTATTTGTGTCGGTTTTTTTGTAACTGTAAATCGATATGACCGACATTTGCGAAGTAACCAAACAAGTTACAGAAATATTGGTGGGGGAAAATGTTCGGGACGCTCTACCCCGAGCAACTATATTTTGAAATTAGTTCAGTATTAGAGTCCCATAATTGTGCAACTACCCACGTGTCTGTAACATGTTTGGTTACTTCGCAAAGCATTTCCGGTACATTGGAATTTATGTCAAATATTCTGCTGAACCCCGAGGAAATATATTTTTATATTCGTTCAGGGTTAACGTCCAGAACATTGCCCCCGCCAATGTGTCTGTAACTTGTTTGGTTACTTCGCAAATATCGGTCATATCGATTTGCACTTACAAAAAAAAAACACATAAATAGCTCTATTTTTCGATACATTGGAATTTATGTCAACTATTCTGCTCTACCCCGAGCAACTATATTTTGAAATTAGTTCAGTATTAGAGTCTCCAAATTTTTCAACTACCCACGTGTCTGTAATATGTTTGGTTACTTCGCAAATGTCGGTCATACCGATTTACATTGCAAAAAAAACACACAACATTTTCACTATTTTTCGGTATATTGGAATTTATGTCAAATATTCTGCTCAAACCCGAGGAAATATATTTGTATATTCGTTCAGGGTTAGCGTCCCGAACATTTGCCCCCACCAATGTGTCTGTAACTTGTTTGGTTACTTCGCAAATGTCGGTCATATCGATTTACAGTTACAAAAAAACTCACACAAATAGCCCTATCTTTCGATACATTGGAATTTATATCAACTATTCTCCTCTACCC
This sequence comes from Conchocele bisecta, assembly GCA_029237695.1. NCBI lineage: Eukaryota > Metazoa > Mollusca > Bivalvia > Lucinida > Thyasiridae > Conchocele > Conchocele bisecta. The sequence continues at coordinate 24,161,775 of CM055266.1, forward strand.
CGAGCAACTATATTTTGAAATTAGTTCAGTATTAGAGTCTCCAAATTTTGCAACTACCCACGTGTCTGTAATATGTTTGGTTACCTCGCAAATATCGGTCATACCGATTTACATTGCAAAAGAAACAAACACAATTTTCACTAGTTTTCGGTACATTGGAATTTATGGCAAATATTCTGCTCAACCCAAAGGAAATATATTTGTATATTCGTTCAGAGTTAGCGTCCCGAACATTTGCCCCCACCAATGTGTCAGTAACTTGTTTTGTTACTTCGCAAATGTCGGTCATATCGATTTACAGTTACAAAAAAAACCACACAAATAGCCCTATTTTTCGATACATTGGAATTTATGTCAACTATTTTGCTCTACCCCCAGCAACTATATTTTGAAATTAGTTCAGTATTAGAGTCTCCAAATTTTGCAACTACCCACGTGTCTGTAATATGTTTGGTTACTTCGCAAATATCGGTCATACCGATTTACATTGCAAAACAAACACACAAAATTTTCACTATTTTTCGGTACATTGGAATTTATGTCAAATATTCTGCTCAACCCCGAGGAAATATATTTGTATATTCGTTCAGGGTTAGCATCCCGAACATTTGCCCCCACCAATGTGTCTGTAACATGTTTGGTTACTTCGCAAATGTCGGTCATATCGATTTACACTTACAAAAAAAAACACATAAATAGCCCTATGTTTCGATACATTGGAATTTATGTCAACTATTCTGCTCTACCCCGAGCAACTATGTTTTGAAATTAGGTCAGTATTAGAGTCCTCAAATTTTGCAACTACCCACGTGTCTGGTTACTTCGCAAATGTCGGTCATATCGATTTAGAGTTACAAAAAGCCCACACAAACAGCCCTATTTTTCGATACATTGGAAGTTATGTCAACAATTCTGCTCTACCCCGAGCAAATATATTTTGAAATTAGTTCAGTACTAGAGTACCGAATGCTTGCACCTACCCACGTGTCTGTAACATGTTTGGTTACTTCGCAAATATCGGTCATACCGATTTACATTGCAAAAAAAAACACACACAATTTTCACTAGTTTTCGGTACATTGGAATTTATGTCAAATATTCTGTTCAAACCCGAGGAAATATATTTGTATATTCGTTCAGGGTTAGCGTCCCGAACATTTGCCACCACCCCCCCCCCCCAATGTGTCTGTAACTTGTTTGGTTACTTCGCAAATGTCGGTCATATCGATATTTACATTTACCCACATAAATGGCCCTATTTTTCGATACATTGGAATTTATGTCAACTATTCTGCTCTACCCCGAGCAACTTACATTTTGAAATTAGTTCAGTATTAGAGTCCCGAAATTTTTCAACTACCCACGTGTCTGTAACATGTTTGGTTACTTCGCAAATGTCGGTCATATCGATTTACAGTTACAAAAAAACCAGATAAGTAGCCCTATTTTTCGATACATTGGAATTTATGTCAATTACTCTGCTCTACCCCGAGCAAATATATTTTGAAATTAGTTCAGTATTAGAGTCCCGAAATTTTGCAACTACCCACGTGTCTGTAACATGTTTGGTTACTTCGCAAATGTCGGTCATATCGATTTACAGTTACAAAAAAAAACACACAAATAGCCCTATTTTTCGATACATTGGAATTTACGTCAACTATTCTGCTCTAAACCGAGCAAATATATTTTGAAATTAGTTCAGTATTAGAGTCTCCAAATTTTGCAACTACCCACGTGTCTGTAATATGTTTGGTTACTTCGCAAATATCGGTCATACCGATTTACATTGCAAAAAAAACACACAAAATGTTCACTATTTTTCGGTACATTGGAATTTATGTCAAATATTCTGCTCAACCCCGAGGAAATATATTTGTATGTTCGTTCAGGGTTAGCGTCCCGAACATTTGCCCCCACCAATGTGTCTGTAACTTGTTTGGTTACTTCGCAAATGTCGGTCATATCGATTTACAGTTACAAAAAAACTCACACAAATAGCCCTATCTTTCGATACATTGGAATTTATATCAACTATTCTCCTCTACCCCGAGCAACTATATTTTGAAATTAGTTCAGTATTAGAGTCTCCAAATTTTGCAACTACCCACGTGTCTGTAATATGTTTGGTTACTTCGCAAATATCGGTCATACCGATTTACATTGCAAAAGAAACAAACACAATTTTCACTAGTTTTCGGTACATTGGAATTTATGGCAAATATTCTGCTCAAACAACCCAAAGGAAATATATTTGTATATTCGTTCAGAGTTAGCGTCCCGAACATTTGCCCCCACCAATGTGTCAGTAACTTGTTTTGTTACTTCGCAAATGTCGGTCATATCGATTTACAGTTACAAAAAAAAACACACAAATAGCCCTATTTTTCGATACATTGGAATTTATGTCAACTATTTTTTTGCTCTACCCCAGCAACAATATTTTGAAATTAGTTCAGTATTAGAGTCTCCAAATTTTGCAACTACCCACGTTTCTGTAATATGTTTGGTTACTTCGCAAAAATATCGGTCATACCGATTTTACATTGCAAAACAAACACACAAAAATTTTATTTTCACTATTTTTCGGTACATTGGAATTTATGTCAAATATTCTGCTCAACCCCCGAGGAAATATATTTGTATATTCGTTCAGGGTTAGCATTCCCGAACATTTGCCCCCACCAATGTGTCTGTAACATGTTTGGTTTACTTCGCAAATGTCGGTCATATCGATTACACTTACAAAAAAAAACACAAATGAAAATACCCTGTTTCGATACATTGGAATTTAGTCAACTATTCTGCTCTAAACCCCGAGCAACTATGTTTTGAAATTAGGTCAGTATTAGAGTCCTCAAATTTTGCAACTACCCACGTGTCTGGTTACTTCGCAAATGTCGTTCATATCGATTTAGAGTTACAAAAAGCCCACACAAACAGCCCTATTTTTTTTTTTTTCGATACATTGGAAGTTATGTCAACAATTCTGCTCTACCCCGAGCAAATATATTTTGAAATTAGTTCAGTACTAGAGTACCGAATGCTTGCACCTACCCACGTGTCTGTAACATGTTTGGTTACTTCGCAAATATCGGTCATACCGATTTACATTGCAAAAAAAAACACACACAATTTTCACTAGTTTTCGGTACATTGGAATTTATGTCAAATATTCTGTTCAAACCCGAGGAAATATATTTGTATATTCGTTCAGGGTTAGCGTCCCGAACATTTGCCACCCCCCCCCCCCCCCCCCAATGTGTCTGTAACTTGTTTTGGTTAGTTACTTCGCAAATGTCGTCATATCGATATTTACATTTACCCACATAAAAATGGCCCTATTTTTCGATACATTGGAATTTATGTCAACTATTCTGCTCTACCCCGAGCAACTACATTTTGAAATTAGTTCAGTATTAGAGTCCCGAAATTTTTCAACTACCCACGTGTCTGTAACATGTTTGGTTACTTCGCAAATGTCGGTCATATCGTATTTACAGTTACAAAAAAAAACCCCAGAATAAGTAGCCCTATTTTTCGATACATTGGAATTTATGTCAATTACTCTGCTCTACCCCGAGCAAATATATTTTGAAATTAGTTCAGTATTAGAGTCCCGAAATTTTGCAACTACCCACGTGTCTGTAACATGTTTGGTTACTTCGCAAATGTCGGTCATATCGATTTACAGTTAAAAAAAAAAAAACACACAAATAGCCCTATTTTTCGATACATTGGAATTTACGTCAACTATTCTGCTCTACCCCGAGCAAATATATTTTGAAATTAGTTCAGTATTAGAGTCTCCAAATTTTGCAACTACCCACGTGTCTGTAATATGTTTGGTTACTTCGCAAATATCGGTCATACCGATTTACATTGCAAAAAAAACACACAAAATGTTCACTATTTTTCGGTACATTGGAATTTATGTCAAATATTCTGCTCAACCCCGAGGAAATATATTTGTATGTTCGTTCAGGGTTAGCGTCCCGAACCTTTTGCCCCCACCAATGTGTCTGTATTTTCATGTGTTTGGATTACTTCGACAAATGTCGGTCATATCGATTTACACTTACAAAAAAAAACCCACATAAATTAGCCCTATGTTTCGATACATTGGAATTTATGTCAACTTATTCCCTGCTTCTACCCCGAGCAACTATGTTTTGAAATTAGGTCAGTATTAGAGTCTTCAAATTTTTGCAACTACCCACGTGTCTGGTTACTTGCAAATGTCGGTCATATCGATTTAGAGTTACAAAAAAGCCACACAAAACAGCCCTATTTTTCGATACATTGGATGTTTATGTCAATCATTCTGCTCTACCCCGAGGCAAATATATTTTGAAATTAGTTCAGTACTAGAGTACCGAATGCTTGCACCTACCCACGTGTCTGTTAATATGTGTGGTTACTTCGCAAATATCGTCCATACCGATTTACATTGCAAAAAAAAACACACAATTTTCAATTAGTTTTCGGTACATTGGAATTTATGTCAAATATTCTGTTCAACCCGAGGAAAAAAAATATACATTTGTATCTTCGTTCAGGGGTTAGCCAATTAATAGCCCGGTTTTTCCCCGAAACCCGATTTGCCCCTCACCCCCCCCCCCCCCCCCCAATGTGTCTGTAACTTGTTTTTGGTTACTTCGCAAATGCTCGTTTCATATCGATTTACATTTGACCACATAAAATGGATCACTATTTTTCGGATACATTGGAATTATTTTTATGTCAACTAATTCTGCTTACTTACCCGAGCACACCCACATTTTGAAATTTAGTTTCCCAGTATTAGAGTCCCGTTCTTCAAATTTTGCAACTACCACGTGTCTGGTTACTTCGCAAATGTCGGTCATATCGATTTAGAGTTACAAAAAGCCCACACAAACAGCCCTATTTTTCGATACATTGGAAGTTATGTCAACAATTCTGCTCTACCCCGAGCAAATATATTTTGAAATTAGTTCAGTACTAGAGTACCGAATGCTTGCACCTACCCACGTGTCTGTAACATGTTTGGTTACTTCGCAAATATCGGTCATACCGATTTACATTGCAAAAAAAAACACACAATTTTCATTAGTTTTCGGTACATTGGAATTTATGTCAAATATTCTGTTCAACCCCGAGGAAATATATTTGTATATTCGTTCAGGGTTAGCGTCCCGAACATTTGCCTCCCCCCCCCCCCCCCATGTGTCTGTAACTTGTTTGGTTACTTCGCAAATGTCGTTCATATCGATTTACATTTACCCACATAAATGGCCCTATTTTTCGATACATTGGAATTTATGTCAACTATTCTGCTCTACCCCGAGCAACTACATTTTGAAATTAGTTCAGTATTAGAGTCCCGAAATTTTGCAACTACCCACGTGTCTGTAACATGTTTGGTTACTTCGCAAATGTCGGTCATATCGATTTACAGTTACAAAAAAACCCAGATAAGTAGCCCTATTTTTCGATACATTGGAATTTATGTCAACTACTCTGCTCTACCCCGAGCAAATATATTTTGAAATTAGTTCAGTATTAGAGTCCCGAAATTTTGCAACTACCCACGTGTCTGTAACATGTTTGGTTACTTCGCAAACAGTTACAAAAAAAAACACACAAATAGCCCTATTTTTCGATACATTGGAATTTACGTCAACTATTCTGCTCTACCCCGAGCAAATATATTTTGAAATTAGTTCAGTATTAGAGTCTCCAAATTTTGCAACTACCCACGTGTCTGTAATATGTTTGGTTACTTCGCAAATATCGGTCATACCGATTTACATTGCAAAAAAAACACACAAAATGTTCACTATTTTTCGGTAAATTGGAATTTATGTCAAATATTCTGCTCAACCCTGAGGAAATATATTTGTATGTTCGTTCAGGGTTAGCGTCCCGAACCTTTTGCCCCCACCAATGTGTCTGTAACATGTTTGGTTACTTCGCAAATGTCGGTCATATCGATTTACACTTACAAAAAAAACACATAAATAGCCCTATGTTTCGATACATTGGAATTTATGTCAACTATTCTGCTCTACCCCGAGCAACTATGTTTTGAAATTAGGTCAGTATTAGAGTCTTAAAATTTGCAACTACCCACGTGTCTGGTTACTTCGCAAATGTCGGTCATATCGATTTAGAGTTACAAAAAAAACACACAAATAGCCCTATTTTTCGATACATTGGAAGTTATGTTTGGTTACTTCGCAAATGTCGGTCATATCGATTTACAGTTACAAAAAAAACTCACACAAATAGCCCTATGTTTCGATACATTGGAATTTATGTCAACTATTCTGCTCTACCCCGAGCAACTATATTTTGAAATTAGTTCAGTATTAGAGTCTCCAAATTTTGCAACTACCCACGTGTCTGTAATATGTTTGGTTACTTCGCAAATATCGGTCATCCCGATTTACATTGCAAAAAAAAACACACACAATTTTCACTAGTTTTCGGTACATTGGAATTTATGTCAAATATTCTGCTCAACCCCGAGGAAATATATTTTGATATTCGTTCAGGGTTAGCGTCCCGAACATTTGCCCCCACCAATGTGTCAGTAACTTGTTTGGTTACTTCGCAAATGTCGGTCATATCGATTTACTTTTACAAAAAAAAACACACAAGTAGCCCTATTTTTCTATACATTGTAATTTATGTCAACTATTCTGCCAAACCCCGAGCAACTATATTTTGAAATTAGTTCAGTGTTAGAGTCCCGAAATTTTGCAACTACCCACGTGTCTGTAACATGTTTGGTTACTTCGCAAATGTCGGTCATATCGATTTACACTTACAAAAAAATACACACAATTTTCACCCACAATTTACTACCCCCACCACCCCCGAAAAAACCAAAAATTGGTTAACGATGAAATTGTCTCCCTACAGCAAATTTATGAATTTTTGGAGAAAATAATTTTGAATAGAAGGAGTCAAAATGATACCACCTCCTACCAAAAGTTGGTGGTGGTATTGAACGACAAAAAGTTGTATTGTAGTCCAGTTATATTGGTGTCATAAATACATACGTTAAATGTGACACCAATTGAACAGAAATACACTACCAATTATAATGAAAAAATTATATTGGAATTATAACGAAATGGATAATAAAATACAATGTGAATTGAAAGCTTATAATGCCTGTGTTGAAGAAGTTTACGAAGCTTACGGGGGTTATAATCCTATATATAAATTCTATAAATTGAAAACACTAGGCAATATAGAATACATGAAATATCAGCGTAATTTATTACGCTCCGATAAAAACGTTGCATTTACAATATTATACCGACAATTATGTGAACTATTCAAGAGGCAAATACAAACATTAAGAAGGATAACGCGTATCGGATATAAAATTAAGGTGTATTATATAAAATTGTTAAAACCCAACGATTCGTTTACGAATATACATTTCTACGATATCGCTTTTAAAGATATTGAAAAATTATTATTGAACAGAAAAAAAACTACTAATTAATTTATGTTGTAATCACAACACCAAGCAGACGACAATGTTCCAATTACACGGGTTATGAACATGTATTTATAGCCGAGGTAAACAGACGGTACACACACGGTTATTTATAGCCGAGTGTATTTCTCCTTATCGATGGTATGTAAACGGGCTATCGATTTACACAGGTGGTGTGTACACAGTTTATAAACACTTAGTGAGGGTTATATAGTTCACGAATTTCCGGGATGGTTCGTTATTTAATTAATTTTGTAAAAAATATTTATAATTTAAAGCTGAACACCCCCTATTATATAGAAAACATATTAATTAATTAATATAATAATTTATTAATTAATAATGAATAACTAAAAAAAAATTATTTCCACCAACAAAGTTAGGTTTATATATGAGAAATAAACACATATATACATTGCTGGGACGCAAGCAGTAGTCTCAGCACTGAGACAGGTTTCGCCATATGTAATTCACTCTGGCCGCTCTACACATTATAGCGGATGGAGGTAACGAGGAGGAGGGGTCCGCGGTATCGGTGGATGATGGGGTGGAGGAGATGTGAGTGTAACACACCTCGCTAATCCTAAAAAAGAGAAGAGACGAGATTTAAAGCGAAGGCTTAGTTGGGTGGGCCCAGAAGGGTTTTGCTGGCGCGGGTTCGAGCCTAGGTGAGACCTAAAACTTTTTTTTTTAAATTGTTTCAATTGTTTATTATTATTAATAAATTGTTTACTGCACCAATATAATTAATTTTATAATTTTATTAAAATTAATTATTTAATAAAATATCACAATTTCGGAATGGTGGTGCTGTAACATTTCCTCCGACTTTATTTCCAAGTTTTGCCCTAAATTTATCCCAATCAGTACTCTCAATCTTAGGCATGGTGGCGCGCGCTTTGATTCTAATATCAGTTTTTAATTCTTCATATCTCCCCATTTCTTCCACCACGGATTCAAACTCTAAATTTGATATTTCATTATCGGTCAACGCTTTGGACATTATAACGTCGATGCTATTTTTCTTTGACCTGGCGAGAACGGATATTCTATCATGTTTTCTACATTTTTATCGAGTTTTCCACACGCCGCCCTAATTACCATACAAAGTATTCCAGATAAAACGGTAATTCCACTCAAAACCCCTGCAAGTGGAACCGTTACAATTGTAGATAGCGTTACAGCAGTACCCGCACAACTCATTACAGATAAACTTGCCAGAACCGTACTAGATGCTTCAGCTATGTTCGCCGCGCTTATATTTTTTAGCGTTTCTTTTTCTATTTGTACATTCTCTAACTAAAATATCCTGCATAGCGACGATATTATCCAACCTAAAATCTAAACTTCTTTCGTGAATTGGATTGGTATTGACAATTGAATACAGTGTTGGTGGATTGGTATTGACAATTGGAAGCGGTGATTCGTTCATGATTTTCAATATATTGGTATTTTACAAAACAAATTCAATTAACAATGTAACAACAGTGGAAGAACTTGCTGGGTCAGCGATTTTCGTTTTAAAGTTAACACTATATTCGGAAAGTCTAATTGGATTGTCACCGTCGAACAAAACCACCGACGAACTATCTCCAGCGAGTTTATGGGCTCCAAATTCAGTTATTTTCCTCCGCAAGGGCCGCCTGGTGGTCTTCTCGGACTTTATCAATACCCGTTCGGACCCCCTCAATCCCCAACCGGGCCTCTTTTCGAAATTCGATTATTTTTTCGTCTAGTTCAGTAAGTGCCGCTTCTCTGATGAGAGAGTTCTCTGAGCGCAACACCCCATACGCCTCCGTAATGGCCACCTGGTGGTCTTCTCGGGCTTTCTCAACTCCCAACCGGGTCTCTTTCCGAAATTCGGTTATTTATCCGCCTAGTTCAGTAAGTGCCGCTTCTCTGACGAGAGAGTCCTCTAAGCGCAATACATCATAAGCCTCCGCAAGGGCCGCCTGGTGGTCTGCTCGGGCTTTCTCAACCCCCAAACGGGTCTCTTTTCGAAAATCGATTATTTTTCCGTCTAGTTCAGTAAGTGCCGCTTCTCTGATGAGAGAGTCCTCTAAGCGAAACACATCATAAGCCTCCGCAAGGACCGCCTGGTGGTCTTCTCGGACTCCCTCAATACCCGTTCGGACTCCATCAAGATCCAACCGGGTCTCTTTCCGAAATTTGGTTATTTGTTTTCCTAGTTCGGTAAATGCCGCTTCTCTGATGAGAGAGTCCTCTGAGCGCAACATCCCATACACATCCGTATGGTCCGCCTGGTGGTCTTCTCGGGCTTTCTCAACACCCGTTCGGACTCCCTCAATCCCCAACCGGGCCTCTTCCCGAAATTCTGTTATTTGTTCACCTAGTTCGTTTTGTTCTGTATGCGTTTCTTCACGACTTTGTGTATTCACAGCCAGGGCATATTCTCTAAGTTGTGATAGTAGACTCTTGTGAATCTCGTCCGTGGCCACCGATATAGTTCTATTGATCAAGGCCTTTGTTTTTTCAGTAGTTAAAAAGTCGCTCTCTGTCGGGATGAATCCCCCTTCTGTCGGTTCCAAATTCTTTGAATTTGTCACCCAATCGGAAGAACTACCTGGTCCGTATATACTCATTTTCAATAATGTTGATAATATATATATATATAAATTACGAACATGCGTTTAATTCTAATTAATTTTCTTAAAATTAATTTGAAATTTCTAGGACGACCGAAATCGGGTAATCGTTCTTCAACTCTCGCCCTTTATCATCAAGAATTGAGACCGTAAATTCGTGGATGTGTCCCGATTCCAAAACTTTCATCTCGGGGTGTGGGAAGTCTAAGGTCACAGTCTCGCTGGCGGGCACGGTTTTCAGTAATGTGCTGGGAGTGCCGTCTACCGTGTTGTACGATGTGTTCACCCTATCCAGGTGCACCCCGAGAGTTTTCGTGACGGCGAAGTTTACTGGGGTCGTGCCGACGTGCTCGCCCGGATCAAACACTCCATCATCGTTGGCAGGGTGTGTTATTTTAAATCCTAACAGTGAGCCCAACCCCGGTGAGACCCTTACATTTTTCTCAACGGTCAATGTCGCAAGCCCCGTGGCTTTCGAGACTACGAGAGTGGCTACACCAGGAATCTTCGCCGCGATAAAGGCTTGGAGATCTCCGAAACTCCAAAGGCCATGAGGTACTATGGCATCCTCGTCAATATCTCCTAAGAAAAACTCGAGTGTTTCAATGTTTTTCCACCCGACCGTGAACGTGATCGATCTGAGGCCTACCCGGCGTTTTCCGCAGCAATTGTCGATTGACTTTTGAAGTTCACAACTCTCTTTTTGAACATTAGTGATAGTAGCAAACATAATAATATCTTTCAATGGATACCAAAGCATTTAGCTTTAATTATAATGCAAAAGTACAAAGTTGGAGGTAAATACACGCGAAAAGACGTTGTTAATCCCCTCCCTTGTACACCCAACTATAACGGTTAGACCGGACAGTGGATTTGCCACCAACTTCCCCGACATCTTTGAACAATATAGGCTGCCCAAGATTACTACGATAGAGGCCGTGAACGGGTGGAAAGCAACACCGATGCAGTTTTGGCAGAATCAGCTCAACTTCGCCGTATGGTGCGCAACAGCCGGATGCGGAGTTTCCTCTCAGGACCATTTGGCCTCGGAGGATCCCTTATTGAGGGCCGTTTACAACTTTCACGCGTATTACACCATTAGGAGGATTATCAAAGAACTACGTATTCCACTAACTTCCTTAAGTGTTTCGCTAAATAAATTAAATATCTAGTTACACGACTACAGTCAAATTTCAATACAAACTAAATGTAAGGCAGTGGGAAAGATGTCAGACGCTGTTGTTTTGATTTTGTTCACTGGTTCCTAAGGTCTGTGGTTCGAATCTTCACGAATCCTGTTTTTTATATTGTAATATATTGTTTTCTTTTATTTTCTTTTTTTATTTTCATCTTATATCATTTTTCTTTTGTATTCGTGTGGTATTGAGTGGTGGCTTTGTGCTTTTCTTTTATTTGACCTTTCAAACGCTGCTATTTTTTTTTATATATTAATGCATATGAACGAAAATAGGGTGAGCGCACTAGAACTGAATACAACTCGTGATCAATTGACTGCTGTATAGTTTAATGTAGCTTGAAATTAAACTCAGATATCAACTTTGTCATGTTCTATTGAAAGTTAGAAAATAAATCAAAATAATAGCTGCTTGTTTGGAGCCTCGAACCCATTATCAATAGGAATGTAGACGTCGGCACTAACCATTGGACTATGGATTACATGTTAACATAGATCGAAAGTATTATATATGAAGCGTACTTTAGAACAGTGTCGTTACCTACCTCACCCGTATTGTATTTTGAATATCGACCGTTTGTTTGTAAACAAGGGCCAAATTATCGTCTGCGGACTATAAGACATGGAAATGATTCACGACGTAAACCCAAATAATAATATTCTATGTATAAGTAACTAAGTCAGTAATTAGTTTGAAATGTGTTAAACATAACACACTTGTATGAAATCATAATATTGACAGAAACACCCGGCCCTATGGACGTATATGTCACTTTCAAATATATGAGTAACATTATGAAGGAATGTATGTAAAAACAAATTGTTGACAATAATTTACACCTAAAATGAGCAGTCGTATGAGGGGTGACACAGTTTTAGCTCATGTTTACTTGCAGACTTGCATTGTGGCATAGAGATTTGTTAATTCTACTTATCGGCGTACTCGGTTTATTATCACAAGTGACCAGTGTAGCTCCACACCAGAATGCCCATATGCGCAGTCTGGTCGGGGTGAACACTGCTCACTATGTGGCAATAATGTATTACTAAGCTATTATCTTATCCATAAGAGGGTTCACATGTACATGAATTTGAACATTCTCAGTGTTTCAGTTTTGCGCTAACTACATGTAGAATTATTGTGTTTCTACGCCTGGCTGAGGAGAAAGGGTCCCCACAAGATATATGCGACCAGCGTAATCCCAGACCAGCCTACGCATTCGCGCAGTCTGGTCAGGGCTTACACGCAGTTCACCATTCAATCGAGATGTCGATAATGATACCAGCAAAATAGCTAGATTCTAATTACGCTGTATGAGTGTGCAGAACGAATGATATCTCCACAAGTTTCAAATGATGTAAAGTACTTTTTCTAGGCTGCTGGCTCATTTGTCTACTTCCAATTACATGTAATAGTAACATACAATAAAATGAATGTTCCGCAAGTCCATATTAAATGATGTAGTTATAAATGCGCTTTTGATTGGTCACACGGCTAAACAGTCACGGTTCGCTATGCTCACTCGTTTGTTTAGCACCTGGTTAGATATACGGTATATTTACGGTCAAATAACGCGTATCCTGTACCTTATTGTTGGTGGGTACATCCACCTTCGGAGACTTTCCATCAGACAAAAAACATCAGACAAAAAACAAGTAGGAAAGCGTGCCACCCACACACTGATCGATGATGCCCCCATTTGCAGTCTTTACAATTTCCAGAAGCCCAATTTTACAGCCAAAGACACACACTTTGTGTATATGTTTCATTATTGCCATTTTTTTAACGAAATAAAAGTGAGCGATTCAAACAATATAAAATAATGCATGATTTACCAATCATAACATAGTTAAAAATGTTCGTCTGATGCTCGGTATTAACCCATCTTTGGGATATTACATGCACGTTAAATTTTGCATTCATAATTACGTGTCGCGTATGTACAGTTTGGCGCGCATTTTGAAGTTCAGTCGGTTACATACATGTATCTACATGCTTAATTTTGCCAGCAAATAGAAATTATAATACGTACGTCTGCGTCGATACCGGAACAGTCGTCAGTTGAATGATCTCTGCGCCGCTTTTTGGTTTTCGATCTCTTCCGTAGAGGCGTTGACGACTCCACTGGACTGAAGATATGCGCGGACGTGCTCGCCATATTGATCGGGGTCGCTACTCGAATTAGTGTCTGTATGCAATGCTCCAAGTATCAATCTATGTTTATTTATTGCATACACATAACATTTTCATCATCAGAAACATGGTTTGACATCACATTATAATTATTTCCAAAGTGCTGTCAAACTATGTTTTTATTCAATTGAGAAAGACAAAATAACCGTAGATTACAAGTTTCGTTCCCAACATTATAAGGGTTAGTATATACGTTTTCTTCGTATATTACTTCATACGTTCAAAACTATTTCATTAGGTTTCGGAGACATTTTCAAAATTCCCACTTTTCGTTTTTTTGCTCCCCATGTTATAACAATAGTGTGCTTTTTCCGCTTCAATAATACAATCAATAGTTTATGGAATTCCATCAAATAAATGAAGAAAACAAATCTATAATATATAGTTTAACAACACTGTACTTTATATATATATATACACACCTAATTATTGGGTGTTTTTAAGGACCCAACAATTTATATTAGATTCATTCCGTAAGGAAAAATATCTTTGATTTTTTTTTAATTGCCGGAAACGGTCTTGCGCATGCGTGAACTAATTAGATTAATTCCATGATGTTTTTACTTACAGAATGTATCTAATTTAAATTGTTGGGTCCTGAACTGAACAGTCAAAAATTATACGCGAAATAGACCAAATTTAAGACAGCAAACGACATAATGTCCATGTTTACTGTGCGAATATACATGTATAGTGTGAAAGTCATGCAGCAAGTTAGATTTCAACATATATTACAAAAAGTAATTGACCTGTTGAAAAAAAAGTTTGTTAGACAGGTAGAAGTAAGAAGAAACTCCCGCTGCTAATAAGATGTTTTCACAGCGCCCGTTACCATAACAGAACTCGAGCATTCGTTACATTATACGTAATTATATTATATTATTTCTCCATGCACCAGACTGGGAGCCACCTGTATATTTCTTGGACACAGTTGTCTGTGATTGTATGGCCAAATAGAAGATGTTACATGTGGTTCTAAAACCGATAAGAAATGTTTCCAGCCAGAGAACCTTCACAAAATTGATTGAATTTGCCGATAAATATCACATTTTGCCCCATAGTCGATGGTGGGACCAATTTAGTAATGTCTGCAAGAAGTTAGCATCGTATATATGACTTATTTCGAAAATAAAACCGTTCATATCAATAGAACACAGAACATTGTACTACAAGGCACGTATTCACCCGCATTTTGATTACTGTGTCTGGGGGAAGTCTTCTAACTTAAATATCACGAAAATAACAAAACTTCAAAGACGAACATGCAAACTTATTTTGGCAATACATCGATCTTAATATATCAATGTAAATGTTAAATATATATATTGAGTTTTGATGAATCTGTATTTTTACGCAAAAGAATACGCATAAAGCAACAAACAACATTTTCCCGCAGTATGTATCAGACCTGTTTCAAATGCGAGAAAATCTAGAACAGAATAACGTGACTCTGAGATCAAATTAAAGAATGACTTATTTAGTTCCCAAACCAAGAAATAATGTTGAAAAATAGATTATCCTATCCTGGTGTGCAGTCATCTGGAACAGCATACCACTACACATTATAAATTCGAGGTCTTCTTCTCAAATAACTGCCTAGTGTGGATGCAAAATCGAGGTCCGAGCGTGTAATTTACATGTAGTTCTGATCTGCGGGTCATCAATTGCACATAACGAGGGCAATACTTGCTCGCGATAATTAAATACCCAAGTAGAAGGTGTAACATTGCGCAACAAGGAATAAGATGTTGCAAAGTGGAACGAACGTGTTGCTGAGTAACACTGATTATTGGACGGAACGCCAGGTTTTACCACTTTCACGCAAGGATTTTGAACAATATCTTCTTTCTTTCAAGACCATACGTGTACACATTTGTATATAGTAATGTTCGCTTACATGTATATCTCTGCTTGTATGTCATTTATTCATGCATGTATATATGTTAGACGGCCTGGGGGAAGATTGGTTTTACCAACCGAGTTACCCTCTCTAAATAAAGTATATATTATCTTATCTTATCTTGGGTCTATATATTTGTAGATTTTGTAGTAGGTTCTGACTGAAAAGTACATTACAATACCGATAAGAAACGTTTCCAGCTCAAAGAACATGTCCAACATCGGTCGAATTTGCATCAATTCAAAATGGCCACCAAATATCACTTATTATAAAATAATTTTATGGTGGATACTATTATAATAGTACATTCTAAAACTAACGAGAAACGTTTCCATCCCGAAAAATGTAAAAATCGAACTATTTTGCATACATTTAAAAAGGACGCCGATGTCAAATAACGTGAATAGCGAGACTATTGAATCCAAGATGGCCGCCAATTTGAGTTTTTGGTTAAAACCGGTTTGCATTTTAATTAGGGTAATAACCTGTTCAGAGGTATTAGAAAGAAGGCGAGAAATGTTCCTGAATGCACAGTGTTGCCTCATTAATACGGGTTGTGGAAATAATAACAATACAAAAATCCAAGATGGCTGCCATGGAGATGTGTAGTTTCTAGCAAGTGTAGCCAGAGTTATTTGAGAAGTATTGGTTGTTTTTCCATCATGTTAGTGTCGTCATTGTTGTCTCGTAGGGATAATAAGACGGCATAATCCTCTCAATGTCTTGAGGTACATCAGAAATATAGAATACAAGATGGCCGTCGATTCCCTCAAAATTACGTTATTTTTCAAGACTATATAATTCACATGTTAAAACATATGTCTGTACGTTTGTGCTTACTTTATTATGGCGTATACCATGTACTAAATGTGGATACAAATAAGCCAGGTGTGTTCACGATTGAAACATTCATCATATTACAAGTCGTTTTATTTTGCCGTCAGTAGACATATGTGTAGATGCCTTGTAGCATATACTTGCAAGATGGGACAGTTGTGCTATCTCTCTCTCCCTCTCTCTTTCCCTCTCTTTTTAAACTAGCTGCGTTTAAGTATGCTTAGTGGAAATTTAAATCTATGTTGTAATGTTGTATATTATTTCATAAATAACAATCAGCAAAAATAGAGGTTATATTACATTTGATATATTAAGAAAATTGCCACCGGAATGCGTTTTCTGGAAATAGCTATATTTCACATTGTATATATGTTGGAAAGTTTAACCTGAATTGAGAGTTGCCTACAATAAAAAATGTAACGAGCATACACGCATCGCTTTCATAATGCAAATAGTATTGACTCGTGTCACATACTAAGCATGTACATGTAGTGTACCATAATCTTTACGTCTATATATGTATGATCTTTCAGTTTTGAGTTTGCATGTCTGCTACCACACGCTTACGTGTGAAATAAGAGATAAGAAGCTATTCAACCGATATGAGACCTTAGACCCGGTGACAGTACAATTTAATTAAACTGGTACATAAAAAAGTAAGCGTTGTTGGTAATGAAGAAACCCGGTCTTACGGCGAACAAATGAGTAACCTAAAGGTTTACTCTGTCGTTTCATACATTCAGCCTAACCTCTCGTGTAATGTAAATCTCTATTCTAGAAAGTAGTTTGAGGAAAACAGCAGATTTTAATGAAGCTGCAACCTGACTATTATCACTTTGTCATATATAATAATAACATATAGCTTCGTATGTACGTTAGTCAGTTCAAAGTAACAAATTATTGGCTGACTATATGGCTTCAACCATTACATGTGCCTGACAAGTTAAATACGGATAACATCATGTGTACTGTCGATTTAGTGAACACCGAGTGAGCTGGTCCCAATACTGTGATAATTTTGATAAGTCAGTTTCATACTAGGTGCGAACCAATGACATATCACATGTGCCATTTATATAAACAATGAGTTATACCAGTTCAGTGTGTATAAAGTGCGCAACTCAGCGGTATCTTTCCTATGTGCAAGATAAGTAGTAATGGGTGACACTATGGGGTACTTTTTTAACATGTGTTTTTTACATAGATAATTTTTACCCTTGCACCGGTTGTCTATGTAAAAAACACATGTTAAAAAAGTACCCCATAGGTGGCACCCCTTATTACTCCCATTATTAGGGGTGGAAACTTCTTGTATTACGCTATAGTGGTTAAAAGTACCCCATAGTAGCACCCCTGAACCATTTTGATGGAGATTCGTGAATTTTATCCGGGGTGCAAACTTCTTGTATTACGCTATAGTGGTTAAAAGTACCCCATAGTGGCACCCCTGAACCATTTTGATGGAGATTCGTGAATTTTATCCGGGGTGCAAACTTCTTGTATTACGCTATAGTGGTTAAAAGTACCCCATAGTGGCACCCCTGAACCATTTTGATGGAGATTCGTGAATATTATCCGGGGTGCAAACTTCTTGTATTACGCTATAGTGGTTAAAAGTACCCCATAGTGGCACCTCTGAACCATTTTGATGGAGATTCGTGAATTTTATCCGGGATGAAAACTTCTTGTATTACGCTATAGTGTTACCCTTAACATTTAGGGGTTGTACTGTTCCCTTATATAATTTTCAAATATTTTTGACAACTCCAATATTGTCAAATACATATGAAAATGCCCTAGAAATAATTTTCATCCACTTCTGACAACTCTAATATTGACATAAGTTAATGAAAATAAATATTGATTGTAAATCAATATATTGGTATTTTTCAATTTATGGGGGAACATTGAATACAAGATATGTAAAGTTTTAATAATATTTTATTGAACAACAACATATTTTACAACATAGAATTATAGACCAGATATGATATTCATATTTGATCTTTACAAAAGTACATGCAATATTATGTTAAAATATTTGTAACATGAAGTAATTTTGGAAAATGCAAAGACATGGCATATTGTTGTGGTTTACAACATTGACACCCGACAGATGTTGAACTTTGTTGAGGTCCTTCGTAGAGTGTTCCAAAGTGATGTTTGAACCAGATCGTTATAGTCCTATCATTCTTGAAGTAATCTGATGAACTGAATGTTTGTTGAATACAGAGACGCAGAGTATTTCCTCTTGCAATCGAAATCAACACAAACACACAGTATTTTCCACATGTTGTACTGAATACACTTTGTAGTCTCTGTTTGTTAAATGTCCATTTCGTAGAATTGTTTGTCAAGAAAGACAATATTTCTGCATGTAGTGGTGGTAATCCATAGGAGTCAAAGTAGATGGCTTCATTCTTCTGGTCGAATACAATAGCTATCCAATGTTTTCCAGGTTGATCAGAATTATCCGTGTTGATTATGTACGCTTGGACGTCTAATGGTCTGTGATTTGCAGAAATGCCATAAGCCCCATTTCTCCAGTCACAGTCACATATGAGCAACAGCCATGTGCACAGCTTATGGATTTATTGGATTTACATTTATTGAGCATAGGCAGACACTTCTAATGAAATACCAAGATGTGTTTTCATGTTGAATAAGAAAAATATGTGCTATTTGTGGTACCACACATTTTTTATTGCTTTTTGATACTCGTTACTTCTGTTTTTCGGTTTTTGGCAATTTGAGTTGAGTATTTAAGCAAATACGCAGCTTATCTGGAGCTCTGGATTCTATAGTTTATGTTCGTGACGTCACACATGTAGATTGCCTTCCTGGAAAGACAAAGACATTCCTCAGGATTATTCATGTTACTTTCGGTTTTGGTTCTTGCTAACCAATAACTATTGAATTTATACTTTCTGTTTATTTTCATGGAATTTTAATACAGGTCATCAAACAATGAACAAAGTTTCCAATATGTTTTATCGGATAGGTTTTCGGTAAGTTGCTGAATTCAACTTCATGAGTAAACGGATTTACATATAAATTCATTATGCCAATAGGCATATAATGTAAGTTTAAAAATTCATGGTTAATATGTTGACTGCCACTATCATTTTCAATTGAATTTGTTGTTTTGAATGGTACAACTCTTAAAATCGGAGCTTGAATATGTCCTACAATAGAATATTCAACAATATCAGAGTAAACAAACAAATGATTAAATCCCTCATTTAAATTTGACAAATGTGGGAAATAATCATTTGCATCACTGTTTGGAAAAAATGTATTGTTTAATAGTTTTGGATTTCCACCCAACTTTAAAAACAATGTATGGTTAAAATTTATTCCTGTTTTACGAATTTTGTGGAAATTAAATTTTGGACGTTTCATACCATGAGAATATGAAACGCTAATCGCTTACTTGTTTTTTAAAAATATCGTTAAAAGAATCTTGAATGATATTATCAATTGTTTCCAATACATGAGTTATTGATGAATAGGATCCAGGTTGAAAGTTAAATTTGATACTCCATTTAATCGGGTTACCATCTTCACTAAACCCTATCTCATTTATATAAAATGTTTTATTTTTTATTTCTAAATTTTTTCTTGTATAAGATCATAAAATCTTCTAACATCTGGTGACTCTCCGGTTTCACTCTCGGTGTCCGAGTATGGTACAAGTGGCATGTTGAATGTTGTAATAAAGTATTAATCAATTTGTAACAGCTTAGGCCAGTTTTTTTTTATTTGTTGGTTTACGGATTTTTTTTCCGCGAGATCGGGTCGGTCGGTCGGAAAAAAATAAAAATAAAAAAAAGTTTTTTCAATTTTTTTATTCTTTTTGGCACAGGGTTTTGGCACTAGGTCGGGGAAATAAAAAAAAAAAAAAAAAAAAAAGTGTCGAACGCGGATGCCACCGGCGGCATATTGAAGAAACTGACAAACGGGTGAACCAAAAGTGTTAAGTCAAAGGGTGAAGGTCATATGTAGTATGGCAAGGCAGGTGTAGCATACATGCAAATGAATGAAGTATGGAAATATTGAAGCAGTTAAGCAACTTATGTAGATGCTATGGCCAGTTTGAAAAACTGTGACAAACTGGTTAACCGAAATTGCTAAGTCCTTTCAGCAGCCCTGTGAAGGTCAAAAGGTCAAGGTAATATAAAGTATGACAAGGCAGGTATAGCACACATACCAATGAATGATGTATTGAAATATTGAAGAACTTGAGCAACTTATGTAGAATATATGGCCGGTTCTTTGAGAAACCTGTCTTACGAAGTGGTTAACCGAACGTGTGACAGACAGACGGACGGTCCGAACACCATAACAAGAGCTGTAGGAGAACAGCATAGCTCGACTACGAGGGTTGTCGATGTACACATAGCTTGACAAAGAAGGTGGCTGCGGCCTGCATAAAAACCTTAACCAAGGTTGACTAAAAACATTAACCAAGGGAAATTAAGTAAGTAATTCAAGGTTAAATGTAGGTCAATGTCAGATATAGGTCAGGGGTTATTGATGTACATCACTAGGAGATAAAGTTTTCCAAGTACTGTATGGTTGCTGTAGGCCCAGGAGTATTCCATATACAAGCATGAGTAAAAACCGTAACCAAGGGGAGATAACTAAGTAATCCAAGGATAAAAGTAGGTCAATGTCAAATATAGGTCAGGGATTATTGATGTACATCACTAGGAGATGAAGTTGTCCAAGTATGGTTGATGTAGGCCCAGAAGTATTCCATATACAAGCTTGACTATAAACATTAAGCAAGTGATTGAAGGTTAAATGTAGGTGAAGGTAAAATAAAGGTCAGGGGTTATTGATGTACATCTCTATGAGAAAAAGTTATCCAAGTATGGTGTCTGTATGCACAATAGTATTCCATCTACAAGCTTGACTAAAAACCTTAATCAAGGTTGAGTAAAAACCTTAACCAAGGGGAATTAAGTAAGTAATATAAGGTTAAATGTAGGTCAAGGTCAAATATAGGTCAGGGGTTGTTGATGTACATCACTAGGAGATGAAGTTGTCCAAGTATGGTTGGTGTAGGGTGGCCATGAGTATTCCATCTACAAGCTTGACAAAAACCTTAACCAAAGAGAATTTAGTAAGTAATTCAAGAGGAAATGTAGGTCAAGGTCAAATATAGATCAGGGGTTATTGATGTACATCACTATGAGAAAAGGTTGTCCAAGTATGGTGTCTGTATGCACAATAGTATTCCATGTACAAGCTTGAGTAAACAGCCTAACCAAGGTCGAGTAAAAACCTTAACCAAGGGGAATTAAGTAAGTAATTCAATGTTAAATGTAGGTCAAGGTCAAATATAGGTCAGGGGTTGTTGATGTACATCACTAGGAGATGAAGTTGTCCAAGTATGGTTGGTGTAGGGCCAGGAGTATTCCATCTACAAGCTTGACTAAAAACGTTAACCAAGGGGAATTAAGTAAGTAATTCAAGAGGAAATGTAGGTCAAGGTCAAATATAGATCAGGGTTGTTGATGTACATCACTAGGAGATGAAGTTGTCCAAGTATGGTGGGTGTAGGGCCAGTAGTATTCCATATAGAAGGTTGACTAAAAACCTTAACCAAAAGGAATTAAGTAAGTAATTGAAGAGGAAATGTAGGTCAAGTCAAATATAGATCAGGGTTATTGATGTACATACCTATGAGAAAAGGTTGTCCGAAGTATGGTGTCTGGATGCACAATAGTTCCATGTACAAGCTTGAGTACAGCCTGAGTAAAAACCTTAACCAAGGGGAATAAGTAAGTAATTCAAGTTACAATGTAGGTCCAAGGTCAAATATTAGGTCAGGGGTTGTTGATGTATCATAGGAGTGAAAGTTGTCCAAGTATGGTGGTGTAGGGCCAGGATATTCCATCTAAAAGCTTACAAAAAAACTTAACCAAGGGATTAAGTAAGTAATTCAAGAGGAAATGTAGGTTCAGGTCAAATATATCAGGGGTTGTTGATACATCACTAGGAGATGAAGTTGTCCAAGTATGGTGGTAGGGCCAGTAGTATTCCATATAGAAGGTTGACTAAAAACCTTAACAAAAGGGGAATTAAGTAAGTAATTGAAGACAAATGTAGGTCAAGGTCATAGATCAGGGGTTATGTACTAACCTATGAGAGGTTGTGAAGTATGGTTGTCTGCTGCACAATAAGTATTCATGTACAGCTTGAAAAAAAAACTAACCAGGTGAAATAAAAAAAAAAAAAAAAAGCTTAACCAAAAAAAGGGGGAATTAAGTAAGTAAATCAAGAGGAAATGTAGGTGAAGGTCAAATATAGTGAGGGGTTATTGATGTTACATAGAGAAAAAGTTGTCCAAGTATGGTGGGTTGGAGCCATGTATTCCATACAACTTGACTACAAACCTTAACCAAGGGGAATAACCAAGTAATTCAAGAGGAATGTGGTCAAGGTCAAAATAGATCAGGGGTTATTGATGTACATCACTAGAGATGAGTTGTCCAAGTATGGTGGGTGTAGGGCCAGTAGTTCCATATACAACTGACAAAAACCTTAACAAGGCGTGACGCCGACGCCGACGCCGGGGTGACAACATAAGCTCTACTTATTCTTCGAATAGTCGAGCTAAAAATCACCTTTTTAAGGCACATGGTTGGGTCGGTTCACCTTTTTAAGGCTCATGGTTGGGTCGGTTTGTGGTCGGTAAAAAACAAAAAGGCCAGTGATTGTGATAGAGTGAAACTTGTGTTAACCGGCATCGTCTCGGACCAAGAGTTTGTCGGTTAACGTAGGGAGTCGGTTCAGCAAGTTTCTTTATATTCTACATAGCAACTCAGTTTCATATTCACATACTGTTGAATGTTGATCACTGTGAATGGGTTGCGTAATGCGTACATATTAATACCGTATCTGGTATAATTAAATACAAGACAACGAAGCGGCGATATAGTTGAAACGAATATCAGTAGGGGTGGCACGAGTGTGGATTTGTGGCAGGGCGGTAGAGGACCCTAGGAAGAACGCATACATGAAATATGAAGCATATCGGAGCAAGAAAACAGAAAATATAGGCCATTTACCCGAGCGTTAAGGTTTTGAATTTTTGCTGAAAGGGAGATATATCAAATCATATCGAATCGTCCATTCGCAGGTTGTTGTTGTTGTCGCTGCTGCTAAGATCCGGTTTCCGCCACTAACTTTTCTCGGCACAGCAAAAAAACAATTTTTTTTTTTTTTTTTGGATCGGAGGTAAAAAAATCTAAAAAAATTTTTCCACATTGTCAAAAAATCGGGTCGGCGGATCTGTAAACCAACTAATAAAAAAAAACTGGCCTAAGTAAAAATGAAATTTAATGTAGGATGTATTACTGTATTGTAACACTAGTACGTCTAACGTAAATTCAATGTTCATTTTTGTCATGTCAGATTGAAAGAATAATCATTTGATTCCACGAAAATAAAATAATATTAATCATTTTTTTTTAAAAACCAAAGAATCTTTATTTTCCGTCAAAAACACAACTGGTCTGTGGTCTGTCGGTCACGGAAATAACTCCGTTTATTTTCCGTAAAAAAAACACAACTGGTCTGTGGTCTGTCGGCCACGGAAATACGTTTATTTTCCGTAAAAAAACACAACTGGTCTGTGGTCTGTCGGCCACGGAAATAACTTTGTTTATTTCCCACTCGGGTCTGTCGGCCACGGAAACTCTGTTTATTTCTCGCTCGGGTCTGTCGGCCACGGAAACCGAAATATTTCGGAATATAAAGGCGAAATATTTCGGAATATATAAGGCTGATGCAATAGCCATCTGTGGAATATATAAGGCTGATGCAATAGCCCTGGCTATTGCATCAGCCTTATATATTCCACAGATGGCTATTGCATCAGCCTTATATATTCCGAAATATTTTCCACATACGTGTTTTTAAAGTTCTTTGAAATCATCAAACTAGAAAATATATTGATATTTTATTTGAAACGGAGGATCAAAAGAGTTTTACTACAGAAACAAAACCTGATACTACGGGCGTTGTGAGAGTTAAAACTCGAGAATCAAACAACAAATGGCGACGCATTACCACTGAATATTAGTTTGTGCAGGTGTACACTCTAAACAAAAAAATACATTCACATAAAAGTGGGATTGGTGCACATCGTAAACACATTCGTCCAGAAAAAGAAAATCATTTGATTCCTCGAAAATAAAATATAACTAATTTTGAATTTTCTTTTTTTAAAAAATTGATATTTTATTTGAAACGGAGGATCAAAAGAGTTTTACTACAGAAACAAAACCTGATACTACGGGCGTTGTGAGAGTTAAAACTCGAGAATCAAACAACAAATGGCGACGCATTACCACTGAATATTAGTTTGTACAGGTGTACACTCTAAACAAAAAAACGGCCCTTTTCAGGGCCACCACACATTATTACGAAAAGATTACTTTACAATTTATATCCTACATGTAATAACTTTGTATATTTACCGTTAGTTGTTAAACACAACATACATTTCAAAGTATATAATATCTTCAGATGTAATTTAAACATTTTAGAATGCACACAATCTCTGATCCGCTCTAATTTATATATGCTTACTCTCAGGTAGGATGTAAAACCTTTTTATGGTTTAATATAAAGTGTGACATCCGATGAAAAGTATTACATTGTTCAGAGTACAACCCTGACTCTACACATCTAGGATGTTAACTTTAATATAATTTATTTCACGAGTACGTGGTTAGGAATTTAATTCCTTACTATATTTTGAAATTTGAAGCAAGAGAAGTCTCGAATAGCTTCGTATATAACTGGAACAAGTTCGATGATTTGATGAACGTTATCCTCAAATAATAACCCACGACAGAGAGTAAGCATGTATTGGATACTTACTCTCAGATAGGATATAAAACCATATCCTAAACCTTACAATTTTTACATTGTTAAAAGTAAGTAAAAATGAAATAACTTTAACATCAAATTTCTTGAATGTTGTTTTAAAAACTGATGATTCAGTTCTGAATTTGGCACACCTCTGTTAACATGTCGAGAGGGCCCTGTGTGATACAGTTGACGAAAAAATACATTCACATAAAAGCGGGGTTGGTGCACATCGTAATCACATTCGTCCAGAAAAAGAAAAGCATTTGATTCCACGAAAATAAATTAGTACCAGTACTCGTGCCTTTTTTTTACAAAACAAAAAAAAAAAAAAAAAAAAACAATTAAAAAAAAAAAAAAACAAGAATTTAAAAAAAAACAACAACAAAAATTAAAAAAACAATGTACCAGTACTCGTGTCTTTTTTAAAAAATAAAAAATAACAGTACTCGTACTTTTACCCAAACGGCCCTTTTCAGGGCCACCCCAAACTATTCGAACAGAATTCCTTTTCAAATAAAACATTGTTATATACATTATAGTATATTCATAATACATGTGACCTTGTACTGTAAACAATGGAGAACGAGACTATTGTGTTTGTTATTTCAACATCCCTGTAACATTTATATAACAGGTCCAAGTGGATTTGGAAAAAACTGAAATTGTACAAAAGATTATTGATTATCGCAAAGATTTATTTAATATTATACCCGAAAAAGTAATATGGTGTTACAAAGAATGGCAGCACATCTATACTATTATGCAAGAAAAGTTCAATTTCCTCAAATTTATTGAAGGTGGATCCCAGATGATGAAATGAAATTGTATCCGATGTATCAATTCCACATATTTGTAGTATTTGATGATATGTTAGGGGAGAAAAAGATGAAGAAAAAAATAAAATTGTGGTTTACAAGAAAAGGTCATCATAGAGAAATTCAAGTGTAATATATATTACACAAAATATGTTTCAACAAATAAATCGAGTTGAAACTATAAGTCTTAATTCTCGTTACATGATTTTATTTAGAAATGAACGTGATGGGTTACAAATTAAAACATTATCACATCAAATGCAATGTCCCCACTTAATTTCAGCCTACAATGATGCTATTTCTCAGGAACATGGTTATTTGTTAATTGATTTTCAATCACGAATTAAAAAACAATTTCGTTTAAGAAGTGACATTTTTCATCGCTGGATTACAGATAAGGATGTTAGAGGACCTACTATTTATTCTCCAATATAGTAATATAGATATCAGTATTGTACTTTCAAACAAGGTGCTAACATGGCTTTCCCATACACATCAGGAAATATTATTCATGCTTTAAGAAATTTGAGTGCTGAACAACATAAACTTACAAGAGAAATAATATTGAAATCTGGATTAAAAGAGATATTGAAATGGTTTTCATTAGCTGCCCAAAATATAGTTGAAAATAAAATAAAATTACCAAAACAAACAGTGCGTTTCATAGAAAAAAAAACAAAAAAGATGTTAAACAATTAGCGGATCCTACAATTAATGATGATACAAAGAAAAAAATAATATTAAAACCTGGTGGTGGAGGATTTTTAGGTGGTGTAATTATTAGAAGTTTACTTCGTTGGACAGGTACAAAAAACGTGAAAAATAGAAAACTAACCAAAAAAACAAACTAAAAAACAAAAGAAAACACGAAATAAAAATTCGCAAAAGAAAACAACTAAAAAACAAAACGAATCTTCAAGATTTTCTTCAATGTCCAGTATGTCTACAAATCCTAGTCCTGTTAATTCGTATAGATCTATATCAGCGTTTCATACACTCTTAGCGGCTGGAAAACCTCAGTTCACATCGACACCAATTTCCTTAAGATCTCCGCAATTACCATTTACATAAACTTCTAACAAATCTGGATCATCATACAATACATCTTTCCCAGTAATTCTGGTTCATTTGAGCGACAGCCTCCAAAAAAAGAAGTATAAATATAAACCTGAAATTGAAAATTGGTTTAGACTTGTTAATAAAGCAACAAAAGAACATGAAAAACTGTTCAAGGAATATAATGCATTGGATGAACATCTAATAGCTAGGTTTTCGCCGTTAAGAACACATTTGAGATCTCCTACGGCTAAAGAAGTTGTCAAAAACAAACTTATTCAAATCGAAAAGGAAATAAAACATCTAAAAGATTTTGCGTTTAAAATTCCTGAATTAAGAGTAAAAATTAAAAGGTACTTAGGCGTATAAAATACAGTTATTAATTAATTTTGTATCATTCAATATAATGTATTGTTAGTATAAAGATGGGTAAGGTCAAGAATAAAACCAGTAAAAAGAAACCATTAATTAAAAAACATGGTGCTATGCTTTTGGCTATAGCTAATGAACCTAAAAAATATCGTGAAAAATTAATAAAAAATGCACCAAATCATATAATTAAGTGTATTTGTGAATGTTGTCACAATCTCTTAAAAGGAAATGTCACACTTACATCTGATCAGAAACGTAAATTGTATCCGAAGCGTAAACATCTCAGACAAGTTGAATCAAAATCAATTTCAATTAAGAGAAAGAAAAATATTATAAATCAGACAGGAGGTCTTTTACCATTTTTACTTCCATTATTACCATTAATAGGTAAAGCTGTTCTAGGTGGTGCACTTGGTGTTGGTGCCAGAGCAGGTATTCGAGCTCTAGTTAAATAATGTCGGTCAGGAAAATGGCACTTGTTCCTTTTCATTTACTGGAAGAAATGAATAAATGGAAAATAGAACAAAGTCAAAAACCTCAGCTCCCACCGGATCCACAAATTGCAAATACAGCTAAACTTCAAAAAAAATTATCTAACCTTTTAGAAAGAACAGATTTATCGGAAAGTGAAAAGGTAAAGCAACACGGAGAAACATTACATAAATTCCAGGAATCATTTAAAAAAGTTTTAGAACCTCAACATGTTACAGTAAATGAAAATACAAAAAGACCACTTAATGATAGGATTTTACAAAGTATACCAAAAACAATGCAAAGAAAGGCAGAACTTCTTTTAAGCATGCTGAAAGATAATCCAAAAATCAGTTGGGATGAAAATGGTTTAGTAACATATAAAGGAAAACTTATAAAGGGGTCAAATATTATTGATTTAGTTAATGACACTTTACGTCAAAGAAAAGGATTTAACCCCAGAGGTTGGAGACATTCAGTACAGCTTTACAGGAACTCAATATACCACAAGACGTAGTTGGTAATAGACAACGATGGAACTGGATGCATAAATATCAAACTGATACATCTGACATTGAGTCGGATTCAATATTTAGTACACCTAAAACAGTATTGAAACATCGTAAAACACCAAAATCAAAAATTTCAGTCACACCAACTGGTATAAAAAGAAAGTCGGATTCAACATATCTTAAAAGATGGGAGCCTTATTAAAGCATAAAGAGAAGAAACTTAATTCATTACTAAAGAAAATATATTATGATCCAAAAAGTTAAATTGCCTACACAAGTGCAAAACACTTCATGATTCAATTAAACGACATTTTCAGATGTTAGATTAAAACATATACAAGAATGGTTGAGTAGACAGAAAACATATAC
>CM055266.1:24190988-24210775 GCA_029237695.1 Conchocele bisecta
TATTTTCTTTATTAATAATTTATTGATACAGTTTTGACAGTTTTACGTCTCTAACATATCAAACACACGACCGGATAACCGATTGCAAAACTCACTTCCATGTGTTACATTAATGAGATGGGGTTAAATTGCTACCCTCCCGAGAGGTATGGAGCGGGGTAGCAATTTTTTTTCTAACGTCCATATTGTATTCTTCCAAATGAAAACTCATCATTTGCACAACACGCTTGCATACACATGAACCTCCTTTTTTTGTAAAATAAGTACTTTACATCACAGTGTAGTAACACACATTTATATAAATACCGATTATTACTATATACAACAAAAGTAAGTAAAACATGAATAGATTGGTATCAATTAATAGCACAATTCAGGAAAACAAAATAATATTATTTACACAAATTATAAATGCATTTATACATACGAATAGTGACTGTTACAAGCACTAATATTGAGACATACTGACAACAGATACTAACCACAGGTACAGGATCCATTACTGCTGCAATAATTATTGTTGCATTCGTGATGCAATAACACAATTTATTAAAAATCATAATACACTACACTGTGTTATCAGGGGCGGATCCAGCATTTGGGGAAAGTGTGTGTGCTGTGAGTGGTGGGGTTGCTAGTTGCGAAGATAACTCTTGCAATAATACTTCCCGTAACCTTAAGTAATTGCATGAGTACCGTCGCAACTAGTTGCCTATTTTTTAGCTCTTCGAAATGCATTTTCCTGTGTTTTACAGCAAATTCAGATTCCAACTGGTGGTAAACTGTGATCTATGTAAACTCCGTGGCAGAACGGGCGGGGGAGGGTGCAACCCCGGAACCCCACCCTCCCCCTCGGGATCCGTCCCTGGTTATATGTACACCTTCCATAATGAAAACACCCATTCAACGTATAGTAGTGCGCTTATATCCCAATGCCTTACATTAGCCCCACGTGACGCGCGCGACGTTGTTGATTGATGAAATTTGGCTTGACGTCAATAACGGCACTTTGTTGACCGGCAACTTCGCTGTTCCATGAATTTGCGACAAAACGACGTAAAACGAGATATATCATAATTTTAACGCCATATTTCGTTATTTCAAACCTTCAAAAATGCAATGTAAATATAGGTAATACAACCATGGGCTGTTGCGTTTACTGTAGTCATAAACACATTTGGTCTATTTAAAGTTTGCGAGGAGACTTTTTACTGTAGTTTAAACTGGCCAAATGTTTTCATACCGCAGACTACAGTAAACTCAACAGCTCATAGTTTTATTCCTTAAGTAAGAAATATGCAAATGAGAGTGCCACAGATAATGAGTCTTGCTTATGCAATATAATCTAACATTAATATATTTATTGAAATCAGTAAACTAGTGTAATAAATATGATATTACATCATCACTCATATACAATCCACTGTGTATTTACCAGTCTTCGCAGTTCATCATGTTACGGTACGAACCATGTACCTGTGACTATGCTACTGTGTTGAGACATTATACAACTATTGTCTTTGTTATATACATGTACATACAGTGGGGTCAGCGTGTAAGTGCACACACGAACGAACAGACAGGTTGGAACCAACCTGTCGTGTTCGTTCGTGTGTGCACTTACACGCTGACGTTCGTGTGTGCACTTACACGCTGACGTTCACTTACACGCTGACCCCACTGTAATTTACTCATTTATGATATATATATTTACAAAATACGAGTATATATTTCAGCCAAGATAATGATTTACCAATTCTGAATACACAGTCGGCAAATCTCGCAACATTCAAGTGATAGTTATTGTCATTTTTGTTTAAACTAGACTTATTTTATACATGATAAGTAATATACATGATGATGCGTGTGCTACAAACAAACATACCAAACTTCGGTATATATTATCACATGAAATCATTGTTATTCCGTGCTGTAAACCCATTTCATAAATGTGATATGACACACGTGCAATAACACCTGGAGCGAACTTGATAGGCTGGCTGCATCACCCTAATTATGTATTCGTATTTTGCGCCAACTTTATGTAAAATGAATAAAACGGAGACGTTCCAAATGACGTCCGTAATGGCGCGACACAGCAATGATGTGTTGACGTTGACGTCATCATGTTTGAAACGTCATTAGAAGCGTCAGTGACTCGCTAAAATTATTAAACTTGTTCGAATATGAAGTGTTTACCATGTTTACAAAGAACAATAACCTATTATATGGCATATTTATAATACTTTTCTTGCAGGGATTAAAACTATTTTTTCACTATGGACATTTTTAACTAGATGCGAAAATAGTCAATGACGTCTGCTCACTGAAACGTATTGGATATCTCCACGCCGGTTGCTCTTTGGAGTGTGAACTCATGTGATAAACTCGTCCGCATTGAATGCACCTCGCCAGAGACTCGGTGCATAAATTGTGCGTGATTCGTTTCATAAATCTCATATCAAATAGGAACTCGTTTGAGATCCTTCTACATATTGTTTGGCGATGTAAATTTCCATTAGTTCTGCAAATATGAACACCTTCGCGACACATGCACCTTTAACAAAGACTGCTCGCTGACAATAAGGCAAATTATAATATACACTATTCTCTGCAAGAATTGCCAAGCATGTACCATGAAAATATAACATTTCCATTCTTTGTATACTCATTCGGAAATACCGGGTATACATTTAAATTATTAGTGTTGCCAGTTCCGGACCGAATATAAAGCCACCCGCAACTTCTACGATTGCATTCACCACAGACTAAATATAAGACACTACGCAAGTATCGTTATCGTTGACTATAGATCCAATGACGTATATTCAATAGACATCATTGGATATATTGTCAACGATAACAATGACCATTCGTTACTCCTAAAACATGGTATGTTGTTGTGCTGTTAATTTTTCTGTTTGTTTTCTTATATTACACGCGGTAAACAGTAATAGTTTCAACACACGTTCATATCTTCAATAGTGTATTGGTTGTCTGCATTTAGCAATTCAAGCTGTTTTCATATTTGTTCATGAAAGTATACCGTCAGTTGAAAATTAAAATGTCCGTTGTACCAATACCAAGGTGCATGATCACGTGGTTACAACAACAACAACATCGCCCACGCCAAAGTAAGTATTATTTGATATTTTCCTTAATATGCAACGGATTTTTATGAAATATGGCGCAGCAAACGCGTCTTAATGAGCCGCATTTTGTGGTCCATGGAGTTCGGCACAGACTTATGTCGTTTTTTGCGAAGAATCGATTTCCGTGTCGGTAATCGATTCTTCGCAAAAACGACAGAATAATTTGAGCGAAAATACAGAGACCACCAAATGCAGCTTAACAAGACGCGTTTGATGCGCCATATTTCATCTAAATCCGTTACTTAATAATGACAATATAAAATAATACGTACTTTGAATCAGATGGAAGTTTCAGTACTTCTTGTTGTTGTTAGTACCACGTGATCATACACCTTGAATACGTCGTATAACCCATCCACTACCAAAGACACTTGTCTTTCATACACAACCGCCGGCGTTGATCTTGCCCGGATGTCAACATTTCTGGGGCCGTATCACTAAACTTCATACGACTAAAATGTTCGTAAGTGCAAACTTATGATAGTCTCTACATTTCACATTAACAATGTTTTCTTGTAAACGATTATTAGATTTACATTTATTGAGCATAGGCTGCAAGTGCAGCCTATGCTCAATAAATGTAAATCCATCAATTGAAATTTCTAGACGATCCTAAATTTGCACTTAGGAACATTTTAGTCGTAGAAAGTTTAGTGAAACGGCCCCCTGAAAATCTAACTGGCAATCTTAACTCGCAATCAAGCAGCGCAGGATCAATCAATCAAGCTGCTTGATTTTAAGCACAATATTCAAGTATTTTGAAGAAAAAAAAGAAGACAAAATTGGCAAGATTAACGGAGGCGGTGGTGTATATAGATTCTTCAATATAACTAACTAATTGTTTTTAGAAATGTACATAATGTATATTGTTCATAAAATTACAGTATAAGCAGACTCACTCCCCTACAATGAAAGGTGACTCTGGAATATACCCAAATTATTCTACCCTTAAGCAAGCACCATCCTCAAAAGAGTCTATGTATCCGGCGGTTGAACGGTAAATCATAGTCACTATTATACCCATGGTTGGTGTATCCACCAGAATACCTCGACGACAACTTAGACGAAGCATTCGACACCACCGTCTTTGTACTGTCCGATCGATCCCTATCATGACGACTGTTTCTGTTACTGCCGTTGCTGTAAGTACTAGGAATTGAATTGGTGGCGACAGCGACCTAGACACTCTGTCCTTCTCCCCGCCCTTGCAGCAGATGAAGTACCACTGTTCGCGGACCTTCTTCTTGCGGACGACAAAGAGGGCGAAGATGAAGAAGCCCTGCATGGAACTGAGGATCGTGAATATGTACTGGAGCGGCAGACGGGCGTCCGATATTGCCAGATAGCCAAACACCCACGTCAATCCTGGAATCAAGAATTACCAATGTAGCATATTTCACCAAAATTGCAAAGTATACTTATCTAGCAAAGTTGAGGGAGAAATTTTCAATTTAAGGATAAATTTATTAATTTTGATTATACTGAATTTATTACATTATCACAGCCATTTTGGCTGTGATAATGTAATAAAATCAGTATAATAATTCTGCATACTTTTAATCATCAAATATATGCAGTCGTTAGTTGTATATGAAAATAGAAAATAATTGATTACTCCATCAAAGTATACTTTGCTAGATAAGTATACTTTTGCAATTTTGGTGAAATAGGATCACATAATGAGATTTACAAGTTGTATGTTATAAACCCATGTCATTTATACATATTAGTTCGGAGGATTGAGGAGAAACAATATTTTTTATAATACCTCTTTTTCGTAGGTAATGAGATTTGCATTAGCAGAATACGTACTTACTGATAATGAACTGAATCTTACCTTATATATTATTTATACTGCAACTATTATAAAAACGTAACAAGGAGGTCGAAATGTTATGGGACACTCTTGTGTGATTATCCATGTGACCGCATTGTATCACGTGACTTTGATGTATCGATTCGGAGTTATTTGGAAAGATAATGAATTGCTATTCATCCTCATATTAAAACAATATGTGTTTAATAAATGTATGGCAGCCATCTTGAACGCCATCTTGAATTCTGGATTAAGCTCCAGTGGGATTCATGGGAGTTTTGATATGTTTCTCCTAATGATATTCTGGACCTATACTGAACAAATCAGCTTTGGCTTATTTTTTTCCGATCTTTGGCGGTTTTATGTCTAATACTATTCGCCTACTAGTAGTTTGCCAAAATATGTAATGGGTGAATACACAACATGTTGATCTCCTTGTTGCGTTTGTAAATTATTTCAGTAGTAGATAAGCATACACGGGCCACAACTACTTACCCTGCTGTTCATTTGGTCGAACGGTATCAAATTACGATGCTGAATAACCTCAGTGTTAGGATGCAATGTGAACAAAACCAGCTTCTTTTCAACGAATAATGTAAGCTTTGCCCAGCATCTAACATAAAAACGTTATCTGATAAATATAATACAATGATAACGTCTTTTAACATCAAGTGTATCCGTATCGGCTCGAAAACGGTAGGAATTCCGAAGCGAGCCTCGGAATTCCTACGCGTATCCTAGCCTTGCATTATAAACTATTTATCAAAATAGTTGAAAATACACTAGCCTGGTAATCTATATTCATCATCTGCATTCTCCGGGGCGCCATGCAGGACAGGTTAATTATGTGTACAAAATTGAGTTTTGTAACACTAAAAATCACAAAATTCAATTCTGTGTCACAAAATTCAATTCTGTGTCACAAAATTCAATTCTGTGTCACAAAATTCAATTCTGTCAATTCTGTGTCACAAAATTCAATTCTGTGTCACAAAATTCAATTCTGTCAATTCTGTGTCACATTCAATTTCTGTGTACAAAATTCAATTTCATACGATTTTTGTATACAAAATTCTTTTTGTTATAAAGGATTCAATAAGACAGAATTGAGTTTTGTGAAGAAAATTCAGTTTTGTGGGACAGAATTCATTTTTGTCCACAAAAATTAGGTTTGAGTAGGATAGTCTAGTCATCTCTACGTTGATTGGTTGAGATCGGTCTTAGTCCATTTTACAGTGGTGACTATGGTGGATCACTTGCAGGTTTAAATATTTCAATGCGAAAATATAACCCAATATATCAATATTATACTTCTTTATGGACAGTTATTTTTTGGTTATATTATGATTACAAATGAGTGGTCACACCATATAAGCATATATACTTTGAAGGAGAAATAAGATAAATATTCAGAATTTTCCCTCAA
Organism: Conchocele bisecta; assembly: GCA_029237695.1. Classification (NCBI taxonomy): domain Eukaryota; kingdom Metazoa; phylum Mollusca; class Bivalvia; order Lucinida; family Thyasiridae; genus Conchocele; species Conchocele bisecta. The sequence goes on from CM055266.1 coordinate 24,197,383, forward strand.
TTATGTAAACAGGGTCAAACATAAAGTAGCCGGGACATAGCTAGACCTGAGAGCATGCCCATATATAGAGAATACCAGGCTAGTGTATTTTGATATCAAGCTTATCAGGCAAGGCTAGGAAACGCGTATGAATTCCGAGGCTTGCCGAGGAATACCTACCGTTTCAGAACCGAGCCTGATCTAATGAACTTGATATTAAAATACACTAGCCTGGTATTCTATTTATCAGGTAACGTTTTATGCTCGAAAATGACATTAGATGACGTCGCATTCTAACAGTAGATCTGACCTTGTGAAACAAATGGTATTGGATCTGTGTCTACTAGTTTGCGAAGTTACGTGTTCGCAACTATGTGTCTACATGCATTATTTACAGTATACACCTACTTAGTATCCATGGTATCTACACAAACTACAAATGGTTTCCTCAAATGGCACAATACACACATTCTGTTTATAAACACAGACAGCAGTCAGAACACAGGCCACAGCGCGTGTATTATTGATTTAACTGGGGCAGATGTACCTTGCGATACACAATAAATGACGTCAGTACTCGCGGGAGATCTACATGTACATGAATTATGTGTACAATTATAACGCAAATGAGTTTAAATACGAATGGGTTTGTCAACGTTTGACTGTTTAGAGAAAGTTGAAGCAAAATGGCAGAATGAGAAATGAATCATCGGCAGAATGAGAAATGAATCATCGACATTGAATGTGTAGATCGGCGACCGTGACCCATTTCTCCAGTGCAGTTTCTGACCAATGGTAGTCCTTCTTACATGCGTGTGCAGAATTGAATTTTGTGACACAGAATTGAATTTTGTTACACAGAATTGACAGAATTGAATTTTGTGACACATAATTGAATTTTGTTACACAGAATTGAATTGTGTGACACAGAATTGAATTTTGTTACACAGAATTGAATTTTGTGGCACAAAAATGAATTGTGTTGACAAAATTGAGCCATGTCCCACTTGGCGCCCCGTACATTCAACATCCACTTACCAAGCAATATAAAGCTGGTGAGCGCCGCTTGTAAATTCGTCATCGCCATCTTCTGTTTCTTCTGGTTGCTCCTGAGGCCTTTGCCGCGCCGGAAGATGCTGACGACGGTGATGATGAAGATAACGAGGTTCGTCACGATGATACAGGAGATCGGGATAACGAACCCGTAGTAGAAGGCCTGCTGGTCCATCCAGCAACTGAAAGGTGATGGTAGTCAATGCAAATGTACTAATCTTGCCCACATTGTCTACGTTTATGAACATGTATCGGCAATACCAACTTGAAATTATTAAGCAATTTGATTGTCTACGCCTGAGCTGTAGCACAGCTCAGGCTCAGCCAATCAAGCTGCTTGATTTTCAACACAATATTTAAGTATTTTTAACTAAAAGAAAGAAGAGGTTGGAGGAAATTGAAAATGAATTGAAATCAACAATCGACGCGCATCCTGGTTCAGCTAGCAACTGTAAGACAATGAAAGCTGATATGCTGATAACTGGACGTAGGAGGAAATACATTGAAGGAAATTGAAAGGAATAAATAATAGAGAGCATCCTGGCCCAGCCAACAACAATTAAGATTATGAAAGGCAACACTGTGCTGAAAGCTGGAGGTTCGATGAAATATACGAAACTGACAATTTATTTCAAATAATAATATAGGACATACTGGTCCAGCCAGCAACTGTAAGAGTTAGACGATGACAGCCAACAGTATGCTGATAACTGGAGGTTGGCGTGTGTGTCATCAAATTTTATATTTCATGGTGTTGCATTAGATTTCAATCACACATATGTGTATTTCCCCATGTTACATGTAGTATAATATAATGGTATGCAATAAAAAGTAGTTGATATGAGTTGAGGAGGAAAATAAATTTAATGAAATTGCAAACTGAATTGAAAAAAAAATAGACCGCATCATGATCGATCCCGTAACAGTATAATTTGATATATCGGCATATCGTGCGGACTCCTGTTTGTGAACTGTGATGTGACAATGTTGGCATATTCCTTGACACATGTGAACAGGTACAATACACTTGGAATGAATATTTTCTGGTAGTCCTTCTTGGAGCTTACCATGAATCTCTTGACCTTGTATTGCAATGTTTGGCCAATGTAGCTCATGTAAAATTAGCACAGAATATACCCCTGGTGAAAACATTAGTGTGCCTAATTTGTATGTATTAATATCATAAACATGTTATGGTCCCATAGTGCATACATACAATGTACCTACTGGTGTTTTGGCCAGGGTAGCTCCTGTGCAATTAACTAATTACATAGGTGCTACTCTCGCCACAACATAAGTAAACACACAAAATATGCAATACAATTATTTACTAATTGTTGCTTCTTGTTCATTTGATAGATGAGACAAGTGGATATTTTATTGACTAAGTAGTAGACAGTGAGGTACTGATGAATGACACGATTATATTGGTGAGTCTTCCACAGGGCTCCAGATAAGGAATTAGTCATTGATAATTGTCACTACATCATGTCTGAAGCAATTGGGTATTTCAAAATTGTAATTGGGTAAAATGAAATCACACTACTGTTTACACATCAACAGACAGCAATTATTGAATAGTTTGCTTCGAAATGAAAACATGTCTTGGCATTTTATTAAAATTGTCTCTTTGGAGACAATTGTAATGCAATATCAAGATGTGTTTTCATGGAAAATACGAAAATATGCTATATTTGTGGTATGTTTATTGTTTTCTGCAGCATGATAAATGTACCACAAAATTGTAATTGCTTCTTGATACTCGCTACTTCTCATTTCAATTGTTTTTTTTGGCAATTTTAATTGGGTATTTAAGCAAATACGCAGCTTATCTGGAGCTCTGCTTCCATATGTTTGTACATTCACAATATTAATTGCGCGTGTACAAACATGTTGAATGCTCATCTATCTATTCGTGTCATTCGTCAGCACCTCACTCGTATGTATGTATTATCTAAGCATACTAGTAGTTAATATTGAATTCTGATATAGCCTGCGTCTACTTCAACTATACTATTAGCTATTGATGAATCCAACTACATTTTGTTCTGCAGTTAAATCTGTGAATCCACCAAACTAAGCGACACAAGAGCTATACCATATAATAATTAGTATGTTTCTAAATACCTTTATACCAGTAATTGTAAACACCAGGGCCCGGTTGCTCAAAGCTTCAGTTAGCTAAACGGATTGTTAAATCCTTAACTGAATGGTTAAAATCTCTGTTTAAGGTTGTTCAAAGCTTCAGTTAGCTTAACGGACTGTTAAATCCTTAACTGAATGGTTAAAATCTCTGTTTAACAGAGATGTTAACCATTCAGTTAAGGATTTAACAACAGAGATTTTAACCATTCAGTCAAGGATTTAACAGTCCGTTAAGCTAACTGAAGCTTTGAGCAACCGGGCCCAGGATACATACGTGCGTGCAACTGTCACCAATGATAATGTGTGTTTGACATGACAATGAAGCATATATTTGCATGCGGGAAAACCAGTTAGCTTCCATGCTCGAGTGAGACAAGAATACATTCGTATTGACAGTAGTAGCCACCACCAAAATCATAACAAATGGTTCAACATACTAGTCACTCCGTCCTCGATACAAATGATAATCGATAGACAAAATCGCTATGACAGGTACAAGTGGGAGGCCTGAAAATGTATTAAGAAATGTATTACATATGCAGTAATAATAAAAGGACACATCCATCGTAACTGTCACACATAAGAGAAAGCATGATTTTAGTTTTTATTCAAATTACTTGAAACTGCCTGGACATCAGATTGAGTAGTATCTTGGTCTTATCAGGTTCTGCAGCATTTCTCTCTCAGTATTGCTCCATTCCATAATAAATCGGCATTTTCTCAGGAATGGAAAGGTCCAACATATTATCACGGAACATTTAATGTTGTACAGTGGGAGGTCCCCAGAGTGTCCGGTTTAGAGATGTTCCACTGTAGATCTACACTGATTATTCCAAGACATGCGTGTGTACTTTTGGATCATGTCAAAACGTTATCATAATTGATTAATAACCATGACAACCACTCACAGTTAAGCACGTTAACAGGATATCCGGTTTAGGGAGGATTGCACTGTATTATGGGTGAAAGGTTTAATGAAACATACGTCAGTAGTTACATACCCCAAGCAGGCAGCATGGTCTTCAGTGTGAACCTGGTGATGTATGTGCCGAGGATCTTGACAAAGGTGAGGTACTGCAGCACGGCCTCCATGAGCATCCACATGAAGGCGGCGAGGATGAAGTAGTGCAGGAGGACGGCCACCAGCAGACAGCCCCAGTAGCTGTGTGTCTGCTTCACGCCCGTCAGGAACACCAGCATCGAGCACAGTAGCGCCACCGCCAGATTGAACAGCGTCTGCTGCGCACGACCCTTGCGCAGTTTCCTGAATAATATTGGTTGGAATTGATGGTGTAAAACAATTAGGCCTGTCTATTGCATACAGGGTACAATTCGGCCTTTTGGGCAATGTAATGCACGGTTGAAGTATTATTCTTATCGATCATTGCGCATTTTTCTGAGAAATATGTTTGGCATAGACAGTGAAAATAATAGGCCATGTTAATTGCTTATAAGGTACATTTGGAGACGTAATGCATTGTTGGCTTATTCACCTCGTCGATTTACGCAATCACTATAGTAATCACTATTATATTTTTATTTTCTTCAGAATAGAATAAACACTTCTCTCTTTATAAGGTGACATTGTGACCACAATACACTACCATAAGAGGCAATCGACTATATGTTTTGTACGAATCGCGGTGCATATTAATCTTGGAATGCTGAGGTACACACCATATATTCAGCCACATGTTTCTGATTGCAATACTGTAGGGTTTTAATACTACAATATATATATATGTAACATCAGAAAATGAAATGGCTTAAACGAGTTTGAATACCGTATTGCACAAGATTACCTTTGAAATTGTATCTTCCTCCTGATACTTCGCATTGTTTAATGCCACAAACAAAAGACAAGGGTATTATGCGTGATTTAATATAACTTATGTATACATGATTAAAACACATATTTCGGTTATTCGACACAAAAACATCTAACCCTGGTCACGGCACCAATATATTAACACACGAAATGTTGCAGCAGTACAACATTTCGTATTGGCATAGTGGTGCCGTAACCAGGATAGTACGGGGTGTTTGTAAGCATACTATGTTAATAAAAACGTATGTACCAGTATTATGGCATACGTGTGAGCATACCTGAAGAATGAGTAGGTGATGATTGTGAGTGAGAGTCCCGGATGGAGAGACTGAGGCCCACCAAGGTGATGATGCTCAACGACAGCTCGTGGTGATCGGCAATTGGATCAGACTCGCCGTAGAAATCCTGAAATCGTTGCTTAACATGTGACTCACCATGACAACAAGGAAATGTGGCCTGTCGGCACACAAATGCCCCGTTGGCAGACACACTCGGACTTCTTAACGAGCCCACGGATACACACACCGATGGACACATAATCCAAACACTATGTATTGCCCGATTCTACCAAGACCGATGGGGGTTGGTGGGAATAAAGAAAAACTTATACAGTGCTTGACCATCGATTGATCATTTTAACACACACTCGTATCTTAATTTCCCAAAAACCTCATTAGCAAACAGTATATGCCTTGATTAGAAAGCGGAACTATGCCAGTAACTTACAAAGTACAAAACTTGTGTATTATACAAGTGAATGGATTAACACAAACAGAAAGTCAAAGGGAAATAAATGCGTATAGGTTGCATTATAAAGTTCGGTCAAAGCAAATCTAGTACATACACATCAGACTTATATTAGAAACAAATTGACCAAACTAGACACCTGCTACTGCAATTGGTCCATGAGCTTAACCCAGATATTCTAGAAGAAACAGTAGTACGACTATTCGTTATTATTACACCGCAGTAACCATAACGTATACAATGGTACGTTGAATGGTACGTTTAATACAACTACCACGTTACAGTTTATATATGTTAGCAATTTATTTGAAATTAATTATATATGTATGCCAACAACATATCAGTAAACAGTTGTCCTACCATCAGCACGGCGAAGTTGGTAAGGTGGTTACACAGGCAGACATCCCTGCCGTCGGTACGGCCGTCATAGTAACAGCCCTCGTTAGACCAGCCGCCGCGCCCCGAGTTGATCGCGAAATCCCAGAAAACGCACTGCCGCCGTTTCTCGTTTATCTGAATTTAATACCATACATCAAGAATATGGGAGGGGTTAGTAGAAGAAGGGGTTGAAGTACTGTAATTATTTCGGGAATTGATTTGAAGAGGTCAGCAGACGGGGGCTCAGTCCCTTATGGACTTAACCCTTTCACGCCTAAGTAACTGGAATGTATTTTGATAAGTTAACTTTGCAAACAATACAACCATCACAAAATGGTTTTCAGACTAGTCCATTTATGAAAAATGTGTTTTTGTTCTCAAAAACATGAAATTACTTTCAAAAAGTGCAGATCCTAATGAGACGGCATCTGTATCTGCACTGTCTGCATAAACCGCTATAGCGGGCTTTCGGGTTCAAACGGTTAAATCCTTATTTCCACTGATCCCTTTAATTGTATATAATCAGGATATTGCTTTGTGTTAATTGTTTTTATGATAGTCTTAATGTCATTTTGCTTAATATTAACATGCACAATGATTATAATTTGTATTCATTGCACTATAACTGCATGTACATGTATTGTACTTCATACGCCGCATGTTTTCTTTAGTATTTAACTGCTATGTTTACACGTGTTTGTATGTTTTATTACTCGTAGTATATGATGATCCCCATTGTGATGTGCATGTACGTGATCGTATTATTTATGATGGTACATGTTGTTGTGGCGGAAGTTTCGATCGCGGTAATATTCTCACACGAGGAAATGCTCATAATTTAAAAGAGCCATGTCATATTAATTGTAATATCACAATAAATATCATGGCTGTGACTGGAGAAATGTGGCTTATGAGTTTTGCTATCAGTGTAGTTCCAGATCAGCCTGTGCATGAGCACAGTCTGGTCAGGATCTGCACTGTTCGTCATTCGATTAATGAAACACACGTCATGCTGCTAACGAGCAAATAGCTCATTATCAGGCTACATGAGTATGTTATTTGATCAGGAGCTACACTGGTCACAAATCCCATAAGCCCCATTTCCCCAGTCACAGTCACGTATACGATCAGTACTCACGGTGAGCGGCCGGAATATCGTCTTCACTTTCTCCTTCAGCCCCGTGAGTTTCCTTCCCGCGATACTCGCCGAGATCACGTAGCTGTTGAGGCGAGAGAACTGATTGTCGTTCAGTGCGATTGTTTTGTCGTCTGCCGTTTGTGCGGCCGCTTCAAACAGTTTGCTCTTCCTAAACACCATCATGGTTAGTCGGTTACCCGCCTTCTGACCTATGGATACATGGTGTCAACATGAAAAATGATCTACAAGATGAACATACGAATCATAATATGAAACTAGTAAAAGGAATGTGTGTTTTACATATAAGCAATATCGATACGCATCGTATCGTTTCATATGACACCAGGTTTCATAAATATCATATTAAAATCAGCATTCATGTTACATCCTCTGTTTATTAAACTCGTTGACAAGTTTCGTTAAAAACTCATTCAATAAATATCATATTAAATCGTCACTCATTTTAGATCCTTTACTTATTGAACAAGTGACTGATGTCACAAGAAACTGTCCTTACGAAATAAGTATAATACAGTGAAACCTCTCTAAACCAGACCTTCCAGGGTGTCCGGCTTATAGAGGTTTCACTGTAGATCAGTAGCCGATTTACACCAACATTGCAAAGTATACTTATCTAGCAAAGTATACTTTGAGGGAGTAATCATTTATTTTTCCTGAAATGCATTATTTCATATAAAACTAACAACTGCATATATTTGATGATTACAAGTATGTAGAATTATTATACTGAATTTATTACATTATCACAGCCAAAATGGCTGTGATAATGTAATAAATTCAATATAATAAAAATTAATAAATTTATCCTAAATTGAAAATTTCTCCCTGAAAGTATACTCAGACATTATCACCTGCGATAACCAAGAAACTCATCAAAAATAAGATCACAGGTTCCACATGATAAATATCATATTACATCATCACTTGTGTAAGATCCTCTATTTATTAAACTAAACTCGTGACTGATGTCACAAGAAACCAGGCATAACCTCGTTTCTTGTAATATCAATAAACTCGTCTAATAAATACAATATTACAGCATCACACATGTGAGATCCTCTATTCCTCGTGGTGGTGGTGGTTGGGTGGGAGCATGCGATGGGTAATTTAATGATCGGGATCCATCCTTACCAGAATCCAGACCAGATACTTGGTTTGACCCACAAATACGTATTTGGCTTTATTTGTTGTGAGAGTTGAATCTGGTGATACCCACCCCTTATAAGAGTAATCCTACCGGTATTACCTTTAGGGGAAGGGGCCCAAATGACGTTGGTATGGTATGGACCTGGCACCAGGTCAGGTTATTCTAATTTCAGGGCTGAACATATATTTATTTCGATGTAAATATTCCCGTCTGATTCCCCCTTCCCCCACCCCCAATGCAGCAGGTTAAATGCGGGAACGAACCCGTTGGCCCGGTCTTAAATGACCTTATCTGTTGATAGGCCGTTTAAACACAAATAAATAAAATATATGTCATGTACCCTTTATGTCCATGTTAAACACTTCAGACGGCAGCTCTATAGCGGCATCAACATTGGACTGGAACAGCTGCGACTTGTTGAAGATTGTGGCGATGTCCTCAGTTCGGAACGGCTTTTTCCGGCTTCTGTTTGTCGCTCTGAGCAGCTAGACCAATCACTGGTTTGCTGCCTGGTTTCAGGTCCCAAATCTCCATGACGACGTTATCCGACACGACGCGCATGTTGTCCGTTTTTGCCATGTCAGCATGGTCCGCGAATCTCTCCAAGCTTTTGATGATTCTAAATGTGACAGAGGAGCTCCAGATAAGACGTGTATTGGTGTAGTGTATGCAGTTTGCAAGTAGAAGACTCGTAAGTCGATACGTTAGTCTATTAACCCGTTCAACACTAAATAAATGGAATGGACTGTGATATGTTAATTTACCGACCAATCCAGTCATCATAAAATGATTTGCATACTGTCCATTTATAAAAAGTCGGTGTCTTTTTTCTTCTCAAAAAGTGCAGATCTACACTATTTGTTAAAACCACAAAAGAGGTATGGAGTGTTGAAAGCGTTAACATAGATACATATATATATCTACACCGTTACTATTTCGGAATAATCCAGGTTCTGTCAGATCATGACACAAATACAAAGATTGCAATGGACAATGAATGCAAATACATATAATAGTAAGTATAGTAGTAGCAAACCTCCAATAAAGATATGTTCTGTTCTGTTTCTGTTCTGTTTAGTAAATATCAGGGGCCCGTTTGACTAAACTTCTTACGACTAAAATGTTCGTAAGTGCAAATTTAGGATCGTCTGGAAATATCAATTGATGGATTTACATGTATTGAGCATAGGCTGCATATGCAGCCTATGCTCAATAAATGTAAATCGAATAATTGCTTCAAGAAAACATCGTTAATGTGAAATTTACAGACTATCATAATTTTTTACGAACATTTTAGTCGTACGAAGTTTAGTGAAACGGTCCCCAGACCTCCAGATAAGGCGCATATTGGTGTATTTAAGAGAAAAACGTTCTAAAAGTTGAAATTTCACTTATTTGAGAAGTAAAAAAGCAGGAAGGAAATTTCAATAATGATTTGGTTAAGACGACTTGTAATGCATATTAAGATGACTTAGCTATCACGTGATAACGTTCTGTGGGGTGGAGCAGAAATATGTCACCACACATGGGTATCTTGCCATCTTTTATGCATACATTATGTATTTTGTTCTTGCTCCTTTTCGTTTTTAAGTAATAACTCGTATGTTTTATTTTATTAATACTTTTATTTCATAAATCTAATATAATTCAGTGTGAGTAATAAATGTTTATATGCAAAATAATTGTTGTATACTCTCTTCAAATGTTACTATTAGTATTAGCATCCGATGTAATATATTATTTGCTATTGTATCAGACCTGGGACGAAGAAGGATGTATGGTCCCTGATCGGACTCAGACATTGATGTAAGAATTAGCACAAACGGATACAACATGGCAACTTCGTGTAATCTTGCACCATACTAGATTAAAAACATGTCATTCGTTAACAAATGTTTCCTGCATACGTCAAAATAAGTGTGTTAATCCATGTATACGTGTTGTCCACTAGACGATTACATATGCTGAACTCTCTGTTACACTATTTGCAACTGCGCAAATGATCCGACAGAATTAGGCTTATGTGTTATGTTAACAGTGTAGATTTAAACAGTGTGTGTATATATATAACGAAACAATAGAAAAACCAATATAAAACGAAGTGAAAACGATCGTTTTGTATACCGATATATGCATAGAACCGATTATCGTGTTCGTGCATGTGAACACGATATTTAAACGCCTTTCGTTTCTGTCAACTCATCGTTTTTAATTGTTTTCGTTGTTTTTAATAAGAAAACGATGCTTTCGGTGGTTTAAAACGGGACACGTTTAAACCAACGAAAACATCGTTTGGTGATTGCTAAAACGAAAACGATTTGTAAACTATAATGAGCTTAAGGTAATCGTTCGTTTGTGGAACCAGGAACAAATCCGGACAGTACCTCCTTGCGAGTCTTATACATATAAACTAGTAATACTAGGACACAAAGTTGACGGATCGGTTTCATGTACATGAAAGTACCAGCCACGTTTGTTAATTTAATATCAAACATACGCGCTTTCAAATACATGTTTGTAGTATATATTCGAAAGAAAACAAAACATTGGTGGTGTGCTCGTTATGTCCTTATTGGTTACTTGTATGTTCTTTATGTTATGTGTTATTCACGCAAGACATCAGTCACGTATCATGTCGTTATTGGTATGCTGTATGTGTTATATACGTGGTAATGTGATAACTTAAGTCGTCTTAATACACATTATAAGGCGTCTTAACTACTGTCTGTTTCACGAAACCTGCCAGTGGGTGGCAGGTGGGAGCACGCGATGGGTAATTTAACGATCGGGGTTCATCCTTACCGGAATCCCCGACTGGAGACCTGGTTTGGCCCTCACATACGTCTTTGGAATTGTGTATGTGACAGTTGAATCTGGTTATACCCCTTATGTGAGTATTACGATATTCGTAATCCTATTTTAGGGGAAGGGGCCAAGTGACTTGGTGTGGTATGGACCTGGCACCAGGTCAGGTTATTCTAATTTCAGGGTTGAATATATTTGTTCTCCATGTAAATATTCTGTTCTGATTTTGGGATTTCCCCCCAATGCAGCAGGTTAAAACGGGATCGAATCCGTTTGCCCGGCCTTACATGACCTTAGCTGTTGATAGGCCGTTAAACACTAATAAACAAACAAACACGAAACCTGCCAAATGTTACGGCCATATAAACAATGCAAAAACAATATTGTTTTCGATAATATTAAATTTTATTATTTATTTATGAAATGCGCCTTCTTTTTGTTTCGTGAAATTTGGTTAAATATACATTGATTTTATTTACGAACGATTGATTTGTCCATGGGAATTTTAGCATGGGGGGTTTAAAAGCTGAGGGAGGAGCTTTGAGGAGACTTTGGAGGAGTAAAACAAATGAAAATTGACTGAAACCTGGCTAGATAGCTTGGAAATGATCTAACTAAGAAAACAAAAGTTAAATTTTGAAAATCGGTCCAGTATTTCTGAAATTCAAAAAAGTCCCCATTTCACGTAATAAAAAGAAGGCTCATTCTTACATTTTGTTTTAATTTAATATTATCGAAAAACAATTGTGTTTGCATTGTTTATATAGTCGTAAAATTTGGGCAGCTTTTGTGAAACAGACAGTACATATACTCTCTATTAGTAATTTGTTTCAGTTAGTCAGTCGTTTTGATGCGATATTTACCAGCTGGTGAAGACGAGATTGTAATGCCACATAGTGTCTTAATTGATGAGCAAACAAATGAAGAAATTAAATATCGATGCCACTATATAATGTGCAGTATCACATTGACAAGACTTTGTGTTAGCTAACTTGTCCAATTGATCTCGTCTTGACGCATTTAAATTATGTAGTCGATCGACTACATAATTTAAAGTGTCGAGACGATGTATAAGGTGCATTAAGACGACTTTGCTACGATAGCAAAGTCGTCTTAAGCACCTACATCGTCTCGAGTACATAATTCAAATGTGTCGAGACGATGTATAAGGTGCATTAAGACGACTTTGCTATCGATAGCAAAGTCGTCTTAATGCACTTACATCGTCTCGACTACAATTTACAAATGGGTCAAGACGAGATCAATTGGACAAGCTAGCTAACAACGGTTATCACATGATGTGGATGGTAGAAACATGCAAAACGCGAACGTATATTGAGGAGAAATCCCACCTGTTCGCAGCGTGTGTCTCCTTGTTGGCCTCCCGAACCTCCTTCTCGCTAACCGCCATTAACTTGTCCACCGTCTTCACCATGTCTTCGCCCACCTACATAGGGAAATACACGGACATTCAAGGCACTGGGTCTCAGTAGCCTATTTCACCAACATTGCAAAGTATACTTTTCTAGCAAAGTATACTTTAAGGTAGCAATCATTTATTTTTCCTGAAATACATTATTTCATAACTACTACATATATTTGATATAGAATATTATACTGAATTTATTACATTATCACAGCCAAAATGGCTGTGATAATGTAATAAATTCAGATATAATAAAAAAGTAATAAATTTATCCTAAAATTGAAAATTTCTCCTCAAAGTATACTTTGCTAGAAAAGTATACTTTGCAATGTTGGTGAAATCGGCTACTGGTGGTGTCTCACATATTCAATGTATGCTTATTTGCTTTATGCCCTGCACGTGACTTATATCAATCAATAGCGCTATTTTGTTTTATTGAATTCCAAAATGTTTGCTACGCATTTGCTATTCACGTACCAGCATGGCAACTTTATGAGATATAATTATTTTATGCTGTGAAAGATATTTAAATTACATACACTAGTTTAAGTAATATAATGATATACATTAGAACATGTGTTCGTCGAACGCGGATGCCCCACTTACTGCTTTGACAGTATAAAACGGCCTTTGTTAGAAAAATGTAATAGGAAATGGAGATGTTGACGCACCAAGTATGTGACATTGACCCTGGGCTTAGCAGGGGCAGGATGAAAGTGGATTTGT
>CM055266.1:24211275-24304506 GCA_029237695.1 Conchocele bisecta
AGGTCTTTTGGCAACTGCTGCAGCCTCCGGAGAGCGCTTAGAGCCGGCAGCAAACTGCTTTCTTACTTCATCCCACTGCTGGTGCGCGCGAAGACCCGCGCTGTAGAGTTGATTGGGGACTCCCTCGATCGTCACCTCTACCTTCGTGATTTTGGGGTTATAGAATTTGTCGGTTTTTCTAGCACCGAGCGCGAACCGAGCATCCTCGAACAACATCAGTATACCTTTCATCAAGCGGGCGGGTACGTTGACATTAATATTCCACAATGTGTCGCCTTTGTCTTTCGTCATCTTGCGGTGGCGAAGAACTCGGTCGTAAAGTATGGCAACGCGCCCGGCGTACTGGGTTCTGATCAATCGCGCGAGTTCGGGCATCGTGACCATATCGTACTCCAGCGACACATTGTCGATCGTATACGTCGATATTATGTCGGTGGCTATGATAACTCGGCCGTAGTCGTTGAACGTAAGTTCGTATTCGAGACGGTCCGCCAAAGCGCTCTGATAGTATGGCATGTGGCTCTCCAGCAACTCGAAGTCTAGCGGGATGTAGAAGCGGTTACCATAAGCGGCCGCGATCGCGTTGTCGCTCGCGTCGTTATCTGCCTTGTTACCAGCCCCGATTCTAAGTTTGGTTACGTTCTTATTTTTGCTGTTGTCAATACCCTGATAGACAGCGTTTTCGCGCTCTTGCGCCGTCTTCCACAGGTCCTGATAACAATGGTAGATGTCGCTGTCGTCGATCGACATCACCTCATTACCAGAAATCTTTATCATGGTCTTCTTGACGATGGCGCGACCCAGGTTCTGAACAACGGTTCGGTCCGCGTCCGTCGACGTCAGCGAAATAGTGAAAGCGAGGCGAACAGTCCCCGGCACAATGACGTCGCTAGCTCCGAGGTTGGGGAAGCGGACTAACAGCTGCTGGTTCTGGTCGATCGTCGATGGGTTGTTCGTAATAACGACACTCTGTCTCACGCCTTTCGCCCCGAGGGGCTCACGCAGTCTGCGGTATGGATTGAGTTTGCGACCGTATTGACTCGAAGACATAATTTAGTGAAACTATTAAACCCGTATGGTTTTGTCTTTAATACATAATTAATTTTAAGACAATTATAAAGATGGCTGATTACGATATTGACATGGATGAAATCTGCAGAGACGATTACGTCGATGAGGATGACGATAACATAGATGATGATAACGATAACGAAACGTCCTTCATAGAGACTCCAGTTCCAATCCAATCGCAATTGGGGGAATTAGGTGGCACTACCACTAGTCAAAGTCGGAAATTACTCAAGGGAGCTGTAAACGACTACTACAACAGTTTAGCAGAAAATGTTCTGGTCCCATCTGTCGGTCACGACTACTCCAAGTTCAAATTTGATCTGAACGGTAGATTGCGACTAAAAGCAGCATCAAATATCCCAATAGTCAACACGAGGACCGGTAAACCCCTAGCACTGAGCACCATTGCAGGAAACCCGGGCGGTGGCCAACTCATAAGAAACGAACTCGGATTCCCAGATTGGAAGAGGGGTAAACCAATTATGCCTACCCGCGCTGTAGAGGCCCTACAGTCTACCGACGAAACGATGGCGAAAACGGCCTCCGCGATAGAAACGGTCGAGCTCAGCGATGTCCCTCAAGTAGCCACCGACGCTATTAACACGATGGAGACCACGTTCAGCGAAAACGAAATATTCAACCTCGACCAAGGGTCTACCGATGACCCACCGTTACCTCTTCGCGAACTCCGTGGACTCGATAAGGCTCTGCAAACGGTCCGGGGCGAACTGGTCCTTAACCTCTCCAAACTCTCGTCGCTGGATGAACATATCGCGCTAGAAGAAAGAAAACTGGAGGAAGCCGGTGGCAATACAGAATCTACCGAGCGGATCACCGAATGCCTGCGGTCGTTGCGGGACGAAAGAGAAGCTCGCTTGCAGGCTGCATCGGCTTGCCGTGAGGCTCTCCGCACACAAATAAGTCAGATCCACGAAACAATCTCGAGGGTTCTGCACGAGGACACGACACTCGGTGAGCGTCTTCGCACTCTGTTCAGAGAGCAGGGCATCACGATAGCAAGCATCATCGCGGCTCTCGGTATGACTATATCTACTATAGTTCTAGCTTTCACTTTCACCACCCGCGCCAGCACCCGCGCCATCCGGTGGAGCCAAGTAGTGGGTAAAAAAACAACTAAAAGCCCTCGCCAGTCTCCTGGCTAAATTAGCCGGAAAGGCGGCTGCCGTGCTGCCTGGGTTGATCGGAGGTCTGTCTCGTCTCCTTCTTGCTATCTATATTAGCAAAAACGGTCGGATGGCTCGCTAAAAATACTTGGGCTTTAATCGTGGCGATCGCTGGTCTCCTACTTTTATTCTCTCGAGAGTTCCTAAAACCAAAGCGCGAGTAGTCCTATCACCACGAGGGTGATGACGAGCCCTAATTTCTCCTCCTCGTGGGTTGTGCTTTCAATCTCGATCGGTTTTTCCGCTCCTGTTCCAATTTCAACATTGTTGATGATTGGATTGGGGGAACTCGATGGTGCATCCAATTTGTGAATTGGGGGTACTGGGTTCAACTTCAATCCCGATTGTGTTGAGGGAGGTGTATCCATTTTGTGTTTTGGGTGTTTTACGTAATAGGTTCCACTTACAACTCCGCTCCCGACCGTCTTGGGGGGGGGGGGAGTTTGATGATACCCGTGTTCACGTTTCCGTTGCGGCCGATTTTTTGATTGGTGGTTGCGACTACGATCTGATTATTGTAACCGTCAACCGGGTCGTCTCGTAGTATCATATTGCTCGGCGCCATATAATGACCTATTCCAAATGCGAAGTCTACCGGTGTGCGGGCAGTCTGCAAAATGTCTTGATAATTCTGGATCGCCTTCTGGAGGTCCACCTTAGCTGAGATGGCGTCCTCGACAAGTGCCAAGAACTGTTTTTGTGCGTCAAAGGCCGTTCCCGTACCCAGTATAGCGCTGTGTGTTTGCTTCTGTGAGGCGAGGATTGCCCATACGTATATGCGAATGGATTCGTTTAGGCGAATAACCCCACCCTGCGTAAATCCAGTGCTTTTATCTAACATAAATGTGGTCCACGCATTTCGCATCTGTGGAGTATCACCCAGGTCTAGGTATTCCACGTGAGCTACTTTAGTAGGTAGCCAATGACAATAACCGTCTTTACACGCAGCCCACCAAGCACTTCATCACCGAACGTCATCTTATTCAATTTTATAATTATATTTAGTCCATGTTGCCATTTTTTCTCAATGGTGGTGGGGTAGCTCCGCGAGCACTCCACAACCCTGAGAAATATGCGGGAACTTTATCAAGATGCTCACCACTAAACTAAGCCTTTAAGGTGAACTAACCCTAAACTGTTGGTTGGGGTGTATACTTTCTGTCTCCAGTCGCGTCTTTTGGTATACCCCCCAAATTCGTTACACAATCTTTAGAACGCCTTACGGTCGTATGCGCTGGAAATGGGATCCCAGCCGTCGTCTTGAGGTAGTGGAATACCTAGTTCTTTGAGAATCCTCCTAATGGTGTAAGACACGTGAAAGTTGTAGACACTTCGGAGCATGACATTCTTGGATGTCAGATGGTCTTGATGCGAAACTCCACATCCGGCCGTTGCCGCATCCATACAGCGTAAATTTAGCTGTTCTGCCAGAAGTTCATATGGGAAAAATCCCATCTTAGTATTACATCTTGACTAGTAGTCTTTGGAACTACATATTTCTCAAACGTGTTAGGGAAATTGGTGGTAAAGCCACTTTTCGGTCTAACTGTTACGGTTGGGTGTACAAGGTGGTTAACAACGTCTTTTTGCGTGTATTTACCGCCGACCGCGTACTTTGCATTTGAATTAAAGCTAAATGCCTTGGTATCCATTGAAAGTTATTATTATGTTTGCTACTATCACTAATGTTCAAAAAGAGAGTTGTGAACTTCAGAAGTCAATCGACAACTGCTGCGGAAAACGCCGGGTGGGCCTCAGATCAATCACCTTCACGGCTGGATGGCAGAATGTGGGAAAGAGTGAAGGGTTCTACGTATGTGAAGGATTGAACAACAATTCGGTGTAAAGCTGCCTCACGGACTGTGGGGAACAAGACAGCTCAAAGATTTTGTCAACTCAGAGCTTGACGGTATAATCAACCTCACAGTATCGAAGGCTACCGGGCTCGCAACAATGACCATCAGCCCTGATAATAAGGTAGTGGTCTCCCCGGGGTTGGGTATTCAACTCGGTTTTAGAGAGACATACTCCGCAAATAAAGGAGGGCTTACCCCGGGTGAATACGTCGGTGATAACCCGGTGGACTTCGCCTTCACGAAATCTCTCAGAGTGCACCTGGATCGGGTGAACACATCATACAACACGGTAGATGGATCCCCCAGCACATTACTGAAAACCGTGCAAGCCAGCGACTGTTTTTTTGGGGATACGGTGACCTTAGACTTCCCATGCCCCGAGATGAAAGTTTTGGAATCGGGACATATCCACGAATTTACGGTCTCTATTTTCGATGATCAAGCGAGAAAGTTGAATAACTATTACCCGATTTCGGTCGTTCTCGAAATTTCCAATTAATTAAACGCATGTTCGTAATAGAATTATCAATATTATTGAAAATGAGAATATACGGACCAGGACGTTCTTCCAATTCCAATCGGGATTGGGTGACAGATTCCAAGAATTTGGAACCAGCAGAAGGGGGATTCGTCCCGACAGAGAGTGACTTTTTAACCACCGGAAGAACCAAGGCCCTGATCAATAAAACTATATCGAAGGCCACAAACGGGATTCGCAGGAGTATAGCAGATGTTAGAGTAGAAGTGCTAACGGCGACTGCACAAGTTGGGGAAGAGGCCCGGGCGAAAATTGAGAGAGTCCGAACGGGTATTGAGAAAGAGCAGGCGGCCCTTACGGAGGCGTATAGGGTGTTGCGATCAGAGGACTCTCCCAACAGAGAAGCAGCACTTACTGAACTAGGTGAACAAATAACCAAATTTCGAAAAGAGACCCGGTTGGGGATTGAGGGAGTCCGAACGGGTATTGAGAAACCCCGAGAAGACCACCAGGCGGCCCCTACGGAGGCGTATAGGGTGTTGCGCTCAGAGGACTCTCTCATCAGAGAAGCAGCACTTACTAAACTAGACGAAAAAATAACTGAATTTCAAAAAGAGGCCCGGTTGGGGGTTGAGGGACTCAAAAAAGACCACCAGGCGGCCCTTATGGAGGCATATAGGGTGTTTCGCTTAGAAGACTCTCTCAACAGAGAAGCAGCACTCACTGAACTAGACGAAAAAATAACAGAATTTCGAAAGGAGGCCCGGTTGGGGGTTGAGGGGGTCCGAACGGTGTATTTACAAATTAAGTTCAATTAACAATGAGACAATAGTGGAAGACCTCGCTGGGTCAGCGATTTTCGTAACAAAGTTAATAACTAATATATTGAAAATCATGAACGAATCACCGCTTCCAATTGTCAATACCACTCCATCAACACTGTATCCAATTGTCAATACCAATCCATCAACACTGTATCCAATTCGCGAAAGATGTTTAGATTTTAGTTTGGATAATATCGTCGTTATGCAGGATAGTTTAGTTAGCGAATGTAAAAATAGAAAAAGAATCGCTAACAAATATAAGCCCGTTGCAAATTTAGCAGAGGCATCTAGTACGGTTCTGTCAAGTTTATCTGTAATGAGTGGTGCGGTGACTGCCGTAACGCTATCTACAATTGTAACAGTTCCAATTGCTGGGGTTTTGAGTGGAATTACAGTTGTATCTGGAATACTTTGTATGTTAATTAGGGTGGCTGGTCGAAAACTCGAGAAAAAATGTAGAAAACATGATAGAATGTCCGTTCTCGCTAGGTCTAAGAAAAATAGCATCGAAGTTATAGTGTCCAAAGCGTTGGCAGATAATGAAATATCAAATTTAGAGTTTGAATCCGTTGTGGAAGGAATGAGGAGATATGAAGAATTAAAAAATGATATTAGAACCACCAAGCCCAAGATTGAGGGTACTGATTGGGATAAATTGAGGGTAAAACTTGGAGATAAAGTCGGAGGAAATGTTACTGCAACACCATCCTGGAAATTATGATATCTTAGTAAATAATTTTTAAAAAATTATTTAAAATTTTTCTTCAAATTATAAAATTAATTATATTGGTGCAGTAAACAATTTATTAATTAATTTTAGGAAAATTATTAACAATTTAAAAAAAAGAAAAAGATTTTTTTTTTTTAGGTACAGACAGTAAAGCACACTCGTCTTAAAAGAAATGAAAAATACGAGAGAATATGATAGCACACGAGAGTCGTCTGCAACGAGACAACTCCCTGTGTGCGATCGAATATCAATACAGACTGATCAATGCGTCCAATATTCGCCGAGTCCCGTATCCCAGAGACGATGCCTCGGGTTGCATCCCCTCTGGGTAACGGGACCCACGTCCACTGGACACTATGTTTGTCATATATATACGTATTAACTTGATGAAAAATATACAGTCGTTAAAACGAGGTGCTTTAAACTGTTAACATTTTATATAGTAAATCAACAATCGACATTATATTTCTGTTTCAGCTCCCTAGGATTTATACACGAGACAGTCTGAAACGAAAACATATTGTTACTATCTACATATATTACAGGAGAGAACAGCCGGCGACTCGCTGAGACTCCGACGGCACAAGGCAGCCGCAGAAAACCGCAGCCACCCCACGACCCCCAGAGACGCAGACAGCCGTCAACCGCACACAAGTAAATACATTTGTACAAGGGAGGTAAGTAAGTAAGTCGATAATAATCTACATGCTAGACGACTAATGACGCCAGGAAAGTCTCCGATGGCAAAATGCAGCCCCATAAATAGAGACCGCGTTTCGCCCTTCAGAGACACTGAGGCCAAAAGTCTGTCTGTACATGCGAGTTATTATCGATAATTATATGTCATATATTACAGAAGAGAACAGCTGGCGACTCGCTGAGACCCCGACGGCGCAAGGCAGCCACAGAAACCCACAGCCGCAGACAGCCGCCAACCGCACACAGGTAACTATATTTGTACAAGGGCGGTAAGTAAGAAAATTACAACTTATACACTAGACGACTTATGACGCCAGGAAAGTCTCCGATAGCAAAATGCAGCCCTATAAATAGTGACCGCGCTTCGCTCTTCAGAGACACTGGAGTCAAATGTCTGTCTGTACATGTGCACAAGGTGTCAATAGTTATACATAATTATCTATAGCCAAATCAGGGAGGAAAGATATTTTACCATCACGTGTTGTACACAAAATATTGTTTAAAGTCCAGATATTTTGAAAGCGAGGCAATTTCATTCGCAGAAAGTCTGCTTGTATACGAAGTTTTAGACGATTTATAAACTTAGATGTAATGATAAAAGGAGTAATTTCAACAAATTCATGTTTCCGTAAATTTCTAGACAACCAAATGACATGTTTAGATTCCGAAAGTAAAACAAGAGCTACATATTTGATGTTCTCCTCAAGAGATGGTAAAATATTAAATCTAAAAACTGCCTCTGAGAATTAAATACGCCTCATACTTACACGTTTAAGTAAATGCAATACTATTTTATTAAAAGGAGCAATTATTTTACATTCCATAAATAAATGGGAGATAGTTTCTATCTTCCCACACAGTGGACAAGATTTGTTTCGGCTAATGTGTTTGGAAAACAGGAAGTAGTTTACATATAATACATCGTGAGCAATTTTCCATAATACGTCACGAGTATCAGGCGATATACATGGATTATAAACTGTTTTCCAAATGATTGAAAAGTCTAGGAGGGGCAAGGATTTTACAACTTTTGGGGGGAGCGTAACGTCAGATAAAAGGATGTTGTATATATATTTAGATGAACACACTGCGCCATGAAAGGCTTCAGGGGCTCTGGACGTAAAAGTTTTAAAGGAGGTAAAACAATCTTTGTAAAACTGGGGTATAAATTCACTATGAGGAATGGAGTTACGGGCAAGTGATGTATTATATTTTCGAAGAGAAATGCCAATCCAATAGCGGGCATAATATGTCCAAGTGGCATCATAATCCGTAATAAGCTTTTGCTTAGTGATTCACTAAGGTGGCCTGACGTTTTAGTTGAATACATGGAACATTCAGACCACCTTGTTTAAAAGGTAAGTACAAAGTATTTCTATTTATAGGTTCTAGAGTTGAGTTCCATATAAATTTGAAACAGCTTCGCTACAAAAGAGTAATATAATGTTTGGGAACCATTTGTGCTATAATATAATATAAATTTTTACTCATACACAAGGAATTTAACACGGTGGATTTTCCCTTTAAAGACAACCTTCTGACTTTCCACAAGTTAGTGGTTTTAATGAATGATGAAAAAGGCCGAGAGAAAACATCATCAGAATCAAAATTATTTCCCTTTAAATATCCTAAAACTTTATGATTGTCCACCCAGTTAATGCCAAAAGGATGATCCGAACGAGTTTTCCATTTACCCAAAAACATACCTTTTGTTTTGTTGTAATTAATTTTTGATCCCGAAATTCTCCCAAATTCTTTCGCCCAATATAAATATTTCTGGATGGACCTCTCAGTCGTTAAAGTGCCCGTAGAATCATCGGCATACGCTGATATCTTTACCTCGGTGCCCTTACCAGGTACTGGAACGTCTCTGATAGTGGTGTCATTGTTTATTTTCAACACAAAAGGTTCTATGCAAAGTACATACAGTAAAGGTGA
The DNA here is from genome assembly GCA_029237695.1 of Conchocele bisecta. NCBI lineage: Eukaryota > Metazoa > Mollusca > Bivalvia > Lucinida > Thyasiridae > Conchocele > Conchocele bisecta. Next base: position 24,220,056 of record CM055266.1, read on the forward strand.
GAGAGAGCAGCCTTGGCATACTCCTCTACAGATGTCGAAAGGTGAGGAAATGTGATTATTGACAATTACTGACGAAGTAACATCGGTATATGTTTAAAATTTGACCCATTTTATAAAATCATCATCAAATCCATAAGCCGTTAAAGTGTCGTACATATATGACCAAGATACTCTGTCAAAGGCTTTCTCTTGGTCGAGGCAAATAAAAGCAGCAGATAAATCTTTCTGCTCTATATGGTCCGTAATATTCCTAAGTAAATGTAAATTATAAAAAATTGACCGACCCTGGATTGAACAGGTTTGATCAATGCTAATAATGGACGGTAGAACTCTGCTCAGGCGTGTGGATATAATTTTAGACAATATTTTGTAATCAGAGTTGAGCAGAGATATGGGACGGTAATATTTCATGTCATCACTTTTGGAGCTATCTTTACACAATAAAGTAATATAAGACTCTCTCTGCGAGGTTGATAACTTCCCAGAGGTGAAGGATCTATTAAGCATGTTTACAAGTATGTCACCAAATATATCAAAGAAGTTTAAATAAAATAGAGAAGAGAGACCATCACTACCCGGGGACTTACCTGATTCCATAGACTTCAGTGCATTGAGAACTTCCGTTTTAGTAATTTGACTAGCTAAGCTAATATTATCATCTATGTTGACCTTAGGTAGGTCGCTAAGGAATACATCATTCAATGTCTTATCAACAGGTTCTTCTGAATATAATTGGTTATAAAAGTCCTTAAAAGAGTGTAAAATATCATCTGATTTTTTGCATTACTTACCTCTTTTTTGAAGAAATATCCAGTAGGATTCTCATTTGTATTTAGAATATTAGCTTTACTTCTAATGATAGAACCTGAATGTAATTTATTTTCCAGGAGTTGAACCTGTTCCTTTATTTCATTTAAGTGATGTATATCCTGTTCATTTTCTACATGTATTGTTTTATATTTATGTCTTAAGGACTTTAGTTCTTCATATAATATATTATTATTACTTCTGCAAAAATCCTTGCAAAAACACCTACTTTTTATTTTCATTGCATCCCACCATTCTCCATCTTGGTTATCACAAACAGCAACAATCTGCCAAAAATATCTAAAAACTCTGTTAAATGTATCATCTTTTAATAATGATTCATTAAATTTCCAATATGATTTGCCAAAAGAAATACCTTTGTTGCGGTTTAGTGTTATTTTTATATAGTTGTGGTCAGAACAGCAACAAGGACGGTTGTCAAAAGAAACAAGTGCTGGAATTAAATGTTCAGAAATATAAAATCTATCTAATCTACTACCTATATTAATACCATCCTGTTGTGCAAACCAAGTTGCAGATTTTTTCTGGGAATAGACACCTGTATGAGTCCTTAATGGAGTATGTTTGCAAAATGTTTTGCAGAACTTTTGACCCTACCATGCCCCTATCTAAATTACCCCCAATTTTATCTAGAGTTGTATCCATTACACAATTAAAATCACCCCCTAATATTAAATTGTTGGCACTAGTTAAGATGGGAGCTAAAGACATAAAATATTTCTTTCTATCATTGGCATTATTTGGTGCATAAATATTCACAATTCTGTATCCTTTAAAATCATTAAAGGAAAAATCAACATAATTGGTCCTGCCATCAAAATCAGTATGGAATTTTCCAGTGACAATATCTTTATTAAAAAACATGATGGCAACTCCACAAGAGGTATCATTACTATAGCTCCAGAAGCAACGTTTCTCTATGTTCAAAATTTTTTCAATATTTCTACTAGAATTTATATTACAAATATAAGTTTCTTGCATCAGTAATATGTCAATGTTATTTTCCTCTAAATATTTCTTAATGTAATAATGTTTTCTTGTGGATCTAAATCCGTGTATATTAATACTAACTATTTTCAAATCCATTGTGATACAATGAGATTTGAAAATATAAATGAGTTACAACATATACAACATATTTTAAATACAAAATAGAGTCTTGTTTCAGAAGGCATGTCTATGAGAAGAGAAAACGACAGATACATAACCAGCGAAAAATAGTAAGTAAAACAAAGGTAAGCATCAACACCTATTTATAAGTGTATATGAAAAAAATGAGCGGATGCGCAGTCTGATCTGGACATACACTGATCCTCGCAAAAATCGAGATTTGAAAATATAAATGAGCAACAACAAAGGTAAGTATCTACACACATAAGTGTATATAAACAATATATGAGGACGTCATTGTGCTCACATACTGAAACATAAAAGTAATAGGAATAGCACCCAAATGGGTTCTCTTCTTGAAATATCCAACAGGATGTGACATAAACCCGACAAAACGTATTATGATCACTCGGCTTGACAAAGCAGTGCAGATCCCGATCAGACTGAGCGGGTGCGCAGTCTAATCCTGACATACACTGATCCTCGCAAAAATCGAGATCTGAAACTATAAATGAGCAACAACATATACAACATGTTATAATTACAAAATTCATTTCTGTTTCAGGAGGCATGTCTATGTGAAGAGAAAATGATAGATATAGTAAGTAAAACAAAGTATAAGTGTATATGAAAAACAATTGAGCGGATGCGCAGTCTGATCTGGACATACACTGATCCTCGCAAAAGTCGAGATTTGAAAATATAAATGAGCAAAAACAAAGATAAGTATCAACACATCTAAGTGTATATGAAAACAAAAATATGGGGACGTCACTGCGCTCACATATTGAAACATAAAAGTAATGTGATACCACCCATATGGGTTTTGTAATGCCATATCGTTGATCTGTGTCATGTCCATATATAGTTCGTTTCGTTCAACAACCGGGGAATGTAATAGCCAAATCGTTATTCATTTCAAGTCCATAAGAGTTCCGTAATAATGTGAACCTAGTCGACCCCAATTAGGTCCATTACCAGGGTCCCGCTCCCGCCAGACTCCACATCGGAGTCCGGCGAGAACAGCCCATCGAACCTGTTCTGGGTCGATACCACCTGCACAACAGATATCACCGGTTTTTTCACGACCCTGTTGGGTGAGATATAATCTGTATCTCGGTTATCTCGCCCCCGTTTCTTACCCTGTTGTGACTGGGAGCTCGTTTCCATTGCAGTCTCATTCGCCGGAGGTATAGCGGCGGAAGGTAAAGTTGACGGTGGAGAAGGCGTAGGCGGCGAAGGCGGAAGCGAAGCAGGCGAAGGCGGAGGCAAAGCAGGCGAAGGCGGAGGCGAAGTAGGCGAAGGTGGAGTAACTGGGGACGGAACTGGAGTTGGGTTAGGCGGCGAGGTTGCTTCCATGGGTTGGACTTCCGGTTCATCTGGAGTAGTCACTGGCGGGGGGATTCCCTGAAACTGAGGGCGCTGTCGAGGGGGTAAGGGGTTTGGGCAGTTCCTCCGAACATGCCCAATGTCTCTGCATCTAAGACACAGCGGAGGTCTGCCCTGCATTGTAACAAGGGCCTTCTGCCCACAGTCAAACTCTAAGAGGTGGGGAATCATCTTTTTAGAAATCTCGTCCACCTCCAAAGTGACAGTCCGTGTTCCGTTGCAAATGGTTGTGTCTTTATACTGTGTGACCGTACTTGACACAGCGACCACTCGGCCGTAACGCTCGAACACCTTGCCGACCAGGTTAGAACTAATGTAATGGGGCAACCAATGTACTCTAAGCGAAATAACTTGCTTCCCCATTGCAGAAATGATAAACCGGTAGCGGTCATTTTCTAGGACACCCAGCTCGGTAAAACTGGCCACGTGGTCAAGTGTCGTAAACACGACGTAGAAAGAATTGTCGGAATCACTGACCTTATACACCGCTTCAATCTCGGAAGGTGGCACGTCCGTCTGCTGACACATCAAATCCAACAAGTCGGGTGGCGACGGTCGTCCACGGCTGAGGCTGTTGAAACAATCTGTCCTCTCCATTCGCGAAGCGTTTATCTGTAGCGGCGAAATTGCTGCAAGGTGGCGAACAACGTAGTCATCTGTCGACATCATGACGGAAAAACCCTAGGCTGGAAACCCGGGGTTCAGGTGTGTTTCTTCAAATGCGCGTATTTTATATCATCCCGAGAAGACCGGGCGTAAGACTTTTTAAAATCACGATGGTTCCATCGTCAGGCCGCACTCCATTATGTACGCTTGAAAACATGCTAGATAATGGTGTGCGTATTCGATTTTTATTGAGAAAAATATGACGGAACGCGAAATTCGGCATTGCATGCATTGTATTGTCCGTGTTGTAATTCCTTGTATGCTACCACTGTGAGTTGGTGAATTGAAATTCAGCCTGAGTTACGTAATACCGAATTATTGAGAAAATGTGTCAGCATTCATTGCCAAGAGAGATAACTGATCCGAGGCCCAGCATATAACCCAGTGGTTGCCGTACATATACTACACGTGGCTCTCGTAATTGTGAAAGAAATGCCCCGATTGCATTTGCAATGTATGTAGGTCATAGTCATTATCAGGCGCGTAGCTGCATTAAGGCACTGCAGGCCCGGGCCTGCAGAATCTTCGAGAAAATGGAAAAAATAAATGTGCCAGAGTGCATCATTTACCTTCTAGTTTCGATTTTTTTTCTGGGGGGGGCGGGGGCGGGGGCATGCCCCCACACCCCCCTAGCATACTCGCACCAACGGTGCTCGAAGTCGTCAACCGGGCCTGCAGATTCAAATTGGCTAGCTACGCTCCTGCAAATACACTCTCAAACGTAGACAGTGAGTGCATTGGCTTATATAATCAGACGTTACATGTCACTGATATATCCTATCCGAATATGTCAGTATAGAACCTGATCCATCTCCCCTCCCGCTCCTTTGGAGATGTATACATGTATGCTACATTTTGTATATGACTACAGTAGTGTACATGTATTTTAGTTGAGTTCATTTCGGAATATAATTATTTACACTGTCCTTGAATTCATAATGGAAACGCCCATTCAACGTATTGCGTTCATATATGACTGATTTTCGAAAACAAAATCGGCGAAATACGGCGATGCGATAATGGTGGTAATTCCATATCCGGATTCACTCTTCAAACACCTGTGGTTATTGTGTTGTTTTATGCAAATGTGTACACGCCGTAGTTGTGAATGAAAACATCCAGACAGGTGTGATTCTGGTTTACGCAAAAAAACAGACAGGTGTGATTCGGGTTTACACACCATTAATGCGCGACTAAAATAGTCCGTTTTATTTGTGGAAAATGAACGACTAAATCTATACATATATCAGATTAACACTGTATCAAACATTCTAAAATCTTTGAAGACAAACTAGAAAATGAGTTAAAACAAATAATAAGTGCACTAGGGTGATATTCCTTGAAGGAGCTGGCCAAGTCACTAAAGTTGCCCCCTATCTTAAAATTAAAACACAATTTATTTCATGTTTAATGTTTCTAGAGTAGATTGGTGCAATAGGATAGTGGACAATATTTTTGTAAAAATTCCGAAAATATTTGGAAGGAAATCGGCAAGACCATTTACTTCCATTATAATACATCATTAGCATACGTTACCCAAACATCTGTTTTTAGCAAATTTATATAATTTTATGCATGTATAAATTTATACTTTATTGGGTAGGAAAGAGAGCCGCTAATTCGATTTTGTGTATTTTGTGATCTTGCAGCACTATTTATATTGTGTTGCTGGTAGTTGTATGATGTACACGAGAAGACCAATATTATCGCGATGATAGACTTGGGAAATGCCATTTTGAGGATCTAATATGATTTCTTTTCGGGGGATACCCTCAAACCGCTTGCCCCCACAGTCCGGACCGCCCTCAAAAGTCTGCCATGACATTAGTTTAGGCACAACTATGCGCCTGAATGAAATATATGTACATGTATATACGCCCATGAAATGTAATATTATTTCTACCAAATAAGAATAGTAGTATAAAACTTCAATATAATCATGTTGTAACGCCATTAAAAACATTTACTATGTCTGTACTTGGCAACACGTTTAGTATGTACGCGCTGCTACGACGATAAACAAAATGACACATATTACTACACAGTATTGCCATTGTTACACATTGTTGTTATTGTCACAAATAAAAATGTTTCTTTGACTGCAGCATCATTATGCTATGACCATATTTATATATACACTCTGAGTGTCACAATGTTTAGCATGTTCTACTACATAAGTATGTCATTTGAGATACATTTTAGTACATGCGTGATTTTGTTACCATGGTAACATGTATACATATTGCAATATTGAGGATACATACATGCTATATGTAGTCGGGAGTCGTTGATGATTTGGAAAAAAAAAGAAATGTTGCACAAAATGCAATACAAAATAATGAATTTATATTTCTATCAATACATTATTATTTTTCGGTTGTCATGGTAACATGGAATCATTTCAAATATTTGTGAATTATATGGACACTATGCAAGAAATATAATGCCGTGTCTCGAATTTGACCTTTTTTGAAATCAACGTTTTCATAAGCCATACTCGTATATATAGTCATGAAATTGATAAAAATGGTGGCCATTTTGAAAAGGTCAGCCATCTTGAAATTAAAAAGATGTTTAAGCACATACAGTTATATTGTCTTAAATCATGACAATCAATTATTTCCTGCGAGCTTCATGATGTTTGTCTCATAGAATGCCAATGTTATTGAAATCACAAAATCCCCCACTTCCCCATAACGTAACGTCATCTCACATATTTTAACGTCAAATTGACGTTGCAGTCCCTAGAAATGTGCCATTGGGTTGTACAGTACATATTTTTTCTTGTGGTCTTTTGTCACTGTGCCACCGCGGACATAACGTATTTAAAGGGGTCGATCACCGCGGGCATAGCCTACCTGTCCCCCGCGATCACTGTTTCATGCAGTGGGATCGCGGTGACAGCATCCCCGGTCACTGTGATGCACTGACCTAACGTTATCACGGTGATTCGCCGTGGTCGTTCACGGGGGATCACCGCGATTGCGTATCTACCTGTATAAATACATATACATGTGTACAGTACTTTTGCAAAATAAAACATTTTTGTTTGTATGAGAAACCATGAATTAAGTGTACGCGTGCATTCGATTTTTGATGTAGCAAGAGTCGAACATAATGCGATATCACTATTCTATATGTACACAATATGGTGTTAACAAGCAAAACTAAAGTGATAGTGTTTGGTACAACTAAAAACAGAAAATATAACTTCCTACTTGGAAACGAAATATTAGAGATTGTAAATGAGTATAAATATCTTGCAGTATATTTTTCTAGAAGTGGAAGCTTCCTAAGTGCTCGTAAACACATAGCCCAACAATCGAAAAAGGCCACATACTTACTCTATACGCGCATTAACAACCTTGACTTACCGATTGATTTACAACTGAAATTGTTTGATCATACAGTTTTACCAATTTTGACGTACGGTTGTGAAGTTTGGGGATTTGAAAACGTGGACATTTTGGAAAGAATGCATACTGATTTTTTAAGACGAATAACTAAAAGTCGTAAATCTACGCCTATATACATGATATATGCCGAGCTCGGTAGACACCCGCTATCCATTACAATTAAAGCAAGGATGTTAGGATTCTGGAATAAAATAGTTAATGGTAACAAATCTAAGCTATCATACTTGATGTTGGAATTTATCTCAAACCATAAAAACACTAATTTTAAATGGTTACAATTTACTAACCAAACACTAAATGAAACTGGCAGTTCACTCGACTATGACATGCAGGCTATAGATACCCGCAAAATAAAACATACATTAATCGATCTATTTATTCAAGATTGGCATGCATGAGTATCGGCATCCAATAAAGGTAAACTCTATAACCTTTTCAAAGATAACACAAATATAGAACCATATTTTAATATCTTGCCAATGTCTCTGTATTTGAACATAGTACGATTTAGAACAGCTAATCATAAACTCCCAATCGAAACAGGTAGATGGTATGGCATACCTCGTACGGAACGTAAATGCAACCTATGGAATGGCAATGATTTAGGCGAAGAGTTCCATTATCTGCTAATATGTCCCCATTTCCAAGACCAACGGATGGAGTACCTAAACAAATATTACTATTTACGACCTAATGTGATAAAACTTAAGCAACTCCTTAACAGCCACTCCGAGATTAAATTAAAACGCCTAAGTTTATTTATAGCTGAAGTCGTATTATATTTCAATAATAACTAATTTCAACGGATCTATGCTGTATCTATAGATAAAACTAAATTGATGTTCCCTTTCCGAGAATACAGACTGTGTTTATTTATCGTGATCCTCGCTACTAATAGATAATTTACAGCTACTTATGACGTGATATTACACTATAATGCAATTTCATGATCTAGATAGTTTACATACATGTACGGTGAGGCCTCTCTGGACCGGATACCCTGGGAGGTCCTCAGAGTGTCCGGTTTAGAGATGCTTCACTGTAAATCAGGCATATAACAATTCTGGGACATACTTATATCTTTTACCAATCGTGAACATGCATTACTATCACCAGGAAACCTCTAAAAATGAGATCACATATATTAGCTCAGTATCCGGTTGAGAGAGGTACCACTGTATATATATATATATGTTGTGTGCTGTCAATTTCATTCATCATTCATACACGGTTAGTATAAACATTAGCAGCACGTCATACATTTGTCGAATCCCATGGTTACACCTCAAGATACATGTATATACTGTTCGCGAAGACTGTTATATCAAGTCTGTACACCATGCAGTCATTTGAAGTATGTACAGTATGATCTACTTTATTGGATTACAGCTTAACGTTGGTTAAAGTTACTGTTTCTTTGTTGTTTTATACTGGAAGCTATAATACATCACAATTCATATATCAATATCTACGTTTTTCATAGAGAATGCGTTGCATTATCCATGTTTTATACAGATCATGATATGCACTGACCAACGTATCTGTGACCAAAATACGAATTCGAGAATTCAGACGGCAAACACAAGGACACATGATGGTATCGTTGTGTTTGTTGCCTGCATTCGCCGAATTAGCCAATTGGTAACTATTCACTAATGATATGTAACTCAAGTGGTATATCTTTGTTTCCCTTAAACTAATATAGCTGTTTATACACACAACGATACAGTGTATTCTCACATGCTTTCTACTTTCGACCCAATGTGAGGATGGTAGCTGTCATCGTGCTATATACGTATATTTTCTAACCCTATACGCCATCTCCACATCTGGAGATGGAGTGCAGTTGGGGTTTGCAAGTTTCACGAACCTACAGGGTTTGATATGCCAAGCAGTATTATGTTGGAAATACATGTCTGCGTTATTTTTAAAGTTTCAGCATAACACTGTTTTTGATTTTTTATTTTACTTGTAAATTTCTACATCATGTTTCGTTGTATGCAGTACGCGGCCTTGTATGCTCATTTGACTTTTGTCGTTTATTTAATATGTTCGAGCCTCTTTTCCAGTAACTGTTTCGGATTTCTCCCAATAAACTGTACCAACCCCATTGCGTGATAATCACATAATTGCAATCCTTGTAAAGTTATCCCCAACTACGTTCTTTCTACAAAGGTAACGCTCAATATTAGTGATAACACACGATTTACTCTAGCCAAAATTAAGTATTGGTATATTCTGTTTTGAACATATTTGCATGCATATGTATTGTCTGCCATGTTGTTGTTGTTAATAATACAAATTATTCTGTACTTTGTTCTGTTCTGTTCTGTTCTGTTCTGCTTAGACACGACGACATCAATGTTTGTCAAATTGCATATATATATTCTTAACTTGGTTGATTGATTGAATTGCGAATAAAGGTGAAATAATCCCGTCTTTATCATTTAGCGGCTTACCTGTGATTATTTCGGGAGATTGAACACCGTCGGTCTAATTATATTTTAGCACGAACTATAATTAACAGGTTGCGACGGGTGCATACTTAAAACACATTTATCAACAATAAAAAAACATAAGAATCGTTTCCTAAAATAATGAGATTCGTCTCGCGTTTTCGCGATCTCGCCTTCCGCTTTTGTTAATAAGTTTTGCTCTAACCCAAATGTTTTGTCTGTAACTTGGGGCGACTATCACTGCGTTACAGACAGAACATTCGGATTCTGGTTTTGCTCATGCATGTGCGGCGAGTTTGCAAAACGCGAGATTGAATATGATAGAATTTCGCGTTTTCGTCTCGAAAGCTCGAAAACGCGAGGTTGCCACATGTCCCTAATAGGACACGTAAACATTGTCTTAGGGGACGATTCTCATGTGCTGCAAAAACATGTTTTTATTAAGAAATACAACAACTGTGGACAAACATCTACATTTCTTGACAACAAAAGCATAATTTGACAAAATATGATAATCGTCTTAGGAGACGATTCTAATGTGCTGCCAATACACATTTATTGAGCAAAAAAAACCAACATATTTCGATACGTGTTATTGGTTACTGCATCGCATCGTCGACCTATACACAAGATCGCGAAAACGCGAGACCAAATCTGGAGGCGAAAACGTGAGATTCTATTGTATTAATTCTCGTGTTTTCGCCTGGCTATCTCGCGTTTTCGAGACCGCGATGTCGCGTTTTCGCCTCGACCTTTTCACGATGTCGCCTTCAGGCTTTTGGAAATACGTTTGTCCATGTCATTATGTGTGTGCATAATGTATGCGTGTTGAAATTGAGTTTTGCGCATACATTACATGTACATACGTACGTAGAACGCAATTCGAACTAGCATGCTTTATATGCATGTACGTACGTAGAACGCAAATCCAACACGCATGCTGTCTACACATGCATGGGAAAATCGTATTTCCAAAAGCGGAAGTCGAGATCGAGATCGCAAAAACGCGAGATTGTAACATAAAACAAATACCGCCCTACCCACCCATCCCCAACTCGCACATTTGCGACATATCATTTTTGGTCTAGCTGCACACCTGATGGTGTTTACAATCATCAGTCGGTAATCCAGTTTCACGTGCAAAGTGTGACTGACCTTTATAATTCGACGGAAACGAACATACCAAAACCACGCTATGTAGTCGCTCACGTCATCGCAATGCTACGGTGTTCCGTTAAGGCCATCGTAATATCACTATCGGGTCGATACTACGATAGTACGATAGTACGATACTACGATGTTGATAGTACGATACTACGACGACGATAGTACGATGCTACGATGACGATAGTACGATAGTACGATACTACGATGATGATACTACGATGCCACGATGGCGATAGTACGATACCACGATGACGATAACGCGATACCACGATAATACGATGACGATACTACGATATTATACCGTACTATCGTCATCGTAGTATCGTACTATCGTCATCGACCCGATAGCGATATTACGATGGCCTTAACGGAACACTGTTTATCTAGTATCGTACTATCGTCATCGTGCTATCGTACTATCGTCATCGTAGTATCGTACTATCATCATCATAGTATCGTACTATCGTCATCGCAGTATCGCCTTCCGGATGGACATGCGCATTCGCATCAAAACAATGGATGACGAGGTAATTCGCCTGTATTTTGATACATATAATCATCATTAGATTGATTTAATTTCATTTAATAGGTATTTAAGATAGATATTTGAAAAATTAATCTTGTTTGTGCCGTTTGCGCCGAAATTCTTGTTTGCGCTCAAGGTGTGTGATCACGTGGTTTCCGAACCCGATTTTCCGACGTGACGTAATCTGTAACGTCATTTTTACAGTCGATTTTCATTAAAATCTTCCTAACAAACGGACGGATTTTGATGATATGTAGCGCACCAAATACGATGGCATATGTGTTTTATGGGTGCTCTGAAAGTTCTTTACAATAACTTATACATTTCACAAGGAATCTACTGTAAACACATCTACAAAACATGACGTCATGCCGTTCGGAAACCACGTGATCCCCCACCGCCATTTTCGCAGACAAACAATGCGCATGGGCGTGTCCATCCGGAAGGCGATACCACGATGACGAGAGTACGATACTACGATTACGATAGTACGATATTACGATGACGATAGTACGATACTACGATGACGATAATACGATATCACGATGACGATAGTACGATACTACGATTACGATAGTACGATATTACGATGACGATAGTACGATACTACGATAAACAGTTAAGGCCATCGTAATATCGCTATCGGGTCGATACTACGAGATCATGTAGTATCGTCATCGTACTATCGTGGTATCGCGTTATCGTCATCGTGGTATCGTACTATCGTCATCGTGCTATTGTACTATCGTAATCGTAGTATCGTACAATCGTAGAACTGGTTCTACCCAGATTGCACAGATTCAAAATTCAAAATAAAAGTTTTTATTCGGCATTTTGCTGACGGCGTATAAGTCCATACTGTAGAGACAGTGCATGCGGCCGTTAAACGTAAGGAAACGAAAGAAAGCCGCCACTATTATCCGCCATTACGCCCCATTCACCACTATAATTTCCACCATTAAGCCCAATTTTTACCATTATCCAAAAAATCTACCATTACGCCATTTAGTGATACCGCTTACGACACAACAACAACAACGATGGCGGCAAATAAGGTGCTTACTAGGGCAACATTTCAAGTTTGATTTAACCGGACACATAGCTATGTATTAAATTATAAAGTAGTGACTGCTTACAGGCCGGGGGGGGGGGGGGGGGGGGGGGGGGGGGGGGGGGGGGGGGGTGGGGGGGGGGGGGGGGGGGGGGGGGGGGGGGGGGGGGGGGGGGGGGGGGGGGGGGGGGGGGGGGGGCGGCGGTATTATAGCGGGTGGGGATAACCATACGTGCAAACCTGCACAAATCATATTACCATATTTTTATTTGCATCTTCCTAACTCTATTGTCTGTTCCACGAAATGCTGCCCAAGATTTATTGCTATAAAAACACTCCAAACTGCTTATTGTTTTATATAAAACAATGTAAAACTATTTTTTAGAAATGATCCTATGTGTTATTTCAAGAAAATCCGTCTAATAACAAAGTTATTTCGAATAAACAGTCATGGATGTTGGATGGGCTTTTGCCCATCTACTTTTGCCTTATAAATTAATTTCACCGAATTTTAGTTGTTGACAATAAAACAAGAAACTGCTATGCAATAATCAGTTCCGGTCAACAACAACAACTATTTTTGCGAACTGAACACAAATTCTTAATAAATTTGTTTATTAACATCATTTTCTCGCATATAATTTAAACAATTTGCATTAAAATATATTGATTAATCATTTAATCTTCATATATTTAGCGAATATCATTCTTCCATAAGGTTCCAAGTCGATCTGATACTATTGCTAATACGTCGTAATGTATTGTAAATTGTGAATGCTAACGAACTTGATTCGATTAAACTCGTGACCTTCACCAACCAATCAGCATTTAGTAAACCAAGTTGTCCGCCGGAAATTCGTCCGGCAAAGAAACTGGCTCACAGGAAGTGACTATATACTTCCGCCGGAAATGACGTATATCCTGGACTGCTCATAATTCGAGACTAACGATATTAAACAACATGCGTAATAAATAATAGAGTATAAACCTTTTTTATTAGTTACATGCAAATATAATCCAATTATCTGTATATATATTGCATTTACTAGCTTCAAAAGCACGGAGAAATGCAATTGTTTACTTTCAAAACACGCTCGTCTACAAATGGCCGCTTCCAGCGTATCGTGAAAGGTCGCGACCTCTGACCCTAGGACGTCATATGCTCTTCCGGTGAAGGTGCCCGGTTGGAAAACACCACAAATTGTGTCTGCATAATGTACCATTGCGTTCAGGGGTCATGATACATATTCTTTCGAACTTAAATGATTAGACAAACGATTGCCAACTTGGAAAATATAATTTGCTAGATTAAACAATATGAAGTTTCAGCTTGTTGGTTTTAATACTTTTTTAAAGTGGTTATGTCTATTTTTTAGCTCACCTGAGCAAAGCTCATGTGAGCTATTGTTATGGCAAAGTGTCCGTCGTCCGTCCGTGAACATTTTCAATCATCTTCTTCTCCCGAACTGCTGAGCCGATATTGGTTAAACTTCACAGGGATGATATATGGGTGATGCCATTTCAGATTTGTTAAAATGGAGGTCATCGACAATCCAAGATGGCCGCCATGGAAAAGTAGGTCAAATTCTTAAAAAATCTTCTTCTCACGAACCGCCAGGCCGATTTCGACGATACTTGGTATGAATGATCGATAGTTAGCGCTGTTTCAGATTTGTTCATAAGGTGGCCCGTGGGTCAAAAATGGGCGTTGCCCGAGGGGTCAAATTTTATTTTTAACCGAATATAGTCATGTAATATATCAAATCGAAGGTATTGACGAGACAATCACTGTGGAACATATTTTTTGTCTAAATCATATGATTACGTCATCCAAGATGGCCACCGATAGTTCAAATGGTCATTCTTTTACTAAACGTCTTTTTCTTGTAAACTGCTTGGCCGATATTGGCCAAACTTAACTGTAATGGTCTGTGGTTGAAGCCTGTTCATTTTTGTTAAAATGGAGGTCATCACCAAATCCAAGATGGCCGCCGTTGAGAAGTAGGTCAAATTCTTAAAAAATCTTCTTCTCACGAACCGCCAGGCCGATTTCGACGATACTGGGTATGAATGATCGATAGTTAGCGCTGTTTCAGATTTGTTCATATGGTGGCCCCTGGGTCAAAAATGGGCGTCGCCCGAGGGGTCAAATAGGGGTAAATAAATTTTATTTTTAACCGAATATAGTCATATAATATATCAAATCGAAGGTATTGACGAGACGATCACTCTGGAGAATTTTTTGTCTAAATCAGATGATTACGTCATCCAAGATGGCCACTGATAGTTCAAAAGGTCATTCTTTTACTAAAGATTTCAAACGTCTTTTTCTTGTGAACTGCTTGGCCGATATTGGCCAAACTTAACTGTAATGGTCTGTGGGTGAAGCCTGTTCATTTTTGTTTAAAATGGAGGTCATCACCAAATCCAAGATGGCCGCCGTTGAGAAGTAGGTCAAATTGTCAAAAAATCTTCTTCTCACAAACCTCCAGGCCGATATCGACGAAACTTGGTAAGAATTATTGATAGTTACCGCTGTTTCAGATTTGTTCATATGGTGGCCCCTGGGTCAAAAATGGGTGTGGCCCGAGGGGTCAAATGGGGGTCAAATTTTATTTTTGACAGAATATGGCCATATAGTATATCGGATTGAATATATATAGTATATCGGATCGAATGTATCGACGAGACGATCACTCTACAGCATGTTTTGTCTAAATCAGATGATTTTGTCATCCAAGATGGCCACCGAAAGGTAAAAAATTTGTTTTACGATTTCAAACGTATTATTCTTGTGAACTGCTGGGCCGATATTGGCCAAACTTAACTGAAATGGTTTGTTGGTGAAGCCTGTTCATTTTTTTGTCAAAATGGAGGTCATCACCAAATCCAAGATGTCCGCCGTTGAAAAGTAGGTCAAATTGTCAAAAAATCTTCTCACAAACCTCCAGGCTGATTTCGACGAAACTTGGTGTGAATGATTGATATTTAACGCCGTTTCAGATTTGTTCATATGGTGGCACCTGGGTAAAAAATGGGCGTGGCCCGAGGGGTCAACTAGGGGTCAAATTATATTTTTGACCACCAAATATGGTCATATAATATATCCAATCCAAGGTATCGACGAGACGATCACTCTGGAGCATGTTTTGCCAAAATCAGATGATTACGTCATCCAAGATGGCCACCGACAGGTCAAAAGGTTGTTCTTTTACTAAAGATTTCAAAGGACTTCTTCTTGTGAACTGCTTGGCCGATATTGACCAAACTTAACTGAAATGGTTTGTTGGTGAAGCCTGTTCATTTTTGTGAAAATGGAGGTCATCACCAAATCACCAATGTCTGCCATTGAAAAGTAGGTCAAATTGTCAAAAAATCTTCTTCTCACAAACCGCCAGGCCGATTTCGACGAAACTTTGTATGAATGATCGATAGTTAACGCTGATTCAGATTTGTTCATATGGTGGCCTCTGGGTCAAAAATGGTCATGGCCCGAGGGGTCAAATAGGGGTCAAATTTTATTTTTGACCGAATATGGTCATTTTATATATCAAATCGAAGGTATAGCAGTAAATCACATGCACATTCGCAATATATGTTAGATCAGAAGGTACCAACAAATTCTGTGGAACATTTGAAGTTGTAAGTGAAGAGTCTTTGTGAAATCAAGATGACCACTATGGAGGCTTTTAGGTGAGCGATACAGGCCCATTTGGGCCTCTTGTTGGAGTAAGACATTTCAATCACTTCTGCATGTGGTACTCGTCCACAATGGGAATAACAAAAACAGAGACCAGATTGCATATATCTGCTGATAAATGGAGGTATTGGACTGATGTGGACGAACTTAAAAGTGACAATTTTAAAAAAAATAGGATAAGGTGGTGACTGAATGAAAATCCATATTCCTACATTATTAGTGCCTTTCTACCTACAAATATTACGTGACCTCCATTGATAAACATGTAAACAACATACGAGGGTTCAAGCGAACTCATTTATGTGTAAGTTTCCTATCGAAATCCGGATTTTAATGGAGGGGGTTAATGGGATTAGTGGAAAACACAACATTTAGGTGTGTTGTGTTGTTTTGCAATGTATTAGTCCTGTTTAAATCGCATTTTTCTAACTTGGCATTTGTGACCTTTCATCTGGCTTCGGTTGAACGCACAAGTGTAATGGAAGTGACGTAACCCGTAAATCTCGCGATAGAACGAGAAAATAAAAATGGTCTCGAATCTGTGCAGCTATCGAAGTTAGAGGATCGTATGATATATGGTGTTCCCAAGTCATACCATTAGAGAATGTAGATTTACACCGGTGTCGATGTGCGAGGATATG
Source organism: Conchocele bisecta (assembly GCA_029237695.1). Taxonomy (NCBI): domain Eukaryota; kingdom Metazoa; phylum Mollusca; class Bivalvia; order Lucinida; family Thyasiridae; genus Conchocele; species Conchocele bisecta. The sequence goes on from CM055266.1 coordinate 24,237,006, forward strand.
TGCAATTAATTTTGCGTGGTAGGAACAGCGTGCCAACCTCAGCTTGGCGTTGTCAATAGATACGAAAGCTGTAGCAGATGATGATGACATCATGTTGTATTTTGACCAAATTCTCGGCATTTTCTTCTGTAATTCTTGTACGAACACCGAGAAATGGAGGCTCGATTCCTTTATTTTTCAACCTGGCAAGATTTGCTCTCATAAATACAAGGTTAGTGTCTTGTTTTTAATGATGAAATCCAGCAAGCAGTTCGATGCTAGAAAAATGTTGAAAATCTGATCTCGCGTGACATTTTAACATTGCAACCCTGCATTCAATTCTTGATTTATGGCTATTACTTCATTATAGGACCGAATTTAAAAAAATAAAAAGATGGCTCATTGCTAAATTTTGCTTAAAAATGATTTTATGCCAAAAAATAATAGTTTTAGGGTGTTTAAATAGGTGTAAAAGTTCTGGATAATAAGCCTTCGTTGGCCAGTTACTAGAGCTATAAACAATTATTAAAAACTTTTTAAAACAATAAACTTATTGTAAAAGTGCTGTGAAACCAGATTTGTCTAAAAATCCTGCTTGTTTCCATGTCGTCCATAATTTTTGTTAACGTATCATCCAGGCGCTTGTAGAACGGCAGCACGATTTACCCAAATCTTACACAAATCTTCATTAAAAATAACATTTACGTGTCGTGGCGGGCGACACGCGGCTTGCTTGTATACGGTATACAGTGATTATGCACAAGATAGAAAACAGTGTAGACCCTGATCAGACTGTGATTGCAAATTTCCCTTGAGGTATATAGCCTCAACAAGTGATTATGTACAAGATGGCTACACGTCCTGGCGGGTGACAACGGCTAGTATTTATTTTGTCGACACATTCACACTGTCTCCTTGGATGTCAACATTAGAGAGGTTCTACAGTTTTTAGCTCGACTATTCGAAGAATAAGTAGAGCTTATGTTGTCACCCCGGCGTCGGCGTCAACGCCTTGGTTAAGGTTTTTAATCAAGCTTGTATATGGAATACTACTGGCCCTACACCCACCATACTTGGACAACTTCATCTCCTAGTGATGTACATCAATAACCCCTGATCTATATTTGACCTTGACCTACATTTTCTCTTGAATTACTTGGTTAATTCCCCTTGGTTACGGTTTTTAGTCAACCTTGGTTAAGGTTTTTAGTCAAGCTTGTATATGCAATACTACTGGCCCTACACCCACCATACTTGGACAACTTCATCTCCTAGTGATGCACATCAATAACCCCTCATCTATATTTGACCTTCACCTACATTTCCTCTTGAATTACTTACTTAATTCCCCTTGGTTAAGGTTTTTAGTCAACCTTGGTTAACGTTTTTTTGTCAAGCTTGTACATTGAATACTATTGTGCATCCAGACACCATACTTCGATAACCTTTTCTCATAGGTATGTACATCGATAACCCCTCATCTATATTTGACCTTGACCTACATTTCCTCTTCAATTACTTACTTAATTATACACCCCCCCCCCCCCCCGCAACGAGTTGTGGGGGGGTATACTGGAGTCCGGTTGTCCGTCCGGGTAAACTTAACATCAGAGACATATTGTTATAACTTCTATTTCCTTCACTAAAATGCTTGCATCTAAAATGCTTGATATTTCACACATGCATTCCTGTAAGGCTCTACTACCATGCTGTGCCAAATCCACGACCATCCAACCCCCGCAGATCCCAAGGTCAAGGTCAAATACTTAGTCCGTAAACTTAACATCAGAGAAATATTGTTATAACTTCTATTTCCTTCATCTAAAATGCTTGATATTTCACACATGCATTCCTGTAAGGCTCTACTACCATGCTGTGCCAAATCCACGACCGTCCAACCCCCGCAGATCCCAAGGTCAAGGTCAAATACTTAGTCTCTTTACAAAACTTAACATCAGAGAAATATTGTTATAACTTCTATTTCCTTCATCTAAAATGCTTCATATTTCACACATGCATTCCTGTAAGGCTCTACTACCATGCTGTGCCAAATCCACGACCATCCAACCCCCGCTGATACCAAGGTCAAGGTCAAATACTTAGTCTCCTGTAAGGCTCTACTACCATGCTGTGCCAAATCCACGACCGTCCAACCCCCGCAGATCCCAAGGTCAAGGTCAAATACTTAGTCCGTAAACTTAACATCAGAGAAATATTGTTATAACTTCTATTTCCTTCATCTAAAATGCTTAATATTTCACACATGCATTCCTGTAAGGCTCTACTACCATGCTGTGCCAAATCCACGACCGTCCAACCCCCGCAGATCCCAAGGTCAAGGTCAAATACTTAGTCTCTTTACAAAACTTAAACATCAAAGAAATATTTGTTATAACTTCTATTTCCTTCATCTAAAATGCTTCATATTTTCACACATGCATTCCTGTAAGGCTCTACTACCATGCTGTGCCAAATCCACGACCATCCAACCCCCGCTGATACCAAGGTCAAGGTCAAATACTTAGTCTCCTGTAAGGCTCTACTACCATGCTGTGCCAAATCCACGACCGTCCAACCCCCGCAGATCCCAAGGTCAAGGTCAAATACTTAGTCCGTAAACATAACATCAGAGAAATATTGTTATAACTTCTATTTCCTTCATCTAAATGCTTAATATTTCATCACATGCATTCCTGTAAGGCTCTACTACCATGCTGTGCCAAATCCACGACCGTCCAACCCCCGCAGATCCCAAGGTCAAGGTCAAATACTTAGTCCTCTTTACAAAACTTAACATCAGAGAAATATTGTTATAACTTCTATTTCCTTCATCTAAAATGCTTCATATTTCACACATGCATTCCTGTAAGGCTCTACTACCATTGCGTGCCAAATCCACGACCATCCAACCCCCGCTGATACCAAGGTCAAGGTCAAATACTTAGTCTCTTTACAAAACTTAACATCAGAGAAATATTGTTATAAACTTCTATTTCCTTCATCTAAAATGCTAATATTTCACACATGCATTCCTGTAAGCTCTACTACCATGCTGAGCCAAATCCATGACCGTCCAACCCCCGCTGATCCCAATGTCAAGGTCAAATACTCTTTACAAAACTTAACAGAGAAATAAGTTATAACTTCTATTTCCTTCATTGAAAATTCGTATTATTTCACTTGTGCATTCCTCTAAGGTTGTACTATCATGCTGTGACAAATCTACGACTGTCCAACCCCCGCTGATCCCAAGGTCAAGGTCACAAACTTAGTCTCTTCACAAAACTTATCATCAGAGAAATATGTTATAACTTCTATTTCTTTCATTGAAAATACTTAATATTTATGCTGTGACAAATCCCCGCTGATCTCGAGGTCAACGTCACATACATACCGTATAACCTCGACTTAACGCACCCCCCCCCCCCCCCCCCCCCCCCCCCCCCCAAATAAAAAAAAGAAAATAATTTTTTTTTTACCGATGACCGCCAATTTCAATCACAAATAATCCTTAAATCCTTATTTGTGTTTGAAATTGGTGGTCCTTGGTAATTTTTTTTTTTTTTTTTTTTACTGGCTAATAAACGCCCCCACCCCCCCCCATACCCCCCTACCTCCCCACCCCCCCCCAATACCAAGACCGCCAATTTCAAACACAAATAATCCTTAAATCCTTATTAGCTCACCTGAGCGAAGCTCGTGAGCTATTGTTACTGCAATGTGTCCGTCGTCGTCCGTGAACATTTTCAAACGTCTTCTCCTCGGTAACCATTGGGCCTATGGTCACCAAACTTCATGGTCATGGTCCTTAGGTAGGGGGATTACAAAATTGTTAAAATGACGTCATTACGTAATCCAAGATGGCCGCCGTCTAAAAATAGCACAAATTCTTAAAAAATCTTCTTCTCAAGAACCGCCAATACCGGATTTCGACAAAACTTGGTAGGAATGATCGATGTACATTGCTCTTTCAAAGTTGTTAAAATGGTGACCCTGGGTTTAAAAAATGGGCGTGGCCCGTGGGGTCAAATTTTTATTTTTGACTGAATATGGTCATTTCATATATCAAATTGAAGGTATCAATGAGGTGATCACTCTGGTGCATTTTTTGTCGAAATCGGATTGTTATGTCATCCAAGATGGCCGCCAAAAGATCAAACGTTCTCTTCTTTTATTAGAGATTTCAAAATTCTTCTTCACATGAACCGCTTGGCCCATGGTAGCCAAACTTAAAAGTTATGGTCCATGGGTGAAGCCTTTTCAGATTTGTTAAAATGGAGGTCATCGCTAATCCAAGATGGCCGCCGTCTAAAAATAGCATAAATTCTTAAAAAAATCTTCTTCTCATGAACCGCTAGCCGGATTTATTTCAACGAAACTTGGTAGAATGATCGATTGTACGTTGCTCTTTCAAAGTTGTTAAAATGGTGACCCCGGGGTCAAAAATGGGTCATGGCCCGTGGGGTCAAATTGGGGTCAAATTTTATTTTTGACTGAATATGGTCATGTCATATATCAAATTGAAGGTATCAATGAGGCGATCACTCTGGTGCAATATTTGTCGGAATCGGATGATTTATGTCATCCATGATGGCCACCAAAAGGTCCATTTATTCAAGATTTTTAACGTCTTTTTCTCAGGAACCACATGGCCGATGCTGGGTGAAGCATTTTCAGATTTGGTAAAATGAGAGTCATCGCTTAATCCAAGATGACCGCCATCTAAAAATAGCACAATTTTTTTAAAACACATGAACTCAATGTCACATTCTCCTCTGGTGTTCATGGAGTCAGGTGAGCGAATTAGGGCCATCATGGCCCTCTTGTTTATGTTTGAAATTGGCGGTCCTTGGTATTTTTTTAATTTTTTTTTTATTTTTTTTACTGGCTAATAAACCCCCCCCCCCCCCCCCTCCCCCCCCCCCCCCCCCTTTTGTAAAATGTACACCTCTGGGGGCGTTAATTCGAGGTTATACGGTAGTCTCTTTACAAAACTTAACATCAGAGAAATCGGTTATAACTTCTATTTCCTTGCTCGGATCTGCTTCACATTTCACACTCATTGCTCCAATGGACCTCTACCACCCTGTGACAAATTCACGTTCATGCCGCTCGCGCTAATCCCAGAGTCAAGGTCACATGCCCACACACTTGGAAATTTGTACATATTTTAGGGGTACCTGGTCCCACGCGGGGGGTATTCCGTAAGCCTCGCTTACTGACCAATCTAGTTCATTTTGGTTAAGGTTTTTAGTCAACCTTCTATATGGAATACTACTGGCCCTACACCCACCATACTTGGACGACTTCATCTCCTAGTGATGTACATCAACAACCCCTGATCTATATTTGACCTTGACCTACATTTCCTCTTGAATTACTTACTTAATTCTCTTTGGTTAAGGTTTTTAGGTCAAGCTTGTAGATGGAATACTCATGGCCCTACACCAACCATACTTGCACAACTTCATCTCCTAGTGATGTACATCAATAATCCCTGACCTATATTTGACCTTGACCTACTTTTAACCTTGAATTACTTAGTTATTTCCCCTTGGGTAAGGTTTTTAGTCAAGCTTGTATATGCAATACTCCTGGCCCTACACCAACCATACTTGGACAACTTCATCTCCTAGTGATGTACATCAACAACCCCTGACCTATATTTGACCTTGACCTACATTTAACCTTGAATTACTTAGTTAATTTCCCCTTGGTTAAGGTTTTTTTTACTCGACCATTGGTAAGCTTTTTACTCAAGCTTGTACATGGAATACTATTGTGCATACAGACACCATACTTGGACAACCTTTTGTCATAGTGATGTACATCAATAACCCCTGATCTATATTTGACCTTGACCTACATTTCCTTTTGAATTACTTACTTAATTCTCTTTGGTTAACGTTTTTAGTCAAGCTTGTAGATGGAATACTCATGGCCCTACACCAACCATACTTGGACAACTTCATCTCCTAGTGATGTACATCAACAACCCCTGACCTATATTTGACCTTGACCTACATTTAACCTTAAATTACTTACTTAATTCCCCTTGGTTAAGGTTTTTGTCGCGCCCGCTTGCGAAAAGCGCGATATAGTCGGCACATTGGCGTGCGTACGTACGTACGTATGTACGTATGTTCGTACGTACGTACGTGTGTCCGGTTAAAGTTTTTGGTTAAAGTTTTTGGTTAAGTTTTTTGGTTAAAGTTTTTCGTTATACTATATCTCTGCAACTGCTTTGCTCATTACCTTGAAACTTCATATGGGTGTTTATCATCATCTATATTTTCATTCTACCCCCTCCCGTGCGGCCCTGTGCCCAATGTCAAGGTCAATTACTTTGTTTAAGTTTTTGGTTAAGTTTTTTTTTTTTGGTTAAAGTTTTCGTTAAAGTTTTTCGTTATTATACTATATCTCTGCAATTGCTTTGCCCATTACCTTGAAAACTTCACATGGGTGTTTATCATCATCTATATTTTCATTCTACCCCCCTCCCGTGCGGCCCCTGTGCCCAATGTCAAGGTCAAATTACTTTGAAGTTTTTGATTAAGTTTTTTGGTTAAAGTTTTTGGTTAAATTTTTTGGTTAAAGTTTTTCGTTATACTATATCTCTGCAACTGCTTTGCCCATTACCTTGAAAATTTCACATGGGTGTTTATCATCATCTATATTTTCATTCTACCCCCCCTCCCGTGCAGCCCCTGTGCCCAATGTCAAGGTCAAATTACTTTGAAGTTTTTGGTTAAGTTTTTTGGTTAAAAGTTTTTGGTTAAGTTCTTTCGTTAAAGTTTTTCGTTAAAGTTTTTCGTTATTCTATATCTCTGCAACTGCTTTGCCCATTACCTTGAAACTTCACATGGGTGTTTATCATCATCTATATTTTCATTCTACCCCCCTCCCGTGCGGCCCCTGTGCCCAATGTCAAGGTCAAATTACTTTGAAGTTTTTGGTTAATTTTTTTTGGTTAAGTTTTTTGGTTTTTAAGGTTAGTTTTTTGGTTAAAGTTTTTCGTTATACTTTATCTCTGCAACTGCTTTGCCCATTATCTTGAAAATTTCACATGGGTGTTTTTCATCATCTATATTTTCATTCTACCCCCCTCCCGTGCGGCCCCTGTGCCCAATGTCGAGGTCAAATTACTTTGAAGTTTTTGGTTAAGTTTTTTGGTTAAAGTTTTTCCTTATACTATATCTCTGCAACTGCTTTGCCCATTACCTTGAAAACTTCACATGGGTGTTTATCATCATCTATATTTTCATTCTACCCCCCTCCCGTGCGGCCCCTGTGCCCAATGTCAAGGTCAAATTACTTTGAAGTTTTTGGTTAAGTTTTTTGGTTAATGTTTTTGGTTAAGTTTTTTGGTTAAATTTTTTCGTTATACTATATCTCTGCAACTGCTTTGCCCATTACATTGAAAACTTCACATGGGTGTTTATCATCATCTATATTTTCATTCTAACCCCTTCCCGTGCGGTCCCTGTGCCCAATGTCAAGGTCAAATTACTTTGAAGTTTTTGGTTAAAGTTTTTGGTTAAAGTTTTTCGTTATACTATATCTCTGCAATTGCTTTGCCCATTACCTTGAAAACTTCACATGGGTGTTTATCATCATCTATAAAAAAAATTGCGCCCGCTTGCGGAAAGCGCGATATAGTCGGCACTTTGTCGTACGTACGTATGTACGTACGTACGTGTGTCCGGTTAAAGTTTTTGCTTAAGTTTTTTGGTTAAAGTTTTTCGTTTTACTATATCTTTTTTTTTAGTGTCCATGCCTCGCCACAAGGCGCGACATGCAGGGCGCGGCCATCTAGTTACTCAATCTTGGTTAAGGTTTTTACTCAAGCTTGTAGATGGATTACTATTGTGCATACAGACACCATACTTGGATAACTTTTTCTCATAGGGATGTACATCAATAACCCCTGACCTTTATTTTACCTTCACCTACATTTAACCTTCAATTACTTGGTTAATGTTTATAGTCAAGCTTGTATATGGAATACTTCTGGGCCTACATCAACCATACTTGGACAACTTCATCTCCTAATGATGTACATCAATAATCCCTGACCTATATTTGACCTTGACCTACTTTTATCCTTGGATTACTTAGTTATCTCCCCTTGGTTACGGTTTTTAGTCAAGCTTGTATATTGAATACTCCTGGGCCTACAGCAACCATACTTGGAAAACTTTATCTCCTAGTGACGTACATCAATAATCCCTTGGTTAATGTTTTTAGTCAACCTTGGTTAAAGTTTTTATGCAGGCCGCAGCCACCTTCTTTGTCAAGCTATGTGTACATCGACAACCCTCGTAGTCGAGCTATGCTGTTCTCCTACAGCTCTTGTTTTAATTTGTATTTCAATTCAAAATCATCATTCCCATTTAGCATAAATAGCCATTATAAAGTGGATTATCTTCCTAGGCTTCCTAGTATAAGTTAATCGCAGTACTGTGACTACTGTCCCTTTATTTCATATACAAATATTTCCATTTTGCATAAAACTATTAAAATGTGCCCTGGTATGAGCAAATTAATGACATATATTATGTAAGTACAGTCCAAACATCGTTATTATGATGTGTATAGCATTATTTATTAACACATCTAGTAATTATATGAAGATTTGGGTAAATCGTGCCACCCCTTGTAGAAAATAGACTGTGACCTTAGACTCTGGATTTTTGTTGTTGGGTTATTCTCGTCCTTTAGTGTGGCGCACCATCGGATCAGAGTAAAACAAATAGTTATCTAAATTATCAGAGGAGTGTACAGTACACAATTTTCCACCATTTCCTTTGCCAGTCATAAATGACAATAATATTATCACAAGGCCAGGGTTCAATCTAGCTCCAAATTTTAGGGGGAAGTCACTTCCCCCTCCAGGGAATTTAGAGGGAAGTGGTGGAATTTAGGGGGAAGTGGTGGAATTTAGGGGGAAGTGGGAGAAGTGTGTTTTTTTCTCCATAATTTGCAAAGTATGTTAAATGTTGTCGTTGTCGGTTATCGGCAAAGACAATTTAACTGCACCAGATAATACAGATAATACAAATAAGACCAGGCATATTATTTAACAATAATTTTATTTTAACACTACAGTATATAAATTCATGAAAATGTTGAAAACAGTATATTTTATTGCTCAAGACCGTCAACAGACATTATCCCCTATTATAATTAATTTATATTAACCAATTAATATATGTAAAATGATATAAAACAATGAAATTATTATTTCTCACAAATTCATTTTTAGGTCCGAAACTGTGGGGGCGACTTGCTCGGGTGTCTACTTTTTCCCAATCATTTGGGAATTCCCGGTCACGAGTCGATTGTACCATAGGATATATATTCATTCACAACTTGTGCTACGCGTATTAATTCTTCCGTTTCAAACCCTGAAAAGTCCGAGTCTGACCGACAATCCGCATTATTTTGCATTTCCGCGTCGCTCCCGGAATCGGAAAACACATCGTCCGCCATTTTGGAAATCCGAAAATTTCTTTTCTTTTCGTGTAACTCGTTTCTCTTAACGTCATAAAACGGCATTGTGGGAATTGAAGATGATATCATTCTATTATTGGTAATACATTTGGGGGAATTCACTCCGTGATATAGTAGGTGTAAACCCCGCAAATAGGCACCTGCAAAAATCAGCAAATGCTATCATCGGCGAATGGAAATACTCGATAAAAACATCCAATGAAAACATTCTCCCACCATATGGGTGGAGTATTTGAAAATCGGCTTGCGGTTAACACAAGGAGTGCTAAACGGCCGGGATATGATTGACAGGTTGACAGGTCAATTCCAAAGGCCGTGTTTATTTCTATCAATTTCTGCCGCGTGCTGCATCAAACAAACTACTGAACTGTGTTGTGGTGTCACAGTGTGTGTACACAATAATCTGGTTTAACACGCTGCCCAAGGCCATTAGGCATTACTCAACATTTGCAGTACTATTTGACAACCCTGGGAATATCGATTTCAGGTTAGCGGGGTGTGAAATGGGAAATTCTAAACAATTTTGTTTCAATTTATGACGATTATATGGAGACTGCAATCACCGAAAATTACGTGATTTTTTCAAAGCGAAGTCGACTTCGCCCGACGGGAAATAAAAAGCGAAGTGAACAAAAAAAAAGCGACGATATCGCTCACTTCGCCCTCAAAATTGAACCCTGCAAGGCTAATAATCATAATGCAAGATGCTTTCAGATCACGTTTAATTTTCATTTGTGGTACATGCTATTTTACCATATTCATTATGGTGCACTCTACAGGCAGAATTTATACCAACAACAAGATAATAACAATCTATGAACTGTAGACTATTATTTTGGGCATTTTTATAATCAACAGAACAATAAATTCTATTAAAAACACAGTTTATATCTACATCTGTGTAATCAAATATAATTCTGTGTTAGTTTTTTATTGTTTTTCATATAAGACCCCCCAGTACAGTCTTCACGAAAAACTTTTCAAACCACTGGTACTTCCCAATTTTACTGGCCCGAAAAAATTATGCGGTACTATGTATAAATATAATATTATCATAAAAGTATATATATGCTTGTATAGTAGTTGTATAATAAGAATAAAAACAAGTCAATATAATGTTGTTTTAATGATTGGTCTCAAGATATCAATGTTTTATAAACTAGATCTTCCGACATCTCCATCTGGTCACCATCTCTGGATTGGTCTCAAGATATCAATGTTTTATAAACTAGATCTTCCGACATCTCCATCTGGTCATGATCTCTGGATTGGTCTCAAGATATCAATGTTTTATAAACTAGATCTTCCGACATTTCCAGCTCGTCATCATCTCTGTCATGGTTACTCTGACTCAATACCTACCAGGGCTTCTAAAATTTCAGAATGCCAATCAGTCCAGACGTAATTGTCGGCCCGAAGGAGCTGGTACGATTAGTGCCCCCCCACCCGTCCGCCCCGCCTACCCCCATGTTTTGTTGACTCCCCCTCTTCAGAAACTGAAAATCTGTCGGCTATTGGGTGCAGACGAAATTAGGTTACATCTCGCCTCCATAGCTTAGCTAAATTTTGTGCTTTCTGCAGTTTGTCTGATATTCTGGTAATTTGACAGCTACCAGTCTGTGTTTACATGACCTTGACTTCTCAAAATGGCTAAAGAATCCAGTGACGCAGACTAACAGAACCATGTTTTGTAAATCTTTTTTAATAATGATGTTTATGAGTGGACAAAAGTGGGAATAGCTGAAATACAACATTTTGAAGGTATTCTAACAATTTTGATTAAAACCTTACATGACCAAGGGCGATGTGGAATATTTTTCTCCATTTGACAGATAGGTGACCGTGTCTTCTGCAAAAAATATCCGGGAAACTGACCTTGAATGTTTCTGTGATTAGAGACAAATGCGGTTTACGAAAATTCCCGACGCGGGGGTAATCCCGACAAACTCTACTGTACACAGTATTCACGAAAACTTTTTGAGACACTTGCCCTTGAAAAATTTACTTGCCCGAATGAACTTCTAGGTGCCCATATATTTGCAGAATTTTACCCGCTTATTGGCGGTTAAATGTATAGTAGTATATGTAACTAACATAAAGTGGCATATCATGCATTTATTAGTAAACAATACTTTATGTTTTATATAGTGAAAAACTACTTCTCCCTCAACTCAAAATAAGTCAGACAATTTAGGGAGAGAACTTCGCCCTGTAAAATGATCCCTGTATTACTAACATTAAAATACATTGAGTATAATGTTTTAAATTAATTAATTTAAATAATTACAATAAATATATATACGTGTACAGTCAAACCTGTGCTAACGACCACCTGGGAATAGCTACCACCTGTCCACAACGGCCAGTTAAAAATCCCCCCCTCCAATTTTGTTCTTTATAAGACCTTGGAATAACGACCACCCCAAACTGTGACCAGCGGCCAGCTATTTTCATTCCCACACGGCATTTTTGTATGTGAACAGCGGCCATGTCAAGTTTTTGTCGACCAAAAAAAATAGCAACACAATCGCTATTTTCCTTTCATTCCAATCTGGCCGCTATCATTTGAATTGAAACTGGCCGTATCCGATTAGTCATCGATTACATTCGCATACATTGACACAACACTCTTTTCAAAACATTTACCTTGCCCGATATGGTCGGTGTCATTTTGGCGACATTAAACATTTTCCATGAAAAATATTGCATTTATAACGCCATTAACAGTAATTCCCAATATGTATTCCGTGTCGTGTATTCCAATAGGCAAAATGCAATTCCGCGTAAGTCATAAAACTCCATCATTAGTTGGCAAACTGTGTTTACACGATGCTGATTCGTCTACAGTGACAAGCCGAGACTAAGACTTCAAACACACCGCGCTTGTCAAGTATTACTACCTGTAAATTTCACACCGCGGGGCACAAGGCCATATCAAAGATCAATACACGCGGTTGCTGACGTCAGTCACATAGTCCACACTAGACTGGTACCCTGTCGGATGCGCAGCCTAGCGAAACAATACTACCGGGAACCAGTCTAAAGTGACACAACAAAAGTGTTTATGTGAATTGGGTCTCGATCGCCGACAAATCCCGGCTTTTTGCATTAGCGGCCAGACCAGGCAGTAGATTCGCGTAGTCTGACCATGGTTTACAATGCTCGCCAATCTAATTAAAACAGCAGTAATTACGTCAGCGCACATTGCCAATTCGTCATAGGCTTGTAGTATAAACACATATACAAAAAAAATAGGACGAAACGACCCGGGGCGAGGAAACTGAAATCTCCTTTCCGGTCCTCTCCGGTCTCTAGTCATACCGGGGGCGAGATATCGGGTACGTTTTGACCCGCACCCGAGGTATCGATCGGCCGACTCGTCATAGGGTAGAGATGTCAGTAAGCGAAAACGCGAATTTACACCTGTCCGCTTCTAGACGACTTCAATTCCGATGTAAACAAATCGTAATTTTAAAGAATTTAGAAAAACATTTCTACTGTCCGGTTTTATTACATTTGCGTTTTTAAAACAGGTGCAGGGTTCAATCTAGGCCAACAAATTAGGGAGAAGTGACTTCTCCCTCCAGGCAAAATAGGGAGAAGTGAGTGGAAATTAGGGAGAAGTGATCAAAATCATATTTCCCCGGATTTTTCCCCCCAACCCCCCACCACCCCCCCCCCCCCGCCCGGCCTCGAGGTCCACTTTTTTAGCAAAAAAGCATGCCCCCGGACCCCCCTAGATACCTCGGGGCCCTTTGGGCCTTCGAAACCCCCCCCCCTCTTCAAACAGGTCTGGCTACGGGCCTGATACATTAACTTTATGTTTTCAAAAGCATATCTATTACAGGGGGGGATGCTGGGAAGCAAATGTAGTAGTATGTAGAATTTGAAGAAAACAAATTCTGTTTTTATTTCATCTCGAAAGTATATGTTGTTACCACCCATTTGAACCTCTATAACTGTATACATGTAATGAAACAGCATTTATGTAAATACGTTAGACGAATAGCAAATTAATCCGTTTAAATTCACTTAAAATATCATTTATGAACTTTGATGTGCATAAATTCGGTATAATTATTTAGTTAATACTAAACCGAATTATAAAATCGGGTTACGTTAACATCGATTGGAAAAAGTTTCAAAAGGACGAAACTACGTAGGTACGAAATCGCCGAAATTGTCCGTGATATTTACAGACTTTTTCATGTTTTCTGACAATACAGTTACCATATTTGGTTGAAATAAACAGTTAGTAATGTAATAAACAATATTTGTTTTTGGCATCAAAGGATTTCATTAGAATATATTGATTTCGTATTTAATTCTTTCACAATTTTCGGCAAAAAAGAAAGTTGCAATCATGGGCATCCGCTGTGTTGGCCACAACTTGGTTCGTCAGGTGGCGCCTCGAGTGGGTATACCCACAATCGTAGCTAACGATTGGATGCTATTTTTATTTCGGAAATGGTATCCCACAAAGCGTCATAAGCTGACAAAAATGTGTGTAGTCGCCACCTGGCGACCCAGCTTATTATTTTTACTAGCCCCGACCCAGAAACGACTCGCATCTGGTGCCCGTTAAAACGTGTGTTTGCATGTGTTTGTTTGTCTCGTTGAGAGTATTCGGAGGGAGTTAACTATACCGGGTTCTGATAGATCTATTGCCGACGTCTTTCGCCACAGTAATCTGTCAATCATGCCACTAAGGGCTGCCTTTACTTACCAGCGATTGGCTGTACTGTATAAATAACTTCGCCACGAGAATAACACGTGTTTTGAACTGACAATTATAGTAGCCAGAAGCGATGTTTGGCTAGGGGATTATTGAAACTATCGACCCGTGACTTTTATTGTCACAGCGGGTAGGCATGATTTTAGTAAATATTTGGTCAAACACTCGGGTGTCATAAAACAAATGGTATTGTAAACAGTTTGTCAGGTCTGCAATTAGCGAGATTTAGGTCACTGGGTGGGAAATGGGGATTACCTGAACGAATTTGGTTCCAGTTTTTTCGGATATTTTGCGATATTTTTTAAGGCTAAGTGAACTTCGCCTCGCCGAACACATAGGGCGACTTGGTCGGAAAAAAAAGCGACGACTTCGCCCCCAAGTCGCCCCCAAAATTGAACCCTGCAGGTGCCCGTCGGGCATGCGAGATTGGAAAATTTACACGTCCGTCGCGATTTCTACACGTCTCGGGCATCATGCACCTGGCTAATTTCGCAGACTGTATACAGTGGATATACCTAGGTTCTGGATAATAAGCCTTCGTTGGCCAGTTACTAGAGCTATCCGCATACAAAAACAATTATTCAAAACTTTTTAAAACAATAAACTTATCGTAAAAGTGCTGTGAAACCAGATTTGTCTAAAAGTCGGTCTTGTTTCAATGTCGTCCATTTTGTTAACGTATCATCCAGGCGCTTGTAGAAAATAGACTGTGACCTTAGACTCTGGATTTTTGTTGTTGGGTTATACTTAGAGAGGTTAATACGTGTCTTGTTTGATATCGGCCTATGTATCGGCCCGAGGTAACTTGGTATCAGCCTGAGACTGAATGTCGAAGGCTGATACCAAGTTACCGAGGGACGATACCTAGGCCGATATCAAACAAGACGCGTATTAACGTCTTTATTACTTAGATTACTTAGATTTCAATATCATTCATCTGGTAGCTTTGATAATCCTATATTAAAATCTATAGCGTTATCCATAATTGAATGATGAAATACAGAGCCTACAAATTTAAATTCCCGGCATCTGTCAAAATTTGCGCAGCCGATAAAGTAAATGTACGCAATGCGCATGCCCAAAGGAACTGGTTTAATATGCGCGCGAGACATGGTATCGGACTGGAAACGGCGGTATCAGACTAGTAACGATGGTATCCGACTAGAAATGGCAGTATCATACTAGAAGTTTCAGTATCAGACTGGAAAACACGCCGTATCAGCCTGGACTGTGTATGTTATTGCTGTAGGCAAATACAGGCAATTTCTAGGCAAAAATTGATATCTAAGTAATAATCATCCTGTATTGCGGCGCACCATCGGGTCAGTGTAAAAAATGGTTATCTAAATTATCAGAGGGAGTGTACAGTAAACAATTTTCCACCATTTCCTATGCTAGTCATAAATGACAATAATATTATCACAAGGCTAATGATCATAATGCAAGATGCATTCAGATCATGTTTAATTTTCAGTTGTGGTACATGCTATTTTACCATGTTCATTATGGTGCACACTACAGGCGGGATTTATACCAACAACAAGATTATAACAATCTACAAACTGTAGCATATTATTCTGAGCATTTTTATAATCAACAGAACAATAAATTCTACTAAAAACACAGAGTTTATATCTACATCTGTGTAATCAAATATAATTCTGTGTTAGTTTGTCATTGTTTTTCATATAAGAACCCCCAGTATAATGAGAAGCTCTATTCTGGTAATTTGACAGCTACCAGTCTGTGTTTACATGACCTTGACCATGTTGACTTCTCAAAATGGCTAAAGAATCCAGTGAGTGACGCAGACTGACAGAACCATGCTTTGTAAATCTTTTTGAATAATAATGTTTAGGAGTGGACAAAAGTGGGAATAGCTGAAATACAATATTTTGAAGGAATTCTAACAAATTTGATTATAACCTTAGATGACCAAGGGCGATGTGGAACATTTTTCTCCATTTGACAGATAGGCGTCTTCTGCAAAAAATGTCCGGGAAACTGACTGTGAAATTTTCCGTGATTAGTGACAAATGCAGTTTACGGGGGTTATCCTAACAAATGGTTATGCTACTGTACAGTAGTTCTGTGTGACAAAATCTCAGCAACTGTGTGTTTGTTGTTGTTGCTGATTTGTTGTGCAAATAAAGAGAATAACAGATTGCAAAAATAGATTTGCCGCCATTTTATCACATAGAACTAGTTTTAATATAGCTTAGAAAATCTCAGCTGTACGGATGTGTTTTACTATTTCATCTGTCTTTTATATTTTCATATAATTCATGGTTTTATTAAATGTCTTTATCTGCTGAAACTGCTTAAGTAATGAGCTCTAATCCAGCGATAGCAAGTGATATTGCTGTTTTCGCAATTTTAACACGCAGATTCGAATTCTACGATGAATTTCCTATAAGAATAGACATGTTTCATAAAGTTCTACTAGGGGTAGGTCAACATTTTCAGCCTAGCTCCAAAGCAGTATCAATAAGGAAGGCACACACCAAGTTTCAAGTTCCTACCTATTACGGTTAAAAGGTTTTACTTATTACAAGGCAAAATTTTGAAATTCTAAGTCGAAAAGGGGAGATAATTCATGAACGGGGGGGGGGGGGGTGGGGTGGGGTGGGAGGGGGGGGGGGGTTGAATCAAAATTCACCTTGCGCATGTACACACCATAAGGAAGGCACACACGATGTTTCAAGTCCCTACCTGTTACTTCTTACAAGGCAAAATTAGCAAAGTCGAAAATGGGGAGATGATCCATGACCGGGGGTCGAATCAAAATTCACTTTGAACATCTACACACCTGTAACGAAATATGCATTTCATTGTCCATATCCTAGTCCGATGCCAATCACCATACATGCTGGTCCATCAGCTTAGAATTGGAATAAGGTCTTAATTCTCAGTTATATAGCAGTGGCTGGCTGCTGCAGAGATAGCACATGACTTACCTGTAGAAATTGCGGGTCTACTGTGGGAAAGGAAAGTATTAGAGGGGAGATTCTGGTTTGAGATGGCAACCGATGTAAACGTATTTTGATGTCACTGTATGAAAATGTATTGTACATATTAACAATTAAAGTATTTGTGGATTGTTCAATGGAGTTCATGACTATAAACCATGGTGTATGACACCATCAGGAAGGCACACACCAAGTTTCAAGTCCCTACCTATTACGGTGAAAAAGTTTCTTACAAGAAACGTGACGTACCCGTGACGAAAACAATATACCCATTTTTTTCCCTCAAAAAGTGGGTATAACTAAATATCATTGTGGATAAAGTTTTGAAGGCATGTATGTATTACTGCAGGGATACTGATAATGGCTCTCAAATCTTTGGTGACAACAAGGGCAGATATTTCTCAAGTTTGCATCTCTCCAGATGTTATACAAGTCAGTTAATATGTCTTGGTCTTTGTTCCGTGGGTGACATTTCGCAGTTACAGTGCAGTCTCCGTTTTTGTTCCACCGTAGACAACACTTGCAAACTCAACGCGAACGCAACGCGAACGCAACGGTTTGCTGTAGCGTTGTATACGTTGTTTAAACGTATAATACGGTTCGTACACGTGTAATACACATTGTCAAACCGCTTAGTTTAAAAGCGTTGTATACGTTGTTTAAACGTATAATACGGTTCGTACACGTGTAATACACATTGTCAAACCGTTTAGTTTAAAAGCGTTGTATACGTTGTTTAAACGTATAATACGGTTCGTACACGTGTAATACACATTGTCAAACCGTTTAGTTTTAAAGCGTGTAATACGTTTAGCTTCAAGGCGTATAACACGCTTTGGCGTATACATATGTAGCGAGGTGAAAGAGTTGAAACGTGTACAACGCTTTACCTGGAAGCGTGTAGCAATATGAAAGCGTTGAAACGTGTACAACGGTTACACGTTTTAACGAAGGCAAATACCTGTTAGGCCCCGATCGCTTCGAGGCGACCTTGTTTCGTCCCTTTTAAAATATCGCGAATACATACCCTCAGATCGAGTTCAAAGTACATCGGCGGTGTGATTTAGCACTTCAATTGATCCATAATCCCTGCTGACTAATGAGTCACGCTTTTAACACGACAGATGTACCTTGTCGTTTATCAAAATGTTTGAGAATTGTAGATCACGTGAGCCGGCTCATCAGGATCTGCGGCATTCCCTATGTACATTTTATATACACAAAAACTGACACGCCTAATACAGAAACACGTAAATGTAACAGTTTCCTAACTTAATTATGGAATAGCCCGGGCCGATAGTCCGTGTCAGTTAATTGGGGTTAAATATTACGAACACAGATACAGTGCATGGTTTCTTTATTTTATTTTAACATCATCAGAAATGGCGAGTCTAGGAACTCTCGTATTATCTTTTTCAGTCTATTTCAGTCACTAACCCGCTATCACCTGTCCCATGCGTGTGTTAAGATTAATCGATATTTGGAGAAACTGAATACACAGCGAGCTGCACACTGGTTTAACACGGATATGGCCCGCGGATATGTGTCATAAATTACTTGGTGGTCAAAACCGGTAAATTTACAAGGTTTATAGCGAAATAGCAGCCGACTGGCAATTTTCTCGGACCGATTTTTAAGACTAGTTTTCAAATCTCAATCGGTCTGAGAGTTCAAAAGTCGGTCCAGAACCGGAAAACTGAAAATGTTAGAAGCCCTGCAGTGAGTCGAGAAGTATATATACACATGAAGAACGATCAGAGCATGCGCATTCTACGCGATACAAGGTTGGCATACCAAAACGTGTAATGCGTTAAAACCCGTGGAAACGTGATATACGTATAACACGGTTTCATCTGTACGGTGCTGTGTACATGTAGATGCGTGTAACCGTTCGTCAAAGAAAGCGTTAAATCGTTTAAACGGTTTACCTTAGCGTTGTATACGTTTACAACCGTTGTATACGTTTACAACCGTTGTACACGGATTACACGCTTTTGAAACGCAATACGTTGTTTACAACCGTTGTATACGTTTACAACCGTTGTACACGGATTACACGCTTTTGAAACTCAATGCGTTGAACACGGTTTGTTCGACTTTCGCGCATGCGCAAGAGTGGGGAAACGCAACGCATGGCCGAAAACGTATTACACGTAGACGACACACGGTTTGAAACGCAACTAACGAAAACTCCACGGATACGCAACGCACAACACTTTGTACACGTATAAACCCGGAACATTTTGACAGAAACAACTGTAGCCCTGTCTTAAATCGCTTTGACAGTAATATGTTTGATTAATGATCGATATTACAAAGCCTGAATGACTACACCTTTTGTTCCGCCCTGACTGAATGTTCCTGCATGAAATCTGGTTCCGCCTGGATTTCCATTGAATGGACAAATATAATATTTGCAATTTCCAGACTAGCATTGTGAAAAATCTACTGGCAGTTAATGACAATTTCTTGTAGTGCTAACACCTGGAGTTTCCAGTGTTTATGCGGAATTTCCATCACTAGAATTGTAGAAAACGGCTTTCTTGTTTTTTGGAATTCATATTTTAGAACATATTAAAAATTTAAAATCAGCATGACTTGAAACGTGTAATAACTTTCACCTAGATCATAATACAATTCCAGTCTAAAATGCATTACTCCATGAGATTTTTGGTGGGGAAACCGGGTATCCGGGGAAAACCACCTCACATCGGCAAATAATGACTTCCTCACATACTGACAAATTCTGCAGATCCTGATGAGATGGCTCGTTAGGAGCCTGCTCATATGGATCTACAGTGTTTGCACTTGTTGGTTTTACAGTCTGTATGGTTGAAAGAGTTAAACAAACTATACAATAACCCTTACACTGCTGAATTAAATTTTGTTGTCTTCTATTTATTTTTTATTTTCCTCATCAAAAACTTCGTTTGACAGCACTTTAGAATCATTTGC
The DNA here is from genome assembly GCA_029237695.1 of Conchocele bisecta. Classification (NCBI taxonomy): domain Eukaryota; kingdom Metazoa; phylum Mollusca; class Bivalvia; order Lucinida; family Thyasiridae; genus Conchocele; species Conchocele bisecta. The sequence goes on from CM055266.1 coordinate 24,257,157, forward strand.
AATGGAAATGATTCTAAAGTGCTGTCAAACCATGTTTCTATTGAGAAAGAAGGCAAAATATAAAACAACAGCAGATGATAATTTTCATTGCCATCAGTCTAAGGTTAAAGTTGCATTGGTTTGGCCGGCAGGAAGCCCTGGCGATCGTGCTGGATGTCGGCCCGTCGATGAACCAGGCACCGGCAGGGGAGGCCACTGCGCTACAGACCGCGCTCGACGCAATCACCATGATCGTACAGAGGAAGGTATAGTCTATATCGTTTTTGTCTCGCCCGAGAAAGCCGAAAGCGAGACATAGGTTTTGCTTTTCCGGAGTCGTCGGCGGCTGTACTATGATATGTACATTGGCTCTCATTTTAGTTGGGTTTTCACACTTTTTAATTACCATATCTGGAGCACTGAATAAATATGTTGGCTTTATGGTCTGTAGGGATGAAATTGTGAAACAAAACATACAATCACCATGCTTGTACAGAGGAAGGTACTGTCTATATTTTGATTTACAATCTAGTTAATAAATTTATTTTATATCTATTTTTATGCCCCCGGTCTCTAGAGCCTGAGGCATATAGTGTTTGGACTGTGTATCCGTGTGTCCGGCACATTAAGAAATTCACCGGAGTTTCGAAATTCTGTTATAACTTGACCTTTTGATCATGACAACTTCAAACTTTTTCCCACATTAAGATGTTTTCCGGATTTTCTCAATTCTGTCATAACTTCTATATTCCTTGAAGGGTTACTTAAATATTTCAACACAGCATACTTGTGGACAAATTCCACACATCCATGCTGCCCTTAGTATGACCTTGACCTTCACAATTTTGAACTTTTTCACACATTAAGAAGTTCGCCGGAGTTTTGAAATTCTGTCATAACTCTATATCCGTGAAGGATTATTTTAATAGTTCAATACCGCGGTACATCATACTTGTGGACAAATGCCACACATCCATGTTGCCCTTAATATTACCTTGACCTTTTGACCTTGACAACTCTGAACTTTTTCACACAATAATAAGTTTGCCAGTTGCTAAATTCTGTCTTTACTTCTATATCCTTTGATGGATTACTTTAATATTTCGATACATCAAACCTGTATATAAATGTCACACATCCATGCTGCCCGTAATATGACATTCGCCATTTGACCATCACAACTGTGTTTATGAATACTTGTCACGTTCGGTTAATTAACCTTACCAGTTTCTCCAATCTGCCACCGGGGGCATTCGTGTGCTGACCGGCCACATTTTCTTGTTGTAAATCAAAATATAGACTTAAAGTTTGGACTTTAAAGTGTCTGTGTCTCAGACGGTTCCCTCGAAGATGCATTTCACAAAAACAGTTGAGATGCACCATTAAATGTGTATGAGTTTAGTCACAACTTGGCCTTGATCATAGACATGCATTTGTCGGCTAATTATCACATTTGCATTTGCATATCAGCGTTCAATGTCGTAAACAGCAAGTCGATGCAATTCCATGCTAAATTTAACTCTGCCCCATTGCGTCATTTGTCTGAAACCCCACACTAGTAGTGACATACTTCATTTCAGTGATTCATAGTTGCCATTGCCAATCGCTTTTTTTGCACAAAATAAAACCCGCTTGAAGCTCTTCAAAAGCTTTTAAAGAAGATATGTTCAACACACTTTTTGTTACGCCCGCTTGTGGACAGAGCACGATATAGTCGGCACATTGACATGTCTGTATGTACGTACGTCGAGTTAAAGTTTTTTGTTAAAGTTTTTCAGTATACAGTACTATCAAAACCTCGATGGGCACGATATGCCATGGGTCGGCCATCTGGTATAATCACCATCAACACTTTAATACCTTAACGCACAAAATTGTATGTTATTGCTGAAGTAGTCGATGTAGTGGCCAGTCAAAAACAAGCTATATTTAGCAAAACTCGGGTTTGCAACACTATTTATTTTTCAATAATATATTTTTTGTGCCCCCGCCACCGAGTGGTGAGGGGGGCAGGCATTTAGTGTTACCGACATACGTCTGTACGTCCGTCCATCCCGAAACCTGAACGCTCGGGTAAATGTCTTATAATTTCTGTTTCCTTGCACTCATCTGCGTGATATTTCACACACACACAGGGCTGTACAAATTGATTTTTTAGCCACTTGTCCCGGACAAGTGACTTGAAAAAAGTAATTTTCTTATACGAAACTGTCCCAAAACAAAAACTAGTATCATAGTTGTTAAATATAATACAATTGAGCACTTGGCACATATACATATTATATTAAATATCTATAATAATTAACATTGTATAGTACATATTTATTCTTGTGGTCTTTTGTCACTGTGCCACCGCGGACATAACGTTGCGACGAGTGCATACTCAAAACACATTTATCGACAATAATAAAACATAACAAGAGTGCTGCAAGTCACAAAATACGCCCATCGAATATGGGCCAGACAGCGAAGATGCAGAAATGTGAAGCTGTCACAAAGGCAAGAAACATTAATGAGAATTTGAAAGTCTATAGCATTATTTCTTCATCTCGTTGTGCTAAACATGTATACTAATTTAGGCAGAGATAGAAAAGTAGAGTGTAAAGTAGAAATGATAGGGAATTGGATAGAAAAATGTAGAAAAAATGGCTAAGTTAAAAAGGTGATATTTTTGTTAAAAAATATTTTGTCGTCATAAAAACACCAAGGTGCACATCTTCAATATATGTAGAAGACGTGTGTAAAGTTTCAGAACGATCGACTGAACGGTTTCGGAGGAGTTGTGTACACAATCTCTGTACCGTATATAGAATTGTATAGAAAAATGTAGAAAAAATGGCCAAGTTAAAAAGGTGATATTTTTGTTAAAAAATATTATTTTCGGCATAAAAACACCAAGTGTCCATCTTCAGTATGTGTAGAAGACGTGTGTATAGTTTCAGAACGATCGACTGAACGGTTTCGGAGGAGTTGTGTACACAAACTCTGTACCATATATAGAACTGTATAGAAAAATGTAGAAAAAATGGCTAAGTTAAAAAGGTGATAGTTTTGTTAAAAAATATTTTTTCGGCATAAAAACACCAAGGTGCACATCTTCAATATGTGTAGAAGACGTGTGTATAGTTTCAGATCGATCGACTGAACTGTTTTAGAGGAGTTGTGTACACAAACTCTGTACCGTATATAGAATTGTATAGAAAAATGTAGAGAAAATGGCTAAGTTAAAAAGGTGATATTTTTGTTAAAAACTGTTTTTTTTGGCATAAAAACACCAAGGTGCACATCTTCAATATGTGTAGAAGCCGTGTGTATAGTTTCAAATCGATCGACTGAACGGTTTCGGAGGAGTTGTGTACACAAACTATGCACTTTTTCTGTCAGCCGCTCGCCCGCCCAGCGGTAAAACATAATACGTACCGTTTTTTAAAAACGGTCGTATAAAAATTGTTTCCTAAAATAATGAGAATCGTCTCGCATTTTCATGATCTCGCCTTCCGCTTTTGAAAAATTTGGATTAGTTTTGCTCATGCATGTGCGGCGTGTGTGCAAAACACAAGATAGAATATGATAGAATTTCGCGTTTGCGTCTCGAAAGCTCGAAAACGTACATATTGTCTTAGGAGACGATTCTCATGTGCTGCAAAAAACATTTTAAAGCTTTTATTAAGAAATAGAACAAATGTGGACAAACATCTATATTTCTTGACAACAAAAACATAATTTGACAAAAAATGATACTCGTCTTAGGAGACGATTCTAATGTGCTGCAAATACACGTTTATTGACCAAAAAAAAACATATTTCGATACGTGTTATTGGTTAGGCTACTGCATCGCATCGTCGACCTACAGTACAGCCACCGCGAAACCCGCACATTTTTTGCTTTGCGGAGTTTTTCGCCAGCGCGGAATTTCCTACCTATTGCGGCAAATCGCTGGTTTGCCGCGAAATGCCGCAAAGCGTCGCAAAGTTCTTGCGGTATTGCCGCAATTGTTAAAATAAATTGCCGCAATCGTGACACGCGGCGAAATCATAAAACGGATCACCGGCACATTTGCCACAATTTGCGGCGTTTTGATGGACATAAAATGCGGCGTTTTGCGATGTTTTGCTTTATTATTTTATGCTTTATCAATTGCAAATCTAGGTTCCAATGATGTTTGTTAAATGCAAAATATGTGTTTTGATTGACAAAAGGCACAAACAGATGCACATGTTTAACTTGATTTTGCACGACATCTCATCATAGAATAATAAAAATGGTTTCCTTAATTGGAGGTCGTTTTCGAATTAGGTTGTTAGTAAATAATTAACGTCAGGTGCATCCAATTATTGAATGCACATGCCAATTAATAATCTGTTAAATTCAGGTGCGCAAACTACAACACTTATGTTGCGGCCAACCCTCTGATATTGTATTTACTCGATCCTATACTCATTGGCGACAATTCCTTGTGATTAGCCGCGTAATTACTTAATTAGCATGCAGTGTGTCAATTTTATTATGTTGAGTCGGATACCAAAGGCAAAAACAATCAAGCCAGGTGCATGGAACAAACGAATGAAAATTAAATGCAGCAACTCATTTTCGTAATTGAGTACCGTTTTTTTCATACATTCACGTGCTTTAGTTTTTATTTACATTTACGGTAACAGATTCTTCGTCAAAACGACAGAATTATGAGATTAATGTCGCCGATACAATAAAAGGCGGCATGTACCGCATTTGCTGCGGTATATATTTCATAAAAATATGTCATTCCATTAGATAGATATTAAAGGAAATCTACCGTAAACACATCTAAAAAAACATGACGTCACGTCGTTCGGAAACACGTGATCCCACACCTTGCATTCCATCTGTCCGAGATTTGCATTATGTTCGCCGAAGATACAGTACAGCCACCGCGAAACCCGCACATTTTTTAGCTCGACTATTCGAAGAATAAGTAGAGCTTATGTTGTCACCCCGGCGTCGGTGTCGGCGTCACCGTCACGCCTTGGTTAAGGTTTTTAGTCAAGCTTGTATATGGAATACTACTAGCCCTACACCCACCATACTTGGACAACTTCATCTCCTAGTGATGCACATCAATAACCCCTGATCTATATTTGACCTTGACCTATATTTCCTCTTGAATTACTTACTTAATTCCCCTTGGTTAAGGTTTTTAGTCAACCTTGGTTAACGTTTTTTTTCAAGCTTGGTACATTGAATACTATTGTGCATCCACACACCATACTTCGACAACCTTTTCTCATAGGTATGTACATCAATAACCCCTGATCTATATTTGACCTTGACCTACATTTCCTCTTCAATTACTTACTTAATTCCTTTTGGTTAAGGTTTTTAGTCAACCTTCTATATGGAATACTACTGCCCTACACCCACCATACTTGGACAACTTCATCTCCTAGTGATGTACATCAACAACCCCTGATCTATATTTGACCTTGACCTACATTTCCTCTTGAATTACTTAATTCCCCTTGGTTAACGTTTTTAATCAAGCTTGTACATGGAATACTCCTGGCCCTACACCAACCATACTTGGACAACTTCATCTCCTAGTGATGTACATCAACAACCCCTGACCTATATTTGACCTTGACCTACATTTAACATTGAATTACTTACTTAATTCCCCTTGGTTAAGGTTTTTACTCGACCTTGGTTAAGCTTTTTACTCAAGCTTGTACATGGAATACTATTGTGCATACAGACACCATAATTAGACAACCTTTTCTCATAGTGATGTACATCAATAACCCCTGATCTATATTTGACCTTGACCTACATTTCCTCTTGAATTACTTACTTAATTCTCTTTGGTTAAGGTTTTTACTCAAGCTTGTAGATGGAATACTCATGGCCGTACACCAACCATACTTGGAAAACTTCATCTCCTAGTGATGTACATCAACAACCCCTGACCTATATTTGACCTTCACCTACATTTAACCTTAAATTACTTACTTAATTCCCCTTGGTCAAGGTTTTTACTCAACCTTGGTTAAGGTTATTAGTCAAGCTTGTAGATGGAATACTATTGTGCATACATACACCATACTTGGATAACTTTTTCTCATAGGGATGTACATCAATAACCCCTGACCTTTATTTTACCTTCACCTACATTTAACCTTGAATTACTTGGTTAATGTTTATAGTCAAGCTTGTATATGGAATACTTCTGGGCCTACATCAACCATACTTGGACAACTTCATCTCCTAGTGATGTACATCAATAATCCCTGACCTATATTTGACCTTGACCTACTTTTATCCTTTTGGATTACTTAGTTATCTCCCCTTGGTTACGGTTTTTACTCAAGCTTGTATATGGAATACTCCTGGGCCTACAGCAACCATACTTGGAAAACCACGCACCTATGTCCAAGGTCAAGGTCACTGTTGAAGGTCAAAGGTCAAACCTATTGAAATTCCCTTCCGCTCTATATCTTCTACACCGATGCATGGATTATCAAATGGCTTGGCACAAATGTTTGTCATGATGAGAAGGTGTGTCGCGATCAATAACCATGCACCTACGTCCAAGGTCAAGGTCACAGTTGAAGGTCAAAGGTCAAACCTATTGAAATTCCCTTCCGCTCTATATCTTCTACACCGATGCATGGATTATCAAATTGCTAACCACGCACCTACGTCCAAGGTCACAGTTGAAGGTCAAAGGTCAAACCTATTGAAATTCCCTTCCGCTCTATATCTTCTACACCGATGCATGGATTATCAAATGGCTTGGAACAAATGTTTTCATGATGAGAAGGTGTGTCGCAATCAATAACCACGCACCTACGTCCAAGGTCAAGGTCGCAGTTGAAGGTCAAAGGTCAAACCTATTGAAATTCCCTTCCGTCTATATCTTCTACACCGATGCATGGAGTTATCAAATGCCTTGGCAGAAATGTTTCTCAGATGAGAAGGTGTGTCGCGATCAATAACCACGCACCTACATCCAAGGTCAAGGTCACAGTTGAAGGTCAAAGGTCAAAAATATTGAAATTCCCAAATGGCTTGGCACAAATGTTTCTCACGATGAGAAGGTGTGTCGCGATCAATAACCACGCACCTACGTCCGAGGTCAAGGTCACTGTTGAAGGTCAAAGGTCAAACCTATTGAAATTCTCTTCCGCTCTATGTCTTCTACACCGATGCATGGATTATCAAATGGCTTAGCACAAATGTTTCTCATGATGAGAAGGTGTGTCGCAATCAATAACCACGCACCTACGTCCAAGGTCAAGGTCACAGTTGAAGGTCAAAGGTCAAACCTATTGAAATTCCCTTCCGCTCTATATCTTCTACACCGATGCATGGATTATCAAATGCCTTGGCACAAATGTTTCTCAGGATGAGAAGGTCTGTCTCGATCAATAACCACGCACCTACGTCCAAGGTCAAGGTCATAGTTGAAGGTCAAAGGTCAAACCTATTGAAATTCCCTTCCGCTCTATATCTTCTACACCGATGCATGGATTATCACACTATGCCCAGGGTCAAGGTCACAGACTTGATGCGTTTGAAACGCTCGGCTAAATGGCTTATAATCAAAAATGCCTCGTTTTCTTTGGCTGCCAGTGGGGGTATTCGTGTGCCGACAGGCCACATTTCTAGTTTCCCTTGGTTAATGTTTTTAGTCGACCTTGGTTACGGTTTTTATGCAGGCCGCAGCCACCTTCTTTGTCAAGCTATGTGTACATCGACAACCCTCGTAGTCGAGCTATGCTGTTCTCCTACAGCTCTTGTTGTAATTGCGGCAACCAATTTAGCTTTAGCGCGGAATATTGCCGCAATCTCTCGCAAAACGTCCCGTGGCCGTTTGCGGCATAACGCGAAACTCCGCAAATTTTACGCGGTCGTTTCGCGGCGATCCTCGGCAAAACTCGGCAAAACTTTCCAGTGTGTACATGTACATGTTATATCACCTTTACCGCCGCGTTTTGCGGCTAAATGGACACGGTAAAATGCGGCAAAACTCGGCAATTCACTCTGAAAATATGTACATTGTTTGATTGAATGAAGTCAGTTTTACTCTTGTAGACATGCATTTCGCATGGATCGATTTGGTATATCTGTCAATAAATCATGTTCGAACATCCATGGTCATACCGATATTGATCATGTAAGATGTATATATCAAACAGGCATATTCAGAATATTGATCATGTAGGATGTAGATATCAAACAGGCATATTCAGATTTTCACGGTGTGTAATCGATCGTATTTCCTCGCCACCATATAAAACCCGACTCGAGAAACACAAATTAAGTTGTTATTTCTGAATTTGTCAATCGTTTGCACGGTCTAAGAAATCAAACAAATGTGAAAACAATTTTGTTTTTACAAAATATTAGACTCGTCTAAGGAGACGATTCTTATGTGTTGCCAAAACATGTTTTATTAAGTCATCGGACAAATGTGAAAAGAAAACCTGAATATATTGGTATTTCTTTACAAAAACATATTTTGACAAAATATGAGAATCGTCTTACTTAGGAGACGATTCTCATGTGCTGCCAAATCTTGCTTTTATCAAGAAATCAAACAAATGTGAAACTGCACAAGCTGCATGCGTCAATTCGATGACGTGAGCGACTACATAGCGTGGTTTTGGTACCTATGTTCGTTTCCGCCAAGTTCTAAAGGTCAGTTACACTTTGCACATGAAAATGGATTACCGACTGATGATTGTAAACACCATCAGGTGTGCAGCTAGACCGAAAATGATATGTCGCAAATGTGCTATAGTCGAACCTCTCTAAACCGAACACAGAGACAAGTTAGTTGTGCTTAATTTTGACATAGTTCGTGTCCATTTATCTCCGATTATAATTTCTGTTCATGAACACAAAGCACTCACGCGTGTCTTGAAGTAGTTACATACATGGTTCACAGTGGAGCCTCTCTAAACCGGACGCCCTGGGATGTGCCCCAGGGTGTCCGGTTTAGAGAGGTTGCACTGTAGTTGTGGATGGGTGGGTACGGCGGTATATTTTTTTTTAATGTAAGTACATGTATATGTATTAATACCTTTAATAAATTAGCTTTTTGTACCAACATTAATACTAGACATTATGCACTGCAGTTGTGGATGGGTGGGTACGGCAGTATATTTTTGTTAAATGTAAGTACATGTATATGTATTAATACCTCTAATAAATTAGCTTTTGTACCAACATTAATACTAGACATTATGTTTGTAAAACATGGATGTGCCCCTCTGGAATACTGGACTCTAACTGGTGAAATCCGCTATGCTATAAGAGAGATAAGTTCCATTCCATTAATAAATATGTAATTGATCGTAAATGTGCTGCTCTTGTGCACAGGTTGAAGTAACGAGGTCTATAAATACATTAAATATGCCTAAAAGCATCAATAAATGAAGATTTTTTTTATTTTTTTACCCCCTCCATCTAATCATTGTAATGATTAGATGGAGGGGGTAAAACCAATATTTTTTTCTTCATTTATTGATGCTTTTAGGCATATTTAATGTATTTATAGACCTTGGTCCGTTACTTCAACCTGTGCTCTTGTGTCGGCGTGTTTCAAAGATCCGATCGACACAACTTAACCTTTAGATGTCATTTTGTAACCTTTCATGTCCCACTTTCCAATGCCGACACACGTCCCAGTAGGTCACCGCACGTGCATATGATGATGTATGACGTGATCGGACAAAACCGGGCTTATTGCATATGTGACTAGCGAAGACCAACACGTGTTCACCATCAGTAGATTGTAACAGGACACGTAAATCGTTTTAGGAGACGATTCTCATATGCTGCCAAAATATGTTTATTAGAAAAAATAATATTATTTTTTTGACAAAACATGAGAATTGCCTCCTAAAACACGAGAATTATAATGGTGTTCTGCTAGTGTCGTGTAACTCGCATTTACTCGATTTCGACCTCTACACGAGATCGCGAAAACCCTTTCATATGTATCTGACATATTCCCCAATATCCACATTTCTTCTATTTCTTAATTAAAAGAATGTTTTACAGCACTTGATTAAAATGGAATGGAATGGAACTTATCTCTCTTATAGCATAACGGTTTTCACCGCGTTTGATAACAATATTTCTTCCATTTTATTGGTCGGAGAGAAGGTGTGGAATCTCAAAAAAAAGGTAACGGAATCCTTATTTACTCAATAAATATGTACTGGCAGCACATCAGAATCGTCTCATGTTTTGTCAAACCATGTTTTTATTGTCAGAAATATTGATGTTTGTCCACATTTGTTCTATTTCTTAATACAAACATGTTTTGGCAGCGCATGAGAATCGTCTCCTAAGACGATTTGTACATATGTTACAATTTCGCGAAACGAAAATGAAACATATTCTCAACAAAACATGTTTCGCGTTTTCGCAATCTTGCGCATAGGCCGAGATCGCGAAAACGCGAAGCTGATGGATCACAAAATGAAAATTTAACATATTCACAACAAAACATGTTTTGACAGTACTGTGCATATGAGAATCGTCTCCTTTCGCGATCTTGCGCGTAGATCGAGATCACGAAAACGCGAATGTGATCGCGAGAGCTGAAACGAAAATGTAACGTATTGTCAACAAAACATGTTTTGACAGTACTGTGCATATGAGACGATTTTCAATTTTGTCAGCCATATATGCACTCCTCTCTGACCACATTACCTGTACGCTGGCACGGTGATGCGCCGTGGGCTAATACTGTGGGTCACGGGGGCGGTTGGCGGTTCTTGAGAAGAAGAGTTTTGAAGAATTTGTGCTATTTTTTGACGGCGGCCATTTTGGATTACGTAATGACGTCATTTTAACAATTTTGTAATCCCGCTACCTAAGGACCATGACCATGAAGTTTGGTGACTATAGGCCCAATGGTTACCGAGGAGAAGACGTTTGAAAATGTTCACGGACGACGACGGACAACGACGGACAGGTGAGCTAACAAATATACCGCCGTACCCACCCATCCACAACTACAGTGCATAATGTATAGTATTTAATGTTGGTACAAAAGCTAATTTATTAAAGGTATTAATACATATACATGTACTTACATTTTAAAAAAATATACCGCCGTACCCACCCATCCACAACTACAGTGCAACCTCTCTAAACCGGACACCCTGGGGCACATCCCAGGGCGTCCGGTTTAGAGAGGCTCCATGTATATAACTACTTCAAGACACGCGTGGGTTCTTTGTGTTCATGAACAGAAATTATAATCGGAGATAAATGGACAAGAACTATGTCAAAATTAAGCACAACTAACTTGTCTCTGTGTTCGGTTTAGAGAGGTTCGACTGTAGCACATTTGCGACATATCATTTTCGGTCTAGCTGCACACCTGATGGTGTTTACAATCATCAGTCGGTAATCCATTTTCACGTTTGCAGTGTAACTGACCTTTAGAACTTGGCGGAAACGAACATACCAAAACCACGCTATGTACCGTAGTCGCTCACGTCATCGAATTGACGCATGCAGCTTGTGCAGTTTCACATTTGTTTGATTTCTTGATAAAAGCAAGATTTTGCAGCACATGAGAATCGTCTCCTAAGTAAGACGATTCTCATATTTTGTCAAAATATGTTTTTGTAAAGAAATACCAATATATTCAGGTTTTCTTTTCACATTTGTCCGATGACTTAATAAAACATGTTTTGGCAACACATAAGAATCGTCTCCTTAGACGAGTCTAATATTTTGTAAAAACAAAATTGTTTTCACATTTGTTTGATTTCTTAGACCGTGCAAACGATTGACAAATTCAGAAATAACAACTTATTTTGTGTTTCTCGAGTCGGGTTTTATATGGTGGCGAGGAAATACGATCGATTACACACCGTGAAAATCTGAATAGGCCTGTTTGATATCTACATCCTACATGATCAATATTCTGAATATGCCTGTTTGATATCTACATCTTACATGATCAATATCGGTATGGCCATGGATGTTCGAACATGATTTATTGACAGATATACCAAATCGATCCATGCGAAATGCATGTCTACAAGGGTAAAACTGACTTCATTCAATCAAACAATGTACACATTTTCAGAGTGAATTGCCGTGTTTTGCCGCATTTTACCGTGTCCATTTTGCCGAAAAACGCGGCGGTAAAGGTGTGATAACATGTACATGTACGTTGTACACACTGAAAAGTTTTGCCGAGTTTTGCCGAGGATCGCCGCGAAACGACCGCGTAAAATTTGCGGAGTTTCTCGTTATGCCGCAAACGGCCACGGGACGTTTTGCGAGAGATTGCGGCAATATTCCGCGCTAAAGCTAAATTGGTTGCCGCAATTACAAAAAATGTGCGGGTTTCACGGTGGCTGTACTGTATACACAAGATCGTGAAAACGCGAGACCAAATCGCGAGGCGAAAACGTGAGATTCTATTGTATTCATTCTCGCGTTTTCACCTGGCTATCTCGCGTTTTTCGAGACCGCGATGTCGCGTTTTCGCCTCGGCCTTTTCACGATGTCGCCTTCCGCTTTTGGAAATACGTTTGTTCATGTCATTATGTGTGTGTAGAATGCATGCGTGTTGAAATTGAGTTGTGCGCATACATTACGTAGAATGCAATTCGAACTAGCATGCTTTATATGCAAGTACGTACGTAGAACCAAATCCAACACGCATGCATGGGCAAATCGTATTTCCAAAAGCGGAAGGCGAGATCGAGATCGCAAAAATGCGAGATTGTAACATAAAAAAAAATATGGCCGTACCCAGCCATCCCCAATTAGCGACATATCATTTTCGGTCTAGCTGCACACCTGATGGTAAATCCAGTTTCACGTGCAAAGTGTGACTGACCTTTAGAATTCGTCGGAAACAAACATACCAAAACCACGTCATCGCATCGCCGATGAATTGATAATTACGCATTAGCTTGTGTATTTTCACATTTGTTTGATTTCTTGATAAAACCAAGATTTGGCAGCACATGAGAATCGTTTCCTAAGACGATTCTCAAATTTTGTCAAAATATGTTTTTTTAAAGAAATATCAATGTATTCGGGTTTTCTTTTCACATTTGTCCGAGGTCTTAATAAAACATGTTTTGTCTCCTTAATTGATTCTAATATTTTGTAAAAAGAATTGTCACATTTGTTTGATTTCTTAGACTGTGCAAACAATTGATAAATTCAGAAATCAACAACTTAATTTGTGTTTCTCGAGTCGGGTTTCATATGGTGGCGAGGAAATACGATCGATTACACACCGTGAAAATTTTGTTGGAACGTAAATGTCATTTGTCACGTAGGCCAGTTCAGTTTACCGTGCGTTACGTCCGCTGTTATTCTAAGTACCTATGGTCGCTCGTTAGGAGCATTTCTTTCCTTCGTTTATAAGGTATGGGTTGTGGCCTAGGGCTTAAAACACCGACTTCCAATCTGGAGGTTGTGGAACCGTTCAAACATCGCCTTGGGAATCAAACATACCTTCATAGTATGTCCATCCCATTCAATTTCACTTTTTCCTTCGTTTATATGCCGCGTAGAAACGATAATTAGGAACCTTAAATTCCATGTCCACCCCGTGAAGGAACATGCGTTTATTTCTCTAAAGTTAGGTGTCTTGGCCTGTCGACGCAGTGAGACGAAAACGTTAACATACATAAAAAATCAATAACCATCGATCGCCGCAGAATATTTTCGCTAATTACTTTCAAATTCGATTAAATTGATATAATCAGGGTCGCTGTAGATTGCTATATCACGTTCTTGCGATACACAGATACTGTGTAACACAGTAGCTGCGAATCGCCAGTACGCCCGCGGCGTTATCGATCGATAAAGTGGTCAGTTTTGGGATTAAGTTTATGACAGTCCGGTTCCAAAAAACGGGCTTGTGGCGGGACGTTCTAACAGAAAATAGTGACTTGCCCGGGACTAAATTCCAGCATAGAGGCACTTGCCCGAGATTAAAACCGACTTGTCCCGGGCGTCGGGCGTGCCAATTCGTACAGCCCTGCACACATTTATTTAATGATCCGCCCTGTGACAAATTCACGATCGTCCCGCCCCCGCTAAGCCCAGGGTCAAGGTCACATACTTGGTGCGTTCAAAACCTTAACGCTCGGGTAAATGTTTTATAATTTCTGTTTCCTTACATAGATCTGCTTGATATTTCACACACACATTGTTCTAATGGTCCTCTACTGCCCTGTGAAAAGTCCATGATAATCCTGCCCCCGCTAAGCCCAGGGTCAAAGTCACATGTACTTGTTGCATTCGAAACTCGGGTAAGTGTCTTATAATGTCTATTTCATTTTTGCATGGATCTGATTGATATTTCACACACCCATTGTTCTGATGGTCTTTCATGCTGTGACAAATCATCGCTTCTCTGACCCTCCTTGTTTTCAAATGTGCCTCGTTTTCTTTGGCTGCCAGTGGGGGCATTCGTGTGCTGACAGGCCACATTTCTAAGTTATTTATACCTTCTGTATTCAGGTCACCCGTATTATCATTTATGTAATGAAAACAAATACAAATATACTGTTATAAGCATAAGAGATATTTTGAAAAAACAATAACTTTAACGCATTTGCCTTACAATGCTCTTTTATATGCTCTTTTAACCAACTGTTTTGCTCACATTTCATTCACATCTAAGACCCAGGGGGCATTTAGAAGTGTATAGTTGGAGTTATAAAAGCAGAGAATACCAGGCTGATGTCTTTTGATGTCTAGTTCTAGTTTACCAAGGCTTACCAAGGAATTACTACTGCTTCCGATCCTGCCAGATAATCTTCATAGCAAAAGATACTAGAATGGTATTCAATTGATCGTGTAATGTTTTATGCTGTGGAGTGATCATTGATAATAACCGTTTCATTAAAGATACAACTGAGTTTACATTGCATTATGACTGACATCATTCGGCAATGTCATGTGTCGCCATTCGACCAATGAAACATTATTGAAGGTACATGTACCGTATTCTGCCGATTATAAGTCACATTTTTTTTTACTCAGATTTGTATCCCAGAAAGCCCCGTCGTCTTATAAATACATTTAGATACATGAGCATTTTTTTCCACCCGAAATATTGACATAAACAACCAAAAATCAAAAAAATAAAATGTGTTCTTATATTTGTTGTTGTTGTTAGTCTTTGGGGTAACATCCGGTATTGGAAATATGGATTCGTATTCTAAACAGTTTGCGCCTTACTCGAGCCTTACTCGTTCCGGCCCTGTGTCACATTCGGTACACATTTTCTATACCGAAGGCGAACAGTGTATATATACCAAGATCAGATCCGGTTGACATTTTCTCTGCCGAATCACAATCTGGCCTCTATCATTTGAATTATCTTTTGAAAACATTTACCGGGCCCATATCGGTTGGTGTCATTTTGCCGTGAAAAATATTGCATGACGCCATTAACGGTAAATCCCAATATGCATAATGCAATTCCACGGTAAATCCCAATATGCATAATGCAATTCCACGAAAGTTATAAAACTCCATCATTAGTTTCGAAACTGTGTGTTTACACGATGCTGATGAAAGTGGCAAGCCTAAGTCAGCTGGCCGACATCAAACACACCGCGTGTCAAGATTTACAACACAAAGCCATATCAAATATCAATACACGCGGTTGCTGACGTCAGTTTCGTATTCGTCACTAAATTGGTACCCTGTCTGATGCGTCCCAGTGAAACAATACTACCGAGAACCAGTATATTTATGACACGGCAAACGTGTTTATGTGAATTGGGTCTCTATCTCTGACAAATCCCGGCTTATTGCATTAGCGGCCAGACCAGGCGGTGGATTCGCGTAGTCTGCACATAATTTACAATGTTCGCCAATCTCTAATTAAAAACATTATAATTACGTCAGCGGCCAATGCAAATTCGTCATAGCTATAGGCTGCTTTCAGCGTCATTTACGGAAGATACGACTGATTTTTAAATATTACATAGGCGAAAGTTGTGTGTTGCTTTGTGGAAAAAAATGGATAACACCCAGCCGTGTCAACTAACAGATGTTTATCTTATGTCATCATTCAGCACGAGGCTGTAAACTGTGTGACCTTTAGGCTATGTTTTGAAATTGCACTGATTGGTCAACACGCCTTTTGATGTGCCGCAGATGTGGCGAACGTGCGACTTTCATCCTCGCATCATGGGGGCAATCAGTAACCCATTTCATGCTGAGGATACGCTTATGTTTGCGAAAAATCCTAAATATTTTCCTTCTATGCACTCAGAAGTATATGCCATCAAGACGGTTCAAATGAGTGGTCACAACATATACTTTCAGTGAGAAATAACAAAAATAAAATATTTAATAAAATTCATTCCTTAAGGAACGGGTTTAAAAAATACTCTGGATTATACGCAGATCTGTCGCCATATTTCGCCGATATTGATTTCGAAAATAGTTTCCGTAAATGGTGTTGAAAAGAGATAATACATACCGCAATCAATAATTAACAATATAATACCACTTTCGGCAGCAATATGATCGCAAATATAACACGATTTCTGACAATAGTCTGTTACACATTTAACAAAATAGGCAAACAAATCGGGAGCCAATGCACAACCGTGTACTAACCGAGCACGTGTTATAGTGAAGCGTGTACTATCGAGTTCACAGTGTAATTGAAGATACTAGAAAACGGTGAAATACGGACCGGGGAATCACGGACACAAGAGTCGGCAAATTACGAACATAGCAAACTATGATAGGGAAAATACAGACAAAAACGTACGAATACAAAAACAGTGGGGGGAACTCAATAACAACAACTTTTTTTAAATTTTGTTTGGAAAATTGGGTGCGTCTTATAATCTCATGTAGACATTTTCCCCCAGGTTTTGGACTGAAAATAGGGGTGCGTCTTATACACTCTTGCGACCTATAATCGGCAGAATACGGTAGTTATATATCTGGATTGACTATGACAGTCTCCGTGTTGATGCCTGATTCAGCAATTTGTTACTGATCAGCGTGTACTCGGTCAATGCTCGTCTTGCTGGCTGAAAAAACACCAGTTCATTCCATTCCTAGGACCAAGTGATCGATGCAGTAAGGGTGCCAGGCACTGTATCATGCCCTTCTTTCAGTTCTGAACATTTTATTGTGATACAGTAACATCATATACGGACAGTAATATGTCTGTGTGGATGAGAACTACTTTCAGCAGACTGCACACAGGTACATTCCCGTCTGTATATGACGCTGCTGTTGAATGGAGGTAAAACCACAATCAATCAATATTGCAATCTCCAGATGTTTGCGGAGAGTAAAGATGAGATATCACTGATCTTGATTGGCACGGCAGACACGGACAACCCCCTGGCCAACGGGGAAAACTACGAGAACATCTCAATCGTCCGTCCGCTCTCCGTTGCCGACTTTGACCTACTGCAGTTTGTACAAAAGGATATCCAGCCCAGTGACATATCTGCCGATTGTATCCTTTATACTGTGCTGTGCAACGTTTACTTGTAGGTTTATAATTTTTTTTTAGCTCACCTGAGCTATTGTTACTGCTTTTCGTTTCCGTCTGTCGTCCGTGAACATTTTTCCGACCTCTTCTTCTGAACCGCTTGGTCAATGTTGACCAAACATCATTGTGATGGTCTATGCGTTAGTCCTTTTCAAATTTGTTAAAATGGACGTTGTCGCATATCTCAAGATTGCCGCCGTTGGAAAGTACAGTCGCGCACCAGTATCTCGAAGTTGAAGGTAGATCGTCCATATAGTCGAGATAGGACTACATACCTGAGGTTTTGTTTTGTTTTGTTTGATAATATGTTTAAAAATTTCGCTGTCCCACTGATCCATCCGCAGTTATGCCACTTTTTATGCCCCACCACGATAGTGGAGGGGGCATTTAGTGTTACCCTTGTCCGTCCGTCCATCCCGCCGTCCGTCCGTCACAAAACTTTAACGCTCGGGTAAATGTCTCCTAATTTCTTTATCCTTCGACCGATCTGCTTCATATTTCATATACACATTTTTCTGATGGTCCTCTACCGCCCTGTACCAAATCTACCTCTACCGCCCTGTACCTGTACCACTTTCGTCCTGCCCCCGCCAAGCCCAGGGTCAAGGTCACATACTTAGTGCTTCAAAAACTTTAACGCTCAGGTAAATATCTTATAATTTCTGTTTTCTTTCACGGATCAGCTTCATACTTAATATACGCATTGCTATAATGGTCCTCTACCGCCCTGTGCCAAATCCACGTTCGTCCTGCCCCCGCCAAGCCCAGGGTCAAGGTCACATACTTGGTGCTTCAAAAACTTTTAACGCTCAGGTAAAAAAAAAAAATTTGACTTGGAATTTGGCCTCATTTATTATCAAAGCGATATGTGGGGCATCCGTGTTCTATGAACACATTTTCTAGTTTATTCCTATTTTGCCTATTTGTATATCAAAATCATGTTAAATGTGTAACAGACTATTGTCAGAAACCGTGTTATATTTGCGATCATATTGCTGCCGAAAGTGGTATTATATTATTAATTATTGATTGCGGTATGTATTATCTCTTTTCAACACCATTTACGGAAACTATTTTCGAAATCAATATCGGCGAAATATGGTGACAGATCCGTATACAATCCAGAGTGTTTTTTTAACCCATTCCTTTTGGAATACACATTTACGGATATGAAATTTATTGAATATTTTATTTTTGTTATTTCTCACTGAAAGTATATGTCTCGACGAAACGGTTTAAATGGTGGTCACGGCATATACTTCTGAGTGCATAGAAGGAAAATAAACATAAGCGTATCCTCAGCATGAAATGGGTTACTGATTGCCCCATGAGCACGTTCGCAACGTCTACGGCACATCAAAAGGCGTGTTGACCAATCAGTGCAATTTTAAAACATGGCCCAAAGGTCACACTGTTTACAGCCTCATGCTGAATGATGTCGTACGTTAAACACCTGTTAGCTGACACGGCTGGGTGTTATCGCTTTTTTCCACAAAGCAACACACAAATTTCGCCTGTGTAATATTTCAAAATCAGTCATATCTTCCGTAAATGACGCTGAATGTTGACAGAAATTTCAGAACAGTGCAGCCGAAATGACTCTGAAAGCAACCTATAGCTATGACGAATTTGCATTGTCCGCCGACGTAATTATAATGTTTTTAATTAGAGATTGGCGAACATTGTAAACCATGTGCAGACTACGCGAATCCACCGCCTGGTCTGGCTGCTAATGAAAAAGCCGGGATTTGTCATAGATAGAGACCCAATTCACATAAACACGTTTGCCGTGCCATAAATATACTGGTTCCCGGTAGTATTGTTTCACTGGGCACGCATCAGACAGGGTACCAGTTTAGTGACCAATACGAAACTGACGTCAGCAACCATGTGTATTGATATTTGATATGGCTTTGTGTTGTAAATCTTGACACGCGGTGTGTTTGATGTCGGCCAGCTGACTTAGGCTTGCCACTTTGGACGAATCAGCATCGTGTAAACACACAGTTTTGAAACTAATGATGGAGTTTTATAACTTGCGGGCTCTTAATGTGGAGAGGGAACTTCAATCGCCTGTGGTATAACTCTATATATATATATATATACACATATATGCAGTTATACCGATGAAAGGTGAAACATGCCGAATGCCTGTGGTCGAAACGAGTACGGCGCGAACTGTTTAGAATACGAATCTGAGGATACTTTTCCAATTTCAAGTGGATGTTACCGCAAAGACTAACTAACAAGAACAACAAATATCGAAACAAATCTTTGTTTTATGAATTTTGGTCATTTTTAGCTCGCCTGCACGAAGTGCAGAAGAGCTTATGGCATACGCAAGGCGTCGTAGGCGTCGTCCACAAACTTAATGTTGGGGTAAATGTCTTATAACTTCTGTTTCCTTTCATGGAACGCCTTGTTATTTCATACATGCATTCCTCAGATGGCCCTCTATCATGCTGTAGCAAATCCTTGATCCACCACCCAACCCTTACCCCAAGGTCAAGGTCACAAACTTAGCACATTCATAAACTTAACGTTGGGGTAAATTTCTTATAACATCTGTTTCCTTTCATGGAACGCCTTGATATTTCATAATTGCATTCCTCAGATGACCCTCTATCATGCTGTAGCAAATTCATGACCCACCACCCAACCCTTACCCCAGGGTCAAGGTCATAAACTTGGCACATTCACAAACTTAACGTTGGGGTAAATTTCTTATAACTTCTGTTTCCTTTCATGCAACACCTTGATATTTCATACATGCATTCCTCAGATGACCCTCTATCATGCTGTAGCAAATCCATGACCCACCACCCAACCCTTACCCCAAGGTCAAGGCCATAAACTTAGCACATTCATAAACTTAATGTTGGGGTAAATTTCTTATAACATCTGTTTCATTTCATGGAACGCCTTGATATTTCATACATGCATTCCTCAGATGACCCTCTATCATGCTGTAGCAAATACATGACCCACCACCCAACCCTTACCCCAGGGTCAAGGTCACAACCTTAGCACATTCATATACTTAACGTTGGGGTAAATTTCTTATAACTTCTGTTTCCTTTCATGGAACACCTTGATATTTCATACATGCATTCCTCAGATGACCCTCTATCGTGCTATAGCACATTCATAAACTTAAGGTTGGGGTAAATGTTGTGTAACTTCTGTTTCTTTACATGCATTCATCTGATAATCCTCTATTGTGCTACAGCAAATCCATGACCCCCACCCCCACCCCTTTTCCCAAGGTCAAGGTCACAAACTTAGCACATTCATACATGCATTCCTCATGTGAATAGCTATCATGCTGTAGAAAATCACCAACTTAGTGCGTTCATAAACTTAACGTTGGGTTAAATTTTGTTTTACTTCTGTTTTCAGGGAGCACATTGATATTTCATACATGCATTCATCTTAGTATGCTATATTATGCTATAGCTAACCCACTACCCACCTTGCACCACTGACCCCAATGTCAAAGTCCACCACACACCCCTTAACCCAAGGTCAAGTTATGTAATATTCATGTTTTTTTATGCAACTGTGCCAAGTTTGAGTGAAGGCTGCCAACAGGCGAGCTTCGTTGTCTTCTGACAACTCTTGTTGTCGATATTTCGGGGTGGGAAAAAATGCTCTTGTATCCAAACGTGTGTATAAGACGCAGGGGCTTTGTGGGATGAAAATCTGGGTAAAAAAAAGTGCGTCTAATACTCGGCAAAATACGGTACACCATGTTATTACACTTCAAAAACCCATTTTGTGCTCTAAATATTGTTTAAACTATACATTTGTTCCTTAACACCGCTAGTCCTTGATGGTATTGTGGTGGCAATGGACCATGTTATGACTGCTATCCAGTAAGTGAACATTTCATCAATAGCTACAGGATGGTTGAGAGGGTGTGTCTCTTAACAACGAATCCATTTGTAAATTTTCATATCTTACCAAATATCACTTATTTCCTTCAAAATGCTCGAAAAACAAAAGCGACATTTGTAGTTTGATTCTATGTGTCAGTTAAGCATACTTGTGTTTTGACAATATCGAGATGAATTTAATTCTGTATTTTGAGCTGCCATAATCATTGACACACGTGCGTAGCTACGTTCAAATGGATGCCGCTTGATGTCATTATTTGTTCGGCATAGCAAGCAACTTATCCGCTGATTTAAAATCAAAGATGGCTGCCATCTACACTCTTGATAAACATATAATAAAATATGTATGCGGAAATAGCCGACACACCACGTGTTACCACTAATTTCAACATGGCAATCCTTATAAATGGCAACTTTCTAACTTTTAGCACCATATTTTAATATGCTCTCCACCCTCGCGAATCATAAACCTCTGATATATCTTCCAAAGTATCTAATGTTTGAGTGTTGTATATAACGGCCTATGGTTAAGGTAGTTTAATGCCGGACCAACGGGGTCCATCCCGCATTTAACCTATATGTACTGATAGAGGGAGGGGTGGGGTGGGGTCGGGGCATAAAATTGGAATGACCGGACCTGATGAATACCACACCAATGTCACTGAGTTACATATCAAAAAGTAATCAGATTATCCTTTTAATGGGATATGACAGGATTTCCCCCTCAAGTACAAGAAGGCCGAAAATGTCAATGAGGTCTAAACCATATCGGCATTCCAGTGAAGAGGAACACTGATCGTTACATTACGTGATCGCAACCAACCAACCACACACCGCAACGTATCTAAGGCCATTTTTTTTTATTTGTTGGTTTACAGATCCGCCGACCCGATTTTTTGGCAATGTGGAAAAAAAAATTAAATTTCCGATTTTATTGTTTTTTCGCCGATGGAAAAAAGAAAAAAAGAAAGAAAAAAGAATTTGAAAGCCCTAGGACCACCAAACTTTCACAGCTTCATAATCAAGGGGTACCCACCACATATCACTATCCAACATGTTACTTTTTTTTTTAACTTCACCCATTTTTTCCGCGCAGTCGACTTAGCCATTTTCAATGTTATGTTTTCGCCTTTACAATGTTAAGTTTTCGTGTTTAAGTCCATTTCTTTGGTACTGTACCACCTAGGACCACCAAACTTTCACAGCTTCATAACCAAGGGGTGCCTACCACATACAACTATCCAACATGTGACCATTTTTTTACCTTCACCTATTATTTCTACGTAATTGACTTAGCCATTTTCAACGTTAACTTTTTAACGTACGTCTGGTTAGAGTTTTTTGGTTAAAACTTTTTCGTTATACTATATCTCTGCAACTGCTTCGCCCATTACCTTGAAACTTCACATGGGTGTTTATCATCATCCATATTTTCATTCTAACCCCCAAACGTGCGGCCCCTGTGCCCAATGTCCAAGGTCAAATTACTTTGAATGTTTTTTTGTTAAGTTTTTTCGTGTACTATATCTCTGCAACTGCTTCACCCAATACCAATGATACTTCACATGGGTGTTTATCATCATTGTCGCACCTGCTTGCGGAAAGCGCGATCCTGTGCCCAATGTCAAGGTCAAATTACTTTGAATTTTTTTGTTAAACTTTTTTTGTGTACTATATCTCTGATTCAACTAGCTTCACCCAATCATCTTGATTACTTCACATGGTGTTTAGTTTTTTGTGTCATCATTGTCGCACCTGCTTGCAGGTAAAGCAAAGCGATCCTGTGCCCAATGTCAAGGTCAAATTACTTTGAATTTTTTTGGTTAAAGTTTTTTTCGTGTACTATATCTCTGCAACTGCTTACACCCAATACCTTGATACTTCACATGGGTGTTTATCATCATTGTTGCACCTGCATTGCGGAAAGCGCGATCCTGTGCCCAATGTCAAGGTCAAATTACTTTGAATTTATTTTGTTAATTTTTTTTTGTGTACTATATCTCTGCAACTGCTTCACCCAATACCTTGATACTTCACATGGGTGTTCATCATCATTGTTGCACCTGCTTGCGGAAAGCGCGATCCTGTGCCCAATGTCAAGGTCAAATTTCTTTGAATTTGTTTGTTAAACTTTTTTCGTGTACTATATCTCTGCAACTGCTTCACCCAATAACCTTGATACTTCACATGGGTGTTTAATCATCATTGTCGCACCTGCTTGCGGAAAGCGCGATCCTGTGCCCAATGTCAAGTCAAATTAACTTTGAATTTTTTGTTAAAGTTTTTTCGTGTACTATATCTCTGCAACTGCTTCACCCAATACCTTGATACTTCACATGGGTGTTTATCATCATTTTTCGCACCATGCTTGCGGAAGAGCGCGATCCTGTCCGCCCAATGTCAAGGTCAAATTATTACTTTGAATTTTTTTGTTAAAGTTTTTTCGTGTACTATATCTCTGCAACTGCTTTATTCACCCAATACCTTGATACTTCACATGGGTGTTTATCATCATTGTCGCACCTGCTTGCGGAAAGCGCAGATCCTGTGGCCCAATGTCAAGGTCAAATTACTTTGAATTTTTTGGTTAAAGTTTTTTCGTGTACTATATCTCCTGCCAACTGCTTCACCCAATACCTTGATACTTCACATGGGTGTTCAATCATCATTGTTGCACCTGCTTGCGGAAAGCGCGATCCTGTGCCCAATGTCAAGGTCAAATTTCTTTGAATTTTTTTGTTAAATTTTTTTCGTGTACTATAATCTCTGCAACTGCTTCACCCAATACCTTTGATACTTCACATGGGTGTTTTATCATCATTGTCGCACCTGCTTGCGAAAGCGCGATCCTGTGCCCAAAATGTCAAGGTCAAATTACTTTGAATTTTTTGTTAAAGTTTTTCGTGACTACTATCTCTGCGACTGCGCATTCACCCAATACCTTGATACTTCACATGGGTGTTTATCATCATTGTCGCACCTGCTTGCGGAAAGCGCGATCCTGTGCCCAATGTCAAGGTCAAATTACTTTGAATTGTTTTGTTTTGTTAAAGTTTTTCGTGTACTATATTCTCTGCAACTGCTTCACCCAATACCTTGATACTTCACATGGGTGTTTATCATCATTGTTGCACCTGCTTGCGGAAAGCGCGATCCTGTGCCCATGTTCAAGGTCAAATTACTTTGAATTTTTTTGTTAAAGTTTTCGTACGTGTACTATATTCTCTGCAACTGCTTCACCCCAATACCTTGATACTTCACATGGGTGTTTATCATCATTGTTGCACCTGCTTGCGGAAAAAGCGCGATCCTGTGCCCAATGTCAAGGTTCAAATTACTTTGAATATTTTTTGTTAAAGTTTTTTTGTGTACTATCTGACTCGGCAACTGCTTCACCCAATCCTTGTACTTACATGGTGTTTATCATCATTGTCGCACTGCTTCGGAAAGCGCGATCCTGTGCCCTATGTCAAGTTCAAATTACTTTGAATTTTTTTGTTAAAGTTTTTTCGTGTACTATGTCTCTGCAACTGCTTCACCCAATACCTTGATACTTCACATGGGTGTTTATCATCATTGTCACACCTGCTTGCGGAAAACGCGATATCGTCAGCATTTTGGCATACGTCCGTCCGTTCGTCCGTGTGTCCGGTTAAAGTTTTTTGGTTAAAGTTTTTCCATCTACTATATCTATTTTTTTAGTGTCCATGCCTCGCCCCAAGGCGCGACATGCAGGCCACGGCCATCTAGTCTACAAAAAGTGGGTATAATTATGTTATCCAAGTGTCCATGCTTGGAAAAAACCTGGCCTTCGTGGCTTTGCCTCGTTTCTTGTATTTAAATTAATAATAATTAAGCCCCGTGCAGGCACCGGGGCGGGATCAACTGATCCTGAGAATAGTGCTGCAGTAGCCATTGCTTGTCGTAAAAGGCGACTAAACTGGCTTAACGATTGGGTTCATACTTTCCGGAACCCACTATACCGGATTTGGCCCTCATGTACATTTTTGGCTTTCTTGTATGTGAGAGTTGAGTCGGGCTATGCCCCATATATAAAAGTAAGATTAGTGCTAATCCTATTACTTTTAGGGGATGGGATAAATGATGCTGTGTGGCGAGGGCCTGGCACCAGATCAGGTTGTTCTAATTTCAGGACTGAATATATATTTTGATTGTAAATATTGAGTTCTGAAGTTGGGATTTACCCCCCTCGGACAGGTGGATACGGGACACGACCCCGTTGACCCGTCTGCGTGTAGACTCCCTGAGGCTTGTACCTCTATGTCAGAAAAGCGGACGTTAAACCCTATTCACTCACTCACTCACTGAAGTTGGGATTTACCCCCCTCGGACAGGTGGATACGGGACACGACCCCGTTGACCCGTCTGCGTGTAGACTCCCTGAGGCTTGTACCTCTATGTCAGAAAAGCGGACGTTAAACCCTATTCACTCACTCTTGTATTTAATTATTTTTATTTTACTTACTAAACCAGATACTGTATTAATATGTACGCATTATGCAACCCATTCACAATGATCAACATTCAACAGTATGTGAATATTAAACTGAGTTGCTATGTAGAATATAAAGAAGAATCGACACCCTACATTAACCGACAAACTCTTGGTCCGAGACGATGCCGGTTAACACAAGTTTCACTGTATATCACAATCACTGGCCTTTTTGTTTTTTTACCGACCGACCGACCGACCGATCGACCGATCGACCGATCGACCGACAAACCGACCCAACCATGTGCCTAAATTTTTATTTTTTTTTACCTGCCGACCCAGCCACATTTTTTTTATTTTTTTTCCCGACAGACCCGATGTCGCGGAAAAAAAATCCGTAAAAAAAAAAAGAAAAAAAAGGCCTAATAGACAATATAATTAGATAGTGCGTATTGACAAAATAGATACAAACATTGTGATACGAGATATAATTTGTATGTTTCTCAGTGTCTTTAGGTAGGGACTAGTTTTCCATTGGAAGAAAGCAAAGCATGATCGGTAGCCCTTGGACAGGCAGATAATCAAGTCACTCAACATGACTACTTGATAGAATGTTTTCATTTCACCATGGTGCCATGGAAGAAACAGTAGGACAATACTTTCCAGCTTATACAAATTGTAACATGACAGCAGAAATCACATGCAGACAACAAGAGGGACAAACAGAAATAAGATATGTTGAAAGCGTAGAATGGAATAACAAAATATTTCTGTATCAGAATCAGCAGTGAAGAAACATATGCAGTCTCTTATATTTTAGTGTGGACTACGTAATCAGCGGAATTGACTTTCTTCAATAAGAATGCTCCAGGTTCTGCAGATATCTTTTTTTTGGCGTGTTTTTTTTTGGGGTGGGGGTGGGTGGGGGGGGGGGGGGGGGAGCTTTACACCGCATTACCCATTGTCATGGTTCGTTATGTGTCATTTGTTTTTAGCTCACCTGAGCAAAGCTCATGTGAGCTATTATTACCGCAATGTGTCTGTCGTCGTCCGTCGTCGTCCGTCGTCCGTCGTCGTCCATGAACATTTTCAAACATCTTCTCCTCGGTAACCATTGGGCCTATAGTCACCAAACTTCATGGTCATGGTCCTTAGGTAGGGGGATCTCAAAATTGTTAAAATGACGTCATCACGTAATCCAAGATGGCCGCCGTCTAAAAATAGCACAAATTCTTCAAAAATCTTCTTCTCAAGAACCGCCAACCGGATTTCGACAAAACTTGGTAGGAATGATCGATGTACAATGCTCTTTCAAAGTTGTTAAAATGGTGACCTCGGGGTCAAAAATGGGCGTGGCCCGTGGGGTCAAATTGTGGTCAAATTTTTGATCGAATATGCTCATATCATATATCAAATCGAAGGTATCAACGAGGCGATCACTCTGGTGCATTCTTTGTCGAAATCAGATGGTCATGTCATCCAAGATGGCCACCGAAAGGTCAAAAGGTAGTTCTTTTATTAGAGATTTCAAAATTCTTCTTCACACGAACCGCTTGGCCCATGGTGGCCAAACTTCACAGTTATGGTCCATGGGTGAAGCCTTTTCAGATTTGTTGAAACGGCGGTCGCCGCTAATCCAAGATGGCCGCCGTCTAAAAATAGCACAAATTCTTAAAAAATCTTCTTATGAAATGGTGACCCCGGGGTCAAAAATGGGCATTGCCCGTGGGGTCAAATTTTATTTTTGACCAAATATGCTCATGTCATATATCAAATTGAAGGTATTGATGAGGCGATTGCTCTGGTGCAATATTTGTCGGAATCGGATGATTATGTCATCCATGATGGCCTCCAAAAGATCCATTTATTCGAGATTTTGAACGTCTTTTTCTCAGGAATCACATGGCCGATGCTGGCCAAACTTCATAGTAAGTTAAGATCCTTGGGTGAAGCATTTTCAGATTTGGTGAAATGAGTCATCGCTTAATCCAAGATGACCGCCATCTAAAAATAGCACAATTTTTTTAAAACACATGAACTCAATGTCACATTCTCCTCTGGTGTTCATGGAGTCAGGTGAGCGAATTAGGGCCATCATGGCCCTCTTGTTTTGTTTTGCTGTCATTATTGGCATTATGAAGGTACAAGAAGCTCATTATATTCAATAAACGTACTGTACAAGTGGCTGCGACGACTTCCGCATATCATGCACAGTTCATGTTAGGGAGCCCTGTCATCGAACGAAGCACTAAGCTGTAATATCAGGTACACATAGACTGCAATACATTAAGGCTAAACATATTACATAATTAGATTACTTGGATCACACCGGATGATACAACTCGCTACGTATCACGCTCACAAATCATTGAATAGCATGCTCAAAACGAGCTTCAAGCCATATCGACACTCAAGAATGACTCCATCAGCACATAATTTTTACAGTGATGCTGTTAATCAATATGAGTCATTATCTTCAAGATCACAATGCAGTGATTTGCAGGCATGATCTTTGTTTTGATATTGAAAACATAATTATGTTCTTTGTTGGGTATAATTGTGTGAGATATAATTGTAAGATTCTCTGTTAAATGAACATGACTTTTAATTACGGGATAATGTTTGTTGGACAGTACAGTTATTGTAATGAATGAGAATTAACTGACATGCGAACAGTATTAGCCATGACGACAGTACACCGTTGAGCAAATCCGCATGGTAATGTATATGCCACCCTATGTAATTATATTTGTCTAATCCAGAGGACTGTTGTAACAGTGTTTGTTCCTATACTGTGGTTATCAAATACTGTCCCGATCATTCTGATGGTGAACACATTGGTACGTGAATAACTGACAACAATCTTTTTCACAGTTGTGGCCTGACAACTATATGCAAGATATATGCAAATTTTCTCTAACCATAGCCGTGAAAATGACTCGCTATGTGTTTCTTTGAAAACCAAATGTTGGCTGGGGTACTACCTCATGGGCAGATTTACTGATCAAACGCAATGACCTATATTGTCTCGTAGCAGTATACACACAACTTGAACAATACATCTTTCACTTTACATGTACATGTACATCCCATTAAATATCACAATGAAACATTTAACCATTTGAAGACTGTGATTATGCGTTTAACGACGGCCATCTCTGATTTAAAATAGTAAATGGTACGTCATTGTATAATAGTAATTGACATATCATACAATACATAAATGATATAAAAGACATAAATAACAAATTTAGAACTTGTTATTCTATGTAGCAAGATTACACTATTACACTTCACATTTTATTGTATATTTTTCATCAGTTCGGCGGCCATATTGCATATTTATTTCTACAGTACCTGGCTGATTTACTAAAGATATAGTATAGCCAATGTATAACAGGGCATGCTCAACACTCTTTTTACATATTTTGTATGCGTTATGTATGCCTTCAAATAGCGAAATGCAGAAAAACTGAGCTTTTTGTCTTGATTTGACCCATGAATGAACTTGGAACTGCCCCCAAACAGTTCAACTTTATTGTCGACCCATATCTAAATGTATAGTTTTGAAAAGTATAACCCACTTTGAGCACTTATTTGTAAATAATTATGTTGAAAGGATAATCCCCGTGTCTGTAATGGAATCGTGACAATTTACAAGTTATTCATTTGAAATTATTATTGGCGGCCATCTTGGAATTTTAAGTTAGTAAACGATCTAATATGATATTTTATTAAATGTCATACCATGTTATAAATTGATTTTGTGAAGACATTCAGTAACACACACATACAGAGAGCTAGTGTATGTTGCATATATGCAAGGAAATGTCGTTTTTGTCCCGCCTGCTTTAGCAGAAGCGGGACATAGGCATAGCTTTTCCGTCGGCGTAGGCGGCGTCAAAATTTCACGTTAAGTTTTTGCATTTCACATGCATTCAATGTTAAGTTTTTGCATTTAGCTAAATTTCCGGAAAACTATAGGTCCTACGACCTCCAAACTTGGTATACATCAACACTGTGGTGTAACCATCTCACACAGAGGGAACCCATGTGACCTTGGCCTAGTTTTCATGGTTCATTGACCTAATTTTCACAATCATTCAACATTAAGTTTTTGCGTTTGACCTTGTTTCTAAAACTTAACGCTCGGGTTAATTTGTTGTAACTTCTGTTTCCCTCAATGGAATGCTTTAACATTCCATACATTCATTTGAAACAACATCCCGTATCATTCTACAGAAAGCCCATGGTGCCCGCTAACTCCAAAGGTCAAGGCCACGGGCTTAGAAATTCCGGGTTTGGAAAACTTCACGCTTGGTTTACTTTATTACAACCTCTGTTTCCCTTTATGGAATGCTTTAATATTTCTTAGGTGTAAACTATAGCAACATTCGGTATGATTCTACAGAAAGCCCAAGGTCAAGGTCACTGGCTTAGAAAATGCTCAGTTTTGAAAACTTAATGTTTGGGTTAATTTATTGTAACTATTGTTTCCCTTGATGGAATGTTTTAATATTGCATACATGCATTTGTAAGAACATTCCGCATCATCTGCAGAAAGTTCATGGTGTCCGGTAGCCCCAAGGTCAAGGTCACGGACTTCAAAATTGTCTAGTATAGAAATTTAGCATCGATGCCAGGAGATACATGTCGTTGGTGGCATTCTTGTTTGTGTTTAGCTGTGTTTGTTGGAAAATAAGTGCTTTGGTTTCAGTTTATTATCCCCTCGCGTAGCGAAAAGGGGATATAGGGATGCAAAAGTTGTCTGTTCATCCATCTGTCCGTCTGTCCATCACAAAAATTATCATTGGGGTTAATCTGCAATAACTTCTGTTTCCATTGATGGAATGCTGTGTCAAACTGCGCCAGGCGGGACATCTTGCTCCGCGGAGCTCTTGTTTCAATGTAGTGTCACTATTTTGGTAGCCATTTTAAATGTTTATTGTTTATATTTCATTTTTTAGCCAGGTTTTTTTAAAAAAATCCAGGCTATTGGATTGGCGAAAGCCGGGCGGGCGGCGGGCGGGCGGGCGGACGTCCACAATCAATGTTAAGTTTTCGTGTTTGAGTCCATTTCTTTGTTACTGTACCACCTAGGACCACCAAACTTTCACAGATTCATAATCAAAGGGTGCCCACCACAGCGGGCGGCGGGCGGCGTGCGGGCGGCGTCCACAATCAATGTTAAGTTTTCGTGTTTGAGTCCATTTCTTTGTTACTGTACCACCTAGGACCACCAAACTTTCACAGCTTCATAATCAAGGGGTGCCCACCACATATCACTATCCAACATGTTACTTTTTTTTTAACTTGACCCATTTTTTCCGCGCAGTCCACTTAGTCATTTTCAATGTTAAGTTTTCGCGTTTTCAATGTTAAGTTTTCGTGTTTAAGTCCATTTCTTTGGTACTGTACCACCTAGGACCACCAAACTTTCATAGCTTCATAATCAAGGGGTGCCCACCACATATCACTATCCAACATGTTACTTTTTTTTTAACTTGACCAATTTTTTGCGCAGTCGACTTAGCCATTTTCAACGTTAAGTTTTCGCGACAATGTTAAGTTTTTGTGTTTAAGTCCATTTCTTTGGTACTGTACCACCTAGGACCACCAAACTTTCACAGCTTCATAACCAAGGGGTGCCTACCACATACAACTATCCAACATGTGACCATTTTTTTACCTTCACCTATTATTTCTACGTAATTGACTTAGCCATTTTCAACGTTAACTTTTTAACGTACGTCTGGTTAGAGTTTTTTGGTTAAAACTTTTTCGTTATACTATATCTCTGCAACTGCTTCGCCCATTACCTTGGAACTTCACATGGGTGTTTATCATCGTCCATATTTTCATTCTAACCCCCAACCGTTCGGCCCCTGTGCGCAATGTCAAGGTCAAATTACTTTGAATTTATTTGTTAAACTTTTTTCGTGTACTATATCTCTGCAACTGCTTCACCCATTACCTTGATACTTCACATTGGTGTTTATCATCATTGTCGCACCCGCTTGCGGAAAGCGCGATATCCGTGTGTCTGGTTAAAGTTTTTTTGTTAAAGTTTTTCCATCTACTATATCTATTTTTTTAGTGTCCATGCCTCGCCCCAAGGCGCGACATGCAGGCCACGGCCATCTAGTCTACAAAAAGTGGGTATAATTATGTTATCCAAGTGTCCATGCTTGGAAAAAACCTGGCCTTCGTGGCTTTGCCTCGTTTCTTGTTTTAAATTGAAATGGATTATGTTGCCAATTTTTCCTAATTATAGCATATTTTTCAGGGGAAAATGTGATCTATTTAATGCTAAATATACCTCAGAATGAAGCACAGAGCATCTAGAATTGAAAAAAAATAAAAAATTTGGGGCGGGGTGGGGGGCATGCCCCCAGACTCCCCTAACAAATCGCAGCGCAATCCGCTGAAAATAAATTTTCAGGATTGGGGATAGTGTTCCACTCCCATGCCTGATTTTTATTAAAAGTTGTAAATAGTGTTAACAAACAAATAATTAATGATTTATCTTCAAATACATTAAAATAAAAAATAATCTGGATTTACTGTTTAAGTGTGGGTGGGGATTACATTCAGTAAATTAATTGTATCCCCCGGACTCCGTCGGGGGATACTATGGATTTGAGAGCGCGCCGCGTCCGCGTCCGCGTCCGCTGCAGACACTTCTTGTCCGGAGCATAACTCGAACACCCTTTGGAATATTTTCATGAAACTTCACACATGCATAGACCACGACCCGAAGGTGTGTCGCGCACAAGAATGACAACTCTTGCATAGCTAATTTTTTTATTATCTCCCTTTTTTGTTTCTCGGACTGTTTGTGTCCCGGAGCATAACTCCACCACCCTTTCAAATAATTTTTTCATGAAAACTTACATTCATAGACCACACGACCCGGTGTGTTTCGCGCACAAGAATGACACTCTTGCATAGCCTAATTTTTTAGTTATCTCCCTTTTTTTGTCGCACGATTGACCATAACTCGCCACCCTTTGGAATATTTTTATGAAACTTAACACATTCAATTAGATCACGAACCGAAGGTGTGTCGTGCACAAGAATGACAACTCTTGCATAGCTAATTTTTGAGTTATCTCCCTTTTTTGTTTTCGCTCACTGATTTCCTGTCCGGAGCATAACTCGACCACCCTTTGGAATATTTTCATGAAACTTCACACATGCATAGACCACGACCCGGAGGTGTGTCGCGCACAAGAATGACAACTCTTGCGTAGCTAATTTTTCAGTTATCTCCCTTTTTTGTTTTGCGCACTCTACAAACTGGACAATAATGCATGAAGACCTGTTTTCTCGTCTGCTCTGTATACCTTTTCTCGTGTGCTCTGTACACCTTACTGTAGAGAGAACAATAGAAACTGGGAGAACCATGTGCTAAGCATGGGCTAGCATGTGCAGATGTCCAGTGCTTGACCACTGCTGACCAGGTAATTTATACAGGTAAAAAATCACTACATTGGGTACTGTGTTGAAAATATTGTGGCATTATGTGGACCTCTGCAGATATATGTAGATAAATATAGGACTATTAAAAAAATATCTGGTCTCCAATAGCAAGTATTATTATTTTTAAACTTTTTTTTGTAATTTATTTATTTATTTTTTTTTCATTATATTTTTTTTTTCTTTTTTTTTTCAAATTATTTTTCAATTTGACTGGAAAAAAAATCTGGGCTCCAGTAGCAAGCATTATTATTTTTAAACTTTTTTTTTTCCATTTTTTTTTTTTTTCATTTTTTTTTTTTCATTTCTTTTTTCAAATTATTTTTCAATTTTTGTCCAGTAGCATAAGGTCGTAAGTGCTATATACAGACTATTCACCTGTGCATGTGCTAGCATGTGCAACTGACCACTGACCACTTACAGGTAATTTATACAGGTAAATGATTATATTACATTTCCGTAAACTGTGTGAAAATATTGTGGCATTATGTGGACCTGTGCAGATATATGTAGATAAATATAGGACTATTAAAAAAAATTCTGGGCTCCAGTAGCAAGCATTATTATTTTTAATTTTTAAACTTCTTTTCCATTTTTTTTTTTCATTTTTTTTTTCAAATTCACTTTTTCAATTTTTGTCTAGTAGCATAAGGTCGTAAGTGCTATATACAGACTATTATCATATAATAAAACAATTATTGACTAGTGAGCCATAGAATATAATCTGATATTCTATGGTTCACTAGTCAATAATTGTATAATATGTTCGGGCCAGTGAAAATTGCTTTCGGGCCCAGGCTCGAGGTCAAGGCGGGACAAGGCGAGGCATCTGATTCCGCGGAATTCTTGTTTACTTATCTCCCTTTGTTGTTTCGTGCTCTGATTTTGTATCCAGAGCATAACTCGAACACGCATATACGCATTGCTCTCTAATGGTCCTCTACCGCCCTGTGCCAAATCCACGTTCGTTCTGCCCCCGTCAAGCCCAGGGTCAAGGTCACATACTTAGTGCTTCAAAAACATTAACGCTTGGGTAAATATCTTATACTTTCTGTTTTCTTTCATGGATCATGGATCATGGATCATCTTCATATTTCATATACGCATTGCTCTAATGGTCCTCTACCGCCCTGTGCCAAATCCACGTTCGTCCTGCCCCACCAAATCCCAGGGTCAAGGTCACATACTTGGTGCTTCAAAAACTTTAACGCTCAGGTAAATATCTTATAATTTTTATTTCCATTCACGGATCAACTTCATATTTCATATACGTGTTGCTCTAATGGTCGTCTACCGCCCTGTGCCAAATCCACGTTCATCCTGCCCCCGCCAAGCCCAGGGTCAAGGTCACATACTTAGTGCTTCAAAAACTTTAACGCTCAGGTAAATATCTTATAATTTTTATTTCCATTCACGGATCAACTTCATATTTCATATACGCGTTGCTCTAATGGTCCTCTACCGCCCTGTGCCAAATCCACGTTCGTCCTGCCCCCGCCAAGCCCAGGGTCAAGGTCACATACTTAGTGCTTCAAAACTTTAACGCTCGGGTAAATATCTTATAATTTCTGTTTTCTTTCATGGATCATCTTCATATTTTCATATACGCCTTGCTCTATTAAGTCCCATACCGCCCTGTTCCAAATCCACGTTCTCCTCCCCCCGCCAATCCAGGGTCAAGGTAACATACTTTGTTGGTGCTTCAAAAACCTTTAATGCTCAGGTAAATATCTTTTATAATTTTTTCTTTATTCAGGATCAACTTCATTATTTTCCATATATGCGTTGCTCTAAATGGTCTTACCGCCCTTGTGCCAAATCCACGTTCGACCCGCCCCCGCCAAGCCCGTTTAAACCATAAAATACTTAGTGCTTCAAAAAATTTAACGCTCAGGTAAATTATCTTAAAATTTAATTCCTATTTTCTTTCACGGCCCTCAGCTTAATAATTTCATATAAGCATTTCTCTAAATGGTCCTTACCGCCCTGTGCCAAATCCACGTTTGTCCTGCCCCCGCCAAGCCCAGGGTCAAGGTCACATACTTGGTGCTTCAAAAACTTTAACGCTCAGGTAAAAGAAAATTTTGACTTGCAATTTGGCCTCATTTATTATCAAAGCGATATGTGGGACATCCGTGTTCTATGAACACATTTTCTAGTTTATTAAACTTCACACATGCATAGAAGACGACCCAAAGGTGTGTCGCACGTAAGAATGACAACTCGTGCGTCGTTTAATTTCTTAGTTATCTCCCTTTGTTGTTTCGTGCACTGATTCGTGTCTGGAGCATAACTCGAACACCCTTTGGAATATTTTCATGAAACTTCACACATGCATAGACCACGACCCTAAAGGTGTGTCCCGCAAGAATGACAACTCTTGCATCACTAATTCTTTAGTTATCTCCCTTTGTTTTTCCGTCACTGATTTTGTCTCCGGAGCATAACTTGAACACCCTTTTTTCAAACTACTTGTGTATCTGGGGAGGGGGATACACATGCGCTTGTCGACAAGCGTCCATTTCTAGTTTTATATTGCCTGATGATCTCTGAACAGAGCCGCCGGACATCATGCACCACACCTGACACACTGATGCTGTGTACTGATGTATTAACTAAACAGAGCCGCCGGAAACAACGCACCATACCTGACACACCGATGCTGTGTATTGAGGGATCAACTATTACTTCCGGCTGATTAGATGCAGCCGCTCATTTTTCGGGTCATTCTCTCCCAGGCACAAAGAGTAGGATAGTAATGTTGGTTTATTGTCGTCGGTGCGATGGTGCAGGTATTTGGTCATTAATATTAATTTTGTTGTTTTCATACACGGTGAAACAAACATTTGAATAGTCTGTTGATGTAGCTGGGTGCAAGAAATCACCATTTTGGGTGTCTTCATAAATATTTAGTTGTATAATTTATATATGTACAAAGGCGAACTTTATTTGCATACTTGTTTAATTATAATTATCAAAATATATGTAAAGTGTGCGAAGCCATGTACACTGGCTATATTTATTTTCTGTAAATATTCTGTTCTGATTTTGTGATTTTACTTCTATCCATACACATGTAATATGGGATTTTGCCCTGTTAACCAACCTAAAATGACTAACTGAGGTTAACTCCTCGGTAACCATTGGGCCTATAGTCACCAAACTTCATGTAGTCTGGCAGTCAACTAGCTTAACCTGGAAGTGGAGTATATACAATGTTTTTTGATTGATTTTGGTCACTGAGACCATAAAGATTGAAAATCCGCGTGATGACACCCTGTCATCTTTGGGCAACTTTTCTAATTTGCATAAAACCAAGATGGCCGCCAGTGTTCTATTGCATATACTATAATTAGGATATCTCGGCTTCTAGAAGGGATTTTGAAACAATCTAAACTGTTTTAACAGGGCTTTTAAGACATTGGGAAACAAATGGAATAATTTTTAATATGATTCGAAACTCCTTCATTCGGATAAATCCAAAATGGCCGCCAGTGTTCTATTGAATATACTATAATTAAGATATCTCGGCTTCTAGAAGGGATTTTGAAACGATCTAAATGTTTTAACAGGGCTTTAAGACATTGGGAATCAAATGGAATAATTTGTATTATGATTAGAAAACTCTTTCATTTGCATAATCCAAGATGGCCGCCAGTGTTCTATTGAATATACTATAATTAAGATATCTCGGCTTCTAGAAGGGATTTTAAAACAATCTAAACTGTTTTAACAGGGCTTTAAGACATTAGGAACCAAATGGAATAATTTTTAATATGATTCGAAAACTCCTTCATTTGCATAAATCCAAGATGGCCGCCGTACGAACTACACAATCTTCAATTGTAATATATACTTAACCAAACTGTCTTTTTGTATGTTTTCGATGACAAGGGACATATTTTAAGCATCAATGACTTTACGACACAAGGAACACAAGGAATAGCTTTAATTATCATTTGACAACTCCATCATTTGCATGAAACCAATGATGGCCACTCTCAAATGTCACATGAGACCGGTTTTTTATGTCCCCACATTCTGGATACAATTTTGGATACATTTGAAATTCTTATATTACATGTTAATATATTAGCTTTATTTCATATGCCAATGCTGAACCAGCCATGGCGCACTCACTGCCCGCAAATAAACATTCATCATTTCTTTCTCCTAAACTACTGTGATATTATTGTTTTTAGTATATGACATTTCACACAGTTATCAATATGATATTTCTCTCATGTGTCTGTGTTGACATTAATACCTGTCTAATTGTCATCGTCGTCATCTGCATCAGAGGCTACATCACAATTAGTCAATTCGTTATGACAGTCTCAGCATGACACCCGCAGAATACAGTGCACTGGTAGTTTACCGCTCACACATCCACATCTTCCTGACTTGCAAGGTCTATCACTTTCACAATGCGCAGCGCATCAGTTTCTTTAAAATCTCTTGTGGGGCAAGGGACACAATTCTTCATGTATCGGTTTAGGCAGCATAGTCTTGGAACTGTCGTCACGAACGTATCCATGTTCTGTGGGATCTAGCGAGGGAGGGTCTAGATCCAAAGCATGTTTCCAAACAGCTGCCTGCAGGTGTGCTCGTTTGACATTTTCCAGAAATGCTTCTGTTGTGGGAGGTAGAGACTTCAGCTTTGGTATGGCTGTGGTGCCCTTTCCCACCTTTGTGGCCCATGACTTCTTCCTTGCTTCAGACATATTACTACAGTCCTTGTGTCCATAGCATGCGGCCACAAACTTGGATGCCTGTCTTGTTATATCTACTTTTATGATACCTACCTATGCGAAATACTATGCATGAGTTGTTTAACAGTAGCTTGTATGTCAATAACATTTCTACCATGAATCGGCGATTCCATGATCATGTGACTGGTTAACTGTCGCTCAAAGTAGTGGTGAAGCAGAAGGATGAAGACGTCGGTGTCATCTGCAATCACTGACACGCCTACTTTGCATTCAGTCGCGACTGTTACTGCTTGTTGAACAATGATGCAGTCTGCCTCTTCATGAGATGTAGACATCTTCGCGGTTGATCACCACTCCCCCATAACTTAATTCAACTGGTGTTTATCACAACTGCTAGTGATGACAAGTTGTTTGGGCCATTGTGTAGTCTCGATGGAAAGTAGTGTCTCTGGTAAGCTCTGACATATAATTTCCATCAGCTGTGATTTATTTTCTGACACTGTCAGGACAACTTTCTGTGGGGGTAGAGGTGTATCTAGAGCCAGTCGGTGTACTCTGCTTGCTTCTGTTGTTCTATTGCATCTGGTCGTACTCTTGGTACTGAAATCCTGGTACCTGTCGAACACGAGATAGACATCGCTATAAGTAAGTTTATGTTGGATGTACTGTTTGAAGTTCACAACAAAGTCACTGACTGTCCCATTCGCTGGCCAGTGTATCACCCAGAGGACAGCTGAACCATCTAGCACCCTGCAGTCGACTTTGGGTGATACATTCCTTGATGCCATTTCAACTTGTAGTTGCTTCTTCAACTGTGCCTTAGCCTTTCCAGTTCTCATGTCACCCGAGTCGTTGAACATCGATGTAGGCACCGGAGATAGCTCATACGATAGTAATGTCTTGATGTCTATTGTGTCACGACAGCTAGCTTGGAGTCCTATTACTCGGGGAAAAGAGAAGAGTGGTATTGAACAATTTTGCTGTACCAATATTCACATGCTTTTTTGTTACTTGCATTGTCACCATCTTTTTAGAAATGGGATTGTAGAAGCCATCTGGCCAAGCACTCTCGAATTCTTTCATTTGTTTGGTCCCAATGGTCACAGTCTTATCAACGTTCACTGAAACAGGTGCCACTCGACCACTGACAATGTTCACTATCTTGTCTGCTTCGTTGCTGGTGGACAGAGGATCGATGCTCCGATCTAACTTCTGACGAATGGTTGCCCTGTCAGCTGCGTCTGCTGCAATCCTCGATTTCTGCTCCTCTTTGTGGGTGTCCTGTCTTGCTTCATGATCTGGGTCACTCATACGGGCAATGTCTTCAACCAGCTTACTTCGAATGTGCAGACCAAGTGCCCATGTCTTCAGAGTGTCTGGTCGCAGCGTGATTCCAATGATTCCCCCATGGCTGTGACCATACCTCATGAAGGTGGTCTCTATAAACATGTCACTCCAGATGCCGTTCCATACACCTGGAATGTGGTGCATGACATGTTCACCTTTCATGAATCTATCTCTGACCTCTGATGGCATTCCTTCCATTGACCGAAGGTAATATAGCCCATATCGTGCATAATTGACATGCCCGCTGGCGAAAAAGTAAGGCATCATCTGTTGAACAGCCTCCAGATTGAAGTGGCCAGTCACCTTCCCTCTCTGCTCTGATGTACTGCATCATATGAATGAAACTGGTTTAATAACCACATCGATCCCGACCCACTTACTTGCCGTTCTGCTGCTCGCCATAATCGTCAAGGAATAAGATGAGTTTCATCATAACTTGCCATGTTATTTTCATGTACAATCCTACGCAGCAGTTCCTCGGCAACAATGCGAAGGGCGCGCACATTCTGTGGAAACTTCTTTCCAGACAACATTTTTGCAACCCCCGAAAACGCTTCATTCATGACCTCTGCAAGTCCACTTTCTGCCATCAAGCTTCCCAACTGCCCCAACAAAGCTCATTAGCATATGCATGCCGCCAAGACGCAGTACTACATGTTATTTCAAACTGCTCTGGATGTGTCCATAAGATCTGTAATGATACCCTGTACAGTTGTTGATCACATGTAAAGATGGTAAATTCTGGCCAGTTTGTGCTGTTAGTCTTTCAGCCTGTACTAAGGCGGTCATCATCGTATCCGGATCTGCTGGTGGCATGTCAATAAGAGGCATGTACACTGCCTTATTCTTGGGTGACAGGGACTGCCCATGCTCTCGACACAGTTTTGTGTTGTATCCGTTGAACTCCGGACATGCATCACCAGACGTAATGTCCTTGATAAAAGGCAAAGTCATTTACCGTAGCTCTCTCTTTTGCAATGACCTGTGAGCCAAGAACTTGAGAGGCAATACTACTCTCTTGGTAGCTTTCCATGGGCTAGTTTGGTTTCTTTGGTCCATTGTATCGTTGAATCTCAGTTCATATTGAATTGGAGTTGGCATATCAGCTTTCTTCACACTTGGGGGATCGTTTGCTGCACAGCATCCTGTGATACAGATGTATGTTGTGGCTGTGTCAGGAGTAGAGCTAAGGAATGTGTGGACAACTTTCCATTTTGAGAAGATATGTCGGCATCAAAGTTGTCAGCGACTGCTGCACTAACCCCACATGACAATCAGATAAACCAGCCAGACTGGTTTCTGTGGAGGCTGCTATTGCGGCCGATTTCTTGAAGCGAAGAACTTCATCATATGAGCACGAGACTCCAAAATGATGCAGTTGTTTTACTATGTCCTTTGAGTCCTTCATAAGCATACCTAGTGCAATCTGAAGCGTTGTTGTGATGTTCCTGAGCAAACTGGTAATGATATTGCCGATGAGTATTGCTGGTAGAGTTTTGTCTAGTTTTGGCGATATTTTCGCTAGCAAATGAAATAGTGTGTCACTTACACAGTCTGCGGCACTGTCTTTGTCAATTCGGATGTCATAATGCCGTCAATGTGCTCTACATCTTGGAGTTCTTGAATGATCTTCTTTCCCACACTGTGATTGCACTATCTAGTTCACCACAGTCATCAGATGGAACCAGCTTTAGGAGACCCGAAGTTTTGCTTCTAAATACAACGAGGTTAGCTACGCCAGGAGACGATAGCACAAGGAGATCTTCACCAAAGTGATAGTGAAAGTTGTTTCACCAATTGCTTTCGCGCCGTCAGTCTGGTACCCCCATTGTCTTCATACAATTGGAACAACTCTACAGAGTTCCAGATTTGAGAAAGGTCTTGATTAAGTGTGTTAACCAGTGCATTGAAAGCATCGTCATTCTGTCCAGCATGTGATACGCTTGCAGAGGCACACTTAACCGATCTTTCGCCCAGGAATTTCGACATGCAATCAACATGGTAACGTGCATCGGCAGCATGCAAGTCACTGAGCGCTCCCAGTACACGTACTCTCACCTCGCTAGCCCAGCCATCATTTCGCGTGTCACATGTCTCGAGAATTACGTATTTGAATGATTTCGCA
Source organism: Conchocele bisecta (assembly GCA_029237695.1). Classification (NCBI taxonomy): domain Eukaryota; kingdom Metazoa; phylum Mollusca; class Bivalvia; order Lucinida; family Thyasiridae; genus Conchocele; species Conchocele bisecta. The sequence goes on from CM055266.1 coordinate 24,298,661, forward strand.
CCACTACCTCGATCAGCGGTCCTGCATAAAACAGCACGTCTCCAGCGATCGGGGTGCTTTGGATCCTTTTCAATATCACACGGAAGGCCACAAAATATACAATGATGCAGGAACTCAAAGTTAGATGCACCAGATCTACGTTGTTGTTTCTTAGGTATACCTCCAGAGTTTGTGGTGGGACTCCTTGTCTTTTGAGTGTCTATTCACCTGTTGTTGTGAAACAAAATATTTGTCGACACACAGTTTCTGTGACACTGAATCGTAAGGTCACTGTTAGCGTCAAGTTTTTCTTGTAGCACCACATGTAGGCCATCACCATATTGTTTGCTACACTTGATGATTGTCTTTATTCTCGCACTCCCAGCAGAGCTCAAGTCTGTGGCACCCGGATCACATCCAAACTTCCACTTGAAACAGCACTCTTCTTCCTCCATATTTCTTTTACTGAAAACAGAAGTTAGTACATTAGAAAACAAGAGACCCAGATACCTTAACGTTCACCGAAGGACTGAGTGCAATTTTCTCTTTTTTCCAACATGTGATTTTTGCTTAGTCAAGGGCAATAAACTGTGTCGTTACTGAATGGATCGGCATCAAGAATATGAGGTGCGTAACTACACATGATGACAAACATTCCTGTAACATTTGGCAACTCTAGGTCAACATTTTTCTTCTTTTTTTCTTTTTTTTTTTAAATGTTTGACAAGGTCGTAATAAGCATGTACTATGCCTCAGCATATCAGTTACTCACTGTGATACTAGTATAGGCTGTCGCCATGTCAAGTGAGACGGAATAAAGACTGCATGTACCGTTTAATGGAATGGAGACTGGTTCTGGCTCACATCTTGATGGTGTCCAACTGTTGTCGGGTCGGCAGATAGTGTAACGATGGCGGGTGATGGCCTCTGGTCATGTTGATGGTATGTCTGAAAAATGATTATGGACGTCTATAGGTCTACATATTTGCCAGCATGAGCAAATTTAGGAAGAGTGGGAGTTATTCATCAGTCCGAGTACTGTTACCGTCCGGATATAGGGACATAGATTGGTCGAAAATGACTATCTTCACATTCACGAAAAAATTGGGCAGGGGTTTGGGGCCCAGAATGCTTTTAGTTTTTTTTCCAGGGTGGGGAGGGGGAGGGCGTTACTCATCATTCCGACTACTGGTACCGTCGAGTATTGGCATGTAAACACATTAACTATATTCAGCATTTTATATATAAGTTTCAGATCAACAAGAGATGAAGCAAATGTTGTAGTTAATGAGTTTTAACTATTCTACAAGTTTGTTTATTAGCATATATAAGTGGATAGAACATGTATAATTACCTGAAATGCATCAAAAATAGCAGATGACAGTTTTTTTTTTGTTGTTGTTGTAGCCTGTAGGTCTTCCACTCCTCCGCTGACTTTTCGGCTCACAATCGCAAAATAGACATTTGTCAGCCATCGTGATGGTCAATTTTGGATTTCTATGAACATGGACTAGTCGAAAAATTATTTTCACTTCAGAAACAGATTCTTTCCCACAGAAAACCGATGTGGGCGCGCCAAGATCATCTTCGTACGTCTATTTGAACAGAAGTTATAATTTTTTTCCAGGGTTTTGGTGACCATTTTGGTGGCCATCTTGGATGTTTATACAGTTTTTCGCAGCATTGATGCTTAAAATCTGTCCCTTGTCATCGAAAACATACACAAAGACAGTTTGGTTAAGTATATATAAATATATTGCCAAATATATGACAATTAGAAGATTTTGTAGTTTGTACGGCGGCCATCTTGGATTTATGCAAATGAAGGAGTTTTCGAATCATAATAAGAATTATTTCATTTGGTTCCTAATGTCTTAAAGCCCTGTTAAAACAGTTTAAATTGTTTTAAAATCCCTTCTAGAAGCCGAGATATCTTAATTATAGTATATCAAATAGAACACTGGCGGCCATCTTGGTTTTATGCAAATTAGAAAAGTTGCCCAAAGATGACAGGGTGTCATCACGCGGATTTTCATTATTTAAGATCTCAGTGACCCAAATCAATCAAAAAACATTGTATATACTCCACTTCCAGGTATACCCCTAAAATCCCAGTTGACTGCCAGACTAATGGTCATGGTCCTTAGGTAGGGGGATAACAAAATTGTTAAAATGACGTCGTCACGTAATCCAAGATGGCCGCCGTCTGAAAATAGCACAAATTCTTCAAAAATCTTCTTCTCTAGAACTTCCAACCGGTTTTCGACAAAACTTGGTAGGAATGATCGATGTACAATGCTCTTTCAAAGTTGTTAAAATGGTGACCCCGATGTCAAAAATGGGCATGGCCCTTGGGGTCAAATTGGGTCAAATTTTATTTTTGACCGAATATGGTCATGCCATATATCAAATCGAAGGTATCACTCTGATGTCGAAATCGGATGGTTATGTCATCCAAGATGGCCGCCAAAAGGTCAAAAGGGTCGTTCTTTTATTAGAGATTTCAAAATTCTTCTTCACATGAACCGCTTGGCCCATGGTAGCCAAACTTAAAAGGTATGGTCCATGGGTGAAGCCTTTTCAGATTTGTTAAAATGGAGGTCATCGCTAATCAAGATGCCGCTAAAAATACATAAATTCTTAAAAAAAATCTTCTCATGAACTGCCAGCCGGATTTCAACAAACTTGGTGTAATGATCGATGCAATGCTCTTTCAAAGTTAAAATGGTGACCGGGGTCAAAAAAGGGCGTGGCTCTGTCAAATTGGTCAAATTTTATTTTTGACCGATGGTCCTGTCTATATCAAATCAAGGTACAAAGAGGCGATCAACTGGACATTTTTTTGAAATTGGATGGTCTGTATTCCAAGATGGCCACGACTTCAAAAGTCTTTCTTTTATTAGAGATTTCAAAATTCTTCTTCACACGAACCGCTTGGCCCATGGTGGCCAAACTTCACAGTGATGGTCCATGGGTGAAGCCTTTTCAGATTTGTTAAAACGGAGGTCGTCGCTAATCCAAGATGGTCGCCGTTTGAAAATAGCACAAATTCTTAAAAAATCTTCTTCTCATGAACCGCCAGCCGGATTTCAACGAAACTTGGTAGGAATGATCGATGTAGAATGCTCTTTCAAAGGTGTTAAAATGGTGACCCCGGGGCCAAAAATGGGCATGGCCTGTGGGGTAAAATTTTATTTTGGACCAAATAATTATATGCTCATGTCATATATCAAATTGAAGGTATCGATGAGGCGATTGCTCTGGTGCAATACATGTCGGAATCAGATGATTATGTCATCCATAATGGCCTCCAAAAGGTCCATTTATTCGAGATTTTGAACGTCTTTTTCTCAAGAACCACATGGCCAAACTTCATAATAAGTTAAGATCCTTGGGTGAAGCATTTTCAGATTTGGTAAAATGAGAGTCATCACTTAATCCGAGATGACCGCCATCTAAATATAGCACAATTTTTTTAAAACACATATGAACTCAATGTCACATTCTCCTCTGGTGTTCATGGAGTCGAATTAGGGCCATCATGGCCCACTTGTTAACTTAGAATTTGGGAATTTTGCCTTGTAAGTCGCAAAACTTTTAAACCATTCTAGCTACACACCTGAAACTTGTTTATGTAGCTTTGTTATGATGAGTAAATGTGCAATGTTTACCTCGAGTGTTGATTCGATCCCGGAGTCGTAGCTTATTTCCCCGTTTTATACTTAGAATTTGGAAATTTTGTCTTGTAACTTTTAAACCTTAATAGCTACAGACAAGAAACTTGGTAAGTATCTTCCTTATGATGAGTAGATGTGCAATTTTTTTTTTATTTTTGATTCGACCCCCAGGTCATGGATTATCTCCCCTTTTGGATTTGGAATTTTGCCTTGTTTTTTATCAAAGCGGTATGTGGGTCATCCGTGTTCTATGAACACATTTTCTAGTTTGTTTTCCTACGTGTATAACAGTGTCATAGAACCATTTACTGAGCATTAACATTTATTTAGGCAAAGGGAAAGTAACATAAAATCAATGTGGCTACTATCATGGGAAATATTATTTCGGTTTTCCTTGTGGACGTAAGGAATGGCATACAATTTAGTTTTGCATACATATATATGTACATACATTGTATTTAGCAAGCACTTGGTGTTTGTCTGTACCCAATCAATGAAATTCAAACGAACATCATCTTTAATGGATGCTAAATGAAGTAAAACGTATGTATAAATGTCCCTTTCTTGCTTCTGTAGCGAAATGAGACGCCGTTGTTCGACAATCCTAAATGGAAAACGTTCTCTGTTTAATCCGAGCATCGCAAACTGACATTTGAAGTTGACAACTATTTTGACACGTCTGCAGATATGCTACAATTGGCAGATGTTGCCATGAGAACATGCAATTGGAACCTACTTACCGACAAGCTGCTATACCTATTACATCATATATGTAATACATGTACATGGCTAAATAAATTATAAGAGCATATCGTTGGGACCACATACCTTGTCAAATTGACAATTAGATCTAAACTTTAACTTTAGGGGAACAGTGACAATGTTTATTATACCCCCCGCAACAAGTTGTGGGAGGGGTATACTGGAGTCAGGTTGTGCGTCCGTGCGTGCATCCGTCTGTGCGTCCGTAAACTTAACATCAGAGAAATATTGTTATAACTTCTATTTCCTTCATCTAAAATGCTTAATATTTCACACATGCATTCCTGTAAGGCTCTACTACCATGCTGTGCCAAATCCACGACCTTCAAACCCCCGCTGTTCCCAAGGTCAAGGTGAAATACTTAGTCTCTTTACAAAACTTAACATCAGAGAAATATTGTTATAACTTCTATTTCCTTCATCTAAGATGCTTAATATTTCACACATGCATTCCTGTAAGGCTCTACTACCATGCTGTGCCAAATCCACGACCTTCAAACCCCCGCTAGTCCCAATGTCAAGGTCAAATACTTAGTCTCTTTACAAAACTTAACATCAGAGAAATAAGTTATTTCCTTCATTGAAAATTCTTATTATTTCACTTATGCATTCCTCTAAGGTTGTACTATCATGCTGTGACAAATCTACGACCGTCCAACCCCCGTCCAACCCCTGCTGATCCAAAGGTCAAGGTCACATACTTAGTCTCTTTGCAAAACTTAACATCGGAGAAATATGTTATAACTTCTATTTCTTTCATCGAAAATTCTTAATATTTCATGCATGCATTCCTCTAAGGCTCTACTATCATGCTGTTACAAATTTCTGCTGATCTCGAGGTCAAGGTCACATACTTAGTCTCTTTACAAAACTTAACATCAGAGAAATTGGTTATAACTTCTATTTCATTGCTCGGATCTGTTTCACATTTCACACACGCATTGCTCCAATGGACCTCTACCACCCTGTGACAAATTCACGTGCATGTCGCTCTTGCTAAGCCCAGAGTCATGGTCACAAGCCCATTCCGTAAGCCTCGCTTACTAACCAATCTAGTTCTATCTGTTAACGAGGAAGTATACCATACATGGGAATTCACCAGCGCCACCATAGGACACATTAATGAAAACAATAAAACCTTATCTTGGGCACCATTCACAAGACATTACATGAAATGCTGACATATGCAGTGAACATATGATCAATCTGTGCATGGGACTGTATATACCAGCCCAGTGGTCACACACGCACTTGAACACTTTAAACTGTTATCTTTGTAATATGCACGTGTATTAACGAACAGCGTTTTCATAAAAAAAACAACGTTGTCACAATAGTCTATATTCACATGTAATGTTAAATTACAAAGGCAAATTAACAAGAACAATGATAACTGTTGAACATTATGGAAGGTAATATCCGCCATAA